>CM035229.1:80971342-81571342 GCA_020226215.1 Sindora glabra
AACTTGCATCTTCTGCGTCCTTGCATATGATGAACGCAGCTTTCTTCTATATTGTTTCTGAATGATATATTCACATGGGTTTATAAAATGACTTTTCATTAATTTGAAAAAAATGAAACAGAGGTTTGAGAGGGAACTCATTGACTGGAGCTCTTTCTCCTGATATCTGTCAATTAACTGGTCTGTGGTATTTGTAAGTATTCTGACATTGTCACATTGTCGTTTTGGTTCTTGCCCTCCTCTTTTTTCTTCGGTTTTTGACCTTGTTCATCTTTGTCAATTTTATACGATCTTCCAGTGATGTGAGAGGCAATAACCTCACAGGCACTATACCTGACAGCATTGGGAACTGCACAAGTTTTGAAATTTTGTATGTAATTTTCCCAGTATGTTTATTAGCTTCCTTTTAAACGTTTTATCCGCAGTGTCACTCTAACGTCGGTTCATAACATTAGGGATATATCATATAACCAGATCACCGGGCAGATTCCTTATAATATTGGGTTCCTGCAGGTGGCTACGCTGTGAGTGTTTAAGCTCTTGTTATTTATGATTTATGATTTACAGTTTTCTAAAGATGGTTAGAAATTTCTTGTACTCTGGAATTTTTTGGGTAGTTAAGATACTCTTTTCCACTCAGGTCACTTCAAGGAAATAGACTGACTGGGAAGATTCCTGATGTCATTGGATTGATGCAAGCACTCGCAATTCTGTAAGTGTTTAAGATTCCTTTATAGACTAGATGCATATATTATTTGCTCTGAATTGCATTTTTGGAGATTGATTGCGAGTTGCCTGCTGGAATGTCTTAACTGTCTAATATTGGGTTGTTGCAGTGATCTGAGTGAAAATGAACTGGTGGGGCCCATCCCCCCTATACTTGGCAATTTGTCTTTTACTGGCAAGTTGTAAGTAGAATGTCACATTGAGATAGTAGTTTCTTCTGTTATTACTTGCTTCTGATCCTTTTGCGCTTTGATGCCGTAGGTACCTTCATGGCAACATGCTTACTGGGTCAATACCTCCCGAGCTCGGCAATATGTCTAAACTTAGCTATTTGTGAGTTAATCACTTGGTTAGATGATGATTTTATACTTTGCTTGTGATTATTTAAGACCTCTCTCTCTCTCTCTCTCTCTCTTAACAGGCAATTAAATGACAATCATCTAATTGGTCAGATTCCCAATGAACTTGGAAGGCTTGAACATTTGTTTGAATTGTAAGTGAGGTGCAATATCTCGTTTTCTTTTCCACTTAATTTGTCAATGGTTAAGTCATGTTTGGAACCTTGTTCAGGAATCTTGCCAACAATCATCTTGAAGGATCCATTCCACATAACATAAGCTCCTGCACTGCCTTGAATCAGTTGTAAGAGATTTATGTCTTTTTTGTTTTCCATTTTTTTTTTCAATGGGTAATTCCATCTTGGGTTTTTTTTATTTAATTTGTATAGTTTTCCTCTTCTCCAGCAATGTGCATGGCAATCGCTTGAGTGGGTCCATTCCTTTGAGCTTCCACAACCTTGAGAGTCTGACTTATCTGTATGTTTTGTCAAACCCATTAGAGTTTTTCTTTGGTTCTTTCTTCTCTATGATTCATGTTCTGATCAGTGACTTAATTTGTTAAATCTGTTTGATCTCCAGGAATCTTTCGGCAAATAACTTCAAAGGAACTATACCGGTTGAGTTGGGCCACATCATAAATCTTGATACTTTGTAAGCTTTTTGAGTTACATCTGTGATATGTTGAATTCACTGGATTCTGATTGAATTTCCTTTTATGTTTCAGGGATCTGTCTAGTAATAATTTTTCAGGACCAGTTCCAGCTTCTGTGGGCGATCTTGAACATCTTCTAACCCTGTGAGCTTGTAGTGTTTGATAAATTGTTTCATCTTCATCTTGAAGTTATACATGTTGCTTGAATGCTCACCATTAATTTTTTCAGAAACTTGAGTCACAACCATCTTGATGGTTTTCTACCTGCTGAGTTTGGGAATTTGAGGAGCATACAGATTCTGTGAGTTTTCTTACCTGTTCAAAATCTTGAAATATATGCAAATTCTTCTAAATTCTGTCCATGTGATTGTATGACCAGCACATGATCTAATTATTTTTTTTAGTGATATGTCCTACAACAATCTACATGGAAGTATTCCTCCAGAATTGGGACAGCTGCAGAACCTTGTGTCCCTGTACGTAAAGCTACAAACTGTTTCTCACTTATTTTTTCGTTAAGTATATTTTAGAAGCCTATTAATGATTTCTCCTTCTCACAATTGTATGGTAGGATCCTGAACAATAATGGCTTGCGTGGGAAAATTCCTGATCAATTAGCTAATTGCTTCAGTCTTTCCTCTCTGTGAGTATGCTTAACAGCTTGCAAAGTGCTTTGTTTTGTGACCAACACCCCCCCCCCCCCAAAAAAAATAAAAAATGAAAAAAAATAAAGGCACTATCACCACAAAAACCCATATGACTTTATTGTTATTTAGTTTTAATCTGCACTCTTTGTATATGTGCTGCTTCAGGAATGTCTCTTACAATAACCTATCTGGAGTTGTTCCTCCTATGAAGAGCTTCACCCGTTTTTCAGCTGATAGGTATTAAGGATAATTGTTAGTCAGTACATGCGTATCAATTGTTATGAAACTGACATATGATTTCACATGATTCAGCTTTATTGGAAACCCTTTATTATGTGGAAATTGGTTAGGATCAATATGCAGTCCTTGCATAGCCAAATCCAGAGGTAGCACCCCTTTCTAAATCTTTCTGTTAATAGTAAAGCACTCTTTTATTTGCTTTTGCTGATATTCGATAAACCGTGTTCTGTGTGTGGGGATGTGGTTATTTTAGCGATTTTCTCCAGGGCTGTTGTTGTTTGTCTTACACTTGGGATCATCACATTATCGGCCATGGTGATTGTTGCTGTTTACAGATCTAGTCAGTCAAAGCAATTGATAAAGGCATCTAGCAGAACTGGCCAAGGCATAGTGTTAAATGCGGTTGTGTAGTTACATTGAATTGAAGCATATTGTCTTATTTGTCATAATTGTATCGTTTTTCTGTTTTATTTTCAGGTCCTCCCAAACTTGTTATCCTTCACATGGATATGGCCATTCACACCTTTGATGATATCATGAGAATTACCGAGAATCTCAGTGAGAAATATATCATAGGATATGGTGCTTCCAGTACAGTGTTCAAGTGTATCTTGAAGAATTCCCGACCAATAGCAATTAAGCGATTATACAATCAATCTCCACACAGCATAAGGGAGTTTGAGACTGAACTTGAAACCGTTGGCAGCATCAGGCATAGAAACCTTGTCACCTTGCATGGTTATGCACTGACTCCCTATGGAAATCTCCTTTTCTATGACTATATGGAGAATGGCTCTCTGTGGGATCTTCTTCATGGTAAGTTTGCAAATCTTGAATATCTATTGATGATAATTGATAATTCTAGCATGTTCTGCTTACAAAAGGGCATTTTTGCTTTCTTCTGGTCTTTTATTGCCTTGGACTGTCTTGCATTGCAGGTCCATCCAAAAAGGTGAAACTTGATTGGGAAACAAGATTAAAGATTGCTGTCGGATCTGCTGAAGGACTGGCTTATCTTCATCATGATTGCAACCCTCGAATCATTCACAGGGATATAAAGTCATCGAATATCCTGCTGGATGAAAACTTTGGGCCTCGCCTCTCTGATTTTGGCATTGCCAAATGCATCTCAACCTCAAGAACGCATGCCTCGACTTATGTACTTGGAACTATTGGCTATATTGACCCTGAGTATGCCCAGACATCTCGGCTTAATGAAAAGTCTGACATATATAGCTTTGGCATTGTTCTGCTCGAGTTACTTACAGGGAAGAAAGCAGTGGACAATGAATCTAACCTGCATCAGCTGGTATGACCCTGGAGTTTCATATTGCTGTTTCACACACGTCTTGTGATTGATATGATCGTTAATCAATCTCTTCCAGTTAAATTTGAGTGACTGTGTGAATTTGACATTGCAGATATTGTCAAAGGCAGACAACAACACGGTGATGGAGGCTGTTGATCCTGAGGTCTCAGTTACCTGCATGGACCTATCGCATGTAAGGAAAACCTTTCAACTGGCTCTGCTTTGCACGAGGAGGAATCCAACCGAGAGGCCTACCATGCACGAGGTTGCCAGGGTTTTGGCGTCACTTCTCCCAGCACCGCCGAGTAAAATCTCTTTGGCACCTGCCAAGACCATTGATTATGCACAATTTGTGATCGACAAAGGACATCAGCAGTCGAGAATGGGAAGGCTACAATCCGAGCTGGACCACAATTCTTCTGATGCTCAATGGTTTGTTCGCTTTGGTGATGTTATATCCAAGAATACCCTCTAAATCATCAGAGTAGTGTTGACAAGAAAACTTTATGGGAAACTGACTTTTTTTGGATATGTAGTTGTTTTGCTCTTGACAAATAGACTGCCATGGAGGATGGTTTGATTGACACGTTCTTTTTGGATGCTCCTAGTTTGACCAAACATCACAAGATTTGTTAAAATAGCTAGTTATTACTTCTAGACATGCACAAGCATTTCCTTGTAGCCTTGTGTTGTGGTTAGTCCGAACGCTTTGTAAAATATTTCCTATTATGGTTCATGGATATGTGATAGATGTTTCAAAGCTTCTTCTAGGTTCTTAGTGATTATTACAGGCATTATTGTTTAGTGTCTGACTCGTATATTTCGTGCGAGTGTTCAGATGTGTTGGTGTTTAGTTGTCTGGCCTCAAGTGGTCCTATTTATCAACCGAAGCGGGTGTCACACTAAATGTGTTCTATTTAAGCAAATATTAATTTTCTAAATTCAGTGGCTGATGTGACATGTCAATGATTGTTCGATACTCTTGGAATTGCTTCTTGATAAAGTAAGCATCGAGGGAGTAAAATAGATGCGACATAGCAACTCTTCCGGGTTATGTTTGTGTTCATAAATCCTATCATCCGTATATTGGTGTACGGAAAAGACAAATCCCAGCTTTTCGCTTTCTCGAACGAAGATGATTGCAAAATTTAGTGACTCAAACTATACTCAATCCAAACTATTTGTAAGCCCTTGAATGCAGACCTGAGGCAGATGAATTCCGGCCCTTCATCTATTGGTAAAATTGTAATTAGCAGCAACTAACGTGGTATTATTTCATTGGTTAACTCAATCAACATTGCTCAGAAAAGCTTACCATATATGCTTCCCATGACCAATCATCTTTACTTCCTCAAACCTTCTAGTTGTATTATCCGTAGGATCATTCACTTTAATTTTTCAGTAAAACTCTCAAAATAATTTTTTTCCCAAAAAAATATATTCCATGGTTGAACTCGTCCAAAATCCAAAAGAAAAATAATATAATATTGGTAGGATAAAACAAAAAGAAACACGCCTCACTCTGCAGCCACACTTCCCCCGAGAACCACACGCAATCGGATCTTCATGCGCGCATATCCACCACCTCTCGGAGAAACCTAGGCTTTCTTCCACGGCGGATCTCGCCGCCGAATCCATGACCCATTCCCGAACTAAACGCCGAAATCCCCCCATCACCGACGACCAGAATCGGAACCCTTCTGGAGCCACTGCCATGAAGCTCATAGTGCCTCTTCAAGGCGTAGTTCAAGGCAGAGGAGGACTTCTTCTGGGCTCCCTCATCCCTTGTGCTCTCCTTTACTTCCTCCAGCTCTATCTTAAACGAAACCGCTCACCTTCGAATCCCCCAACTCCCTCTGGGTCGTCATCAAATCTCCCGGAGCTTCCACGGTCGTCGTCAAGGTCCAATTTGTCGACGCGTGGATCGACTGGTCGGGTTCGGGTGTCCTCTCTCGCAAGTTACCTTGCACAACCCAATGATTCCTATTATTACATTGGGTTGGAAAGAGTTGCGGAGGATCCATATCACAAGCTCAACAACCCGAGTGGGATGATTGAGCTTGGCTTGGCAGAGAGTAAGGTTAGTTTTAGCGCTTTTTTTTTTTTTGTCATTTTCTAATTAGGTTTTCGTTTCTTGGTTCTGCGTTTGTGCTAATCTGGTGTTTCTCTTGATATTAGCTTTGCTTGGATTTGATTGAGAATTGGCTCTCACAGAACTTGAAGGAATCACTTACGGGAAGTGGTGATGTTCCTTTTAGTATTAATGGGATTGCAGCGTACCAACCCTTTGATGGATTGAACGAATTGAAAGTGGTAAGGTGCATACCGTTATGGAATTTCTGATTGGATGTAGATTGGAAATTTCGTTGTTCGTTTTGTTTTTTAGGCAATGACCTCAATTCCTTTTTTTCTTGCATGCTGCAGATCATGTGCATTCACTATTGCTAATTTAGCTTCTGTTGTTGTAGTCTATATTATGTTACTGAAGTTGTTGCTCGAAACTAAAGTCCTTTCATTTTTCCCTTGTTATTTTTGTATTCTCTCCTGTGCTTGGTTTTTCCACCGTCTTTAATAGCGGTGTTGGTGATTATTGACTATTAATCTGAAATTAATTTTAATTTCTAAGTAGTGGTATGTTCCAGTTATGGTTCACATTTGAGCTTTTGCCAGTGCTTATCTTTTGGTGGTTTCAATTTTTACTTTTCCACTTTGCAGACGATATCAGATTTCATGTCTCAAATAATGGGAGGATCGGTGACATTTGAGCCATCTAATATGTTACTAACTTGTGGAGCAACACCCGCAATCGAGATGTTATCCTTTTGCTTGGCTGACCATGGAAATGCATTTCTTGTCCCCACACCTTATTATCCAGGGTAGTTAATGGCAACTTTTTGCTCTCACGGTTCTTATGACTAGTGCATATTCAGGAATCTAATTTAGATAATATTTTGCAGTTTTGACAGGGATGTGAAATGGCGAGCTGGAGTAGAATTAATACCTGTTCATTGCCGCAGTACTGACAACTTCACTTTATCTATCACTGCTCTTGAACAAGCATTTAGTCAAGCAAGAAAAAGAGGAGTCAAAGTTCGTGGAATTCTCATTTCCAACCCTTCAAATCCTGTTGGCAACCTGCTGTCGGAGGAGATGCTTTACAAGCTCCTTGATTTTGCCCAGGAGAAAAATATCCATATCATTTCTGATGAAATTTTTGCAGGTTCCATGTATGGAAGTGAGAAGTTCATTAGTATAGCTGAAGTTCTTGATTCAGATTATCTAGACAAAAGCCGGGTACATATTATATATGGCTTATCAAAGGACCTTTCTCTTCCTGGCTTTAGAGTTGGGGTTATATATTCATTTAACAAGAGTGTGTTGGCTGCTGCTAAGAAGTTAGCTAGATTTTGTTCTATATCTGCTCCAACCCAGTGGTTGGTGACTTCAATGCTTTCAGATAAAAGATTTATTGAGGAGTACATTGAAACCAACCAGAAGAGATTACAAGTAATGAAGAATGAATTTGAGACTGGCCTAAACAAATTGGGAATCAAATGTGCTAAGAGCAGTGCTGGTCTGTATTGCTGGGCTGATATGAGTGGATTAATAAGACCATATAGTGAGAAAGGGGAAATTGAGCTGTGGGAGAAGTTTTTGAGTCTCGGAAAGATCAATATAACTCCTGGTTCAGCCTGTCATTGCATAGAACCAGGATGGTTTCGTATCTGTTTTACTACTTTAACTTTGGAGGATCTCCCATTAATTTTTGAACGAATTAGGAATGTTGTTGATGCTTGTAATTCTTCCGGTTGAAGCCCTATGCATTTCTTTAACATTTATGGTAAATGCCTCAAAATATATGGTTTTCGAAATTTTGGGAAAAGGGGTGTATACATCTGTAGTTGTAGTGTCCAACTTTCTTACTGATTCAAATTTGGTGACAAAAAGCAGAAGTTATATTTTTTTTACAATGCACAATCTCAACAGAGATAATAAACAATTTGCTATAGGGACTTAAAATGAGAAAAACTGAGGTTGACTACCAGCTGGTAGATCGCTCTGTTTGGTCTAGACCTGTTTTGGTCTTGGGGAGTGCTTTTTATCCTTGTACTAACTCTTAATTATCTTGCTTAGAGCAGTTTCAGTCTTGGGAGGTACTTTCTCTTGTGCAGCCCTTCTATTATCGTGCGTCTACCAGCAAAGATGCAGCATCCAAAAGCTTCCTTTGTTGTGATGTCCTGCCAAACTCATTCAGGCAAGAGTAAAACTTAGTTTGAAATGTACTTTTGTGCAATAACATATCAATATGATCATACGTGCAGAAGTGCAGAAAAGAATCAATTTGAGATGGCTCTTGCTTTTATACGCCTTTGTCAGAACTTGTATTAGTATGGATTAAATATGCTTTCAGATTTCTGTATGAAAGGTCTGGAGGCTGATGAGAACTAGGTAATTTTAGGTATTACAGGAAAAGAAAATTTAGAAAGAAAAAAAAAAACAAAAAGAGGACTCACCCTTGCAAGATCCCATTGCTTCATTTGAACAGTTTTCCTTCTATAGCTTCTCCTTCGACTCAGCATAATCAGCTCTCCAAGTGTTGGTGACTTCCCGATAATGGCACTTTTATTATCTGCATGATCAATATTTTTGCATGTGCATTGTAATGGACTTGAAGATCTGTTTTCTGAGTAGCTGGATTTGTCAAGGAAGCCAGAACCGGGTGGATACATAGGAAATAGGCTTTCCAGGAAAGAGGCTCCAGTAGGACTTGAACTGCCTGTTGCATAGCTACTAGTACTGCTACTTCCTGTTTCAGAGGCTGGTGAAAGTATTTCAGAGAATGGATTCGATTGCAATGGAATAGCTGTGGAAATTTTTGCCGATTGTACAAGACAGTTTGCTGGCAAAGATGCAACTGAGCTAAATAATTCATCTGTTTGGAAGCTTAATGCCTCGTGATCCATGCGTGCCAACGTTTCAGTGATATTGCCGTAGCTGTCATCCTCAGAGACTGTGTCACAACTGATTTCATTGCCATTGCCATAGCTTCCGGCTAGAAAGTATTTTGAAGATGAGGCTACATTAATGAGCTCTGCGTTTGGAGGTACTGATTCAACTGAAGTGTGTGAGAAGTTGGGAATGGGCTTTCCAGGGCTTTCCTCCCATGCAAAGGGAACCGAGGCAATTAGTTTTCCTGGAGCTTTGAAAACCTGCTTAACTGAAGAAGCCTCTGGCTTCCAGTCTTTTATAGCAACTCCTGGCTTAACTTCCCAAAGAAATGGAACAGATGGTGGCTCTCTAACTTGCTTTCTCCTTGCTGTTTCATCCATTTTCAAGTAGATGCTTTGTTTTCGTTGCTCTCTGCGACCAGCTCCTTATATTACAGTTGTAGCAGTGGCTAGGACTTGGTGGATTTCTAACAACTTTTATCAACCGTGCCATTTTGTAGTTCTAGAGAGAGATTAGGCATACCTGCCCTCTTTCTCCACTTTGTGCACAATAGCCTAAATTAAGCATTCATAATCCGAGTGCTGACTTTAGACACCCATAGAATAGAATACCTGTTTAGTTCTATTTGTACTATTGATTACCGTACCTACTCTTACACTCCTTATACTTCGTCTTCTCTTAACATAAATAAAATTTGTATTGGAAAAATGCTGGTTGAATTTCGATAAATTTACAATTCTTCACATAATTGCATATAACAAAAGTAGCACCTCTCTTGGCAAAGAAATAAGGCCAGGTTTAAGTAGATGCATTGCGTATTGCAGATCTTTCCGAATCCTGCTAAATATAAAGAATTTCAAAGGCAAAAAAACCTTGAGGCTTTTGCCCGAAACCTACTTTATATTTACATAAGTTATTATAAAATATATAAATTGATAAGATATGAATAAATAATAGATATTTTTAATGAAAAAATGACTATAATTATATATATTGTTGGTGTTCTTTACATTGAATTATTAAGAATTCTATACAATTAGAAACATAGTTTCACTCAATGTTTGGTTTATTTAACAAATTTATTATTTTAATTTTTTAACTAAGGCTATATACTCAAATTTGTAAGTTCACCACAACTTATTTGTTTTTCAATAATTAGGATTAAATAAACTAACAAAGCAACCCAAATTTCTTAAATTTGATAAATAAATTAGGTTAGATAAAAATTTTAATTTATAAATGAGTCACAAGTCAAATCTAGGTTACAAAAAATTTGAAACAAACTCGAACTTATTATTTTGAGACCTAATTTGGGTTGATTCATTTTCAGGCTAAAGTATAAGTTATATATTTTTATTTCATTTAATAAGATTTATACAAAAATTTTGTAAAAAAATTGTTTTAAAACTAAATTTTTATATAAGGTTTAAATTAGGATTAATATAAGGATGAGATTTGCCTCACCTTTTTTTTAAAAAAAAAAGAAAATCATTAATATAGCACCATAGCTTATTTAAGATATATAAAACATTAAAATTTGAGTCAAATTATCAAAATATTTTTATAATTAACAATTTTTCTTAATAATCTGAATCCCTAATAGTCAGTCTATCATATAGCTTGTCGATGTATGTAACTTCTGATATTGGGTTAACTACTAGTAACGGGCTTGTTGCTACAGAAAAATCCTGATGTCCTAACTGTAGGCCTGTCACCCTGTTGACTCGATCTAATCCCATGAACAGGACCAGGGCCTTTAAAGAAAAGTTAGAGTTGGATTGTAACACATTTTCCTACTCTTCAACTACTGTTCAAATCCGAATAGGATTACTCATAGGGAACAAATATAAATAAATATCCTCTGCCTCCTTTTAAAAATTCAACAAAGTATCCTTCTAGTTTTCTCTCACAAACGATCTTCAAATTCCTCGAGCGATCTCTAATGGAGTCGACAAGTAACATAGATCCACCACTTTGTGCCAATGGTTGTGGCTTCTTTGGTTCTGCGGCAAACAAAAATATGTGTTCAAAGTGTTACAATAATTTCCTCAAAGAGAAGGCTACCAAAACTTCTGCAGAAGGCTTCAAGAGTGAGAATACTTGGGATCGGATTTCACTAGACCCTGATTTTGATTTTGATCAAGAGATGACTCTTAGCTCACTTTCCTTGGAATCCAAATCTGAGAGTGTTGTTGCTGATGTTGGAGTGGAGAAGAAGAAGAAGAGATGCAAGAGTTGCAACAAAAAAGTTGGATTAACTGGGTTTAATTGTCGATGCGGAGATGTATTTTGTGGGAGCCATAGATATCCAGAGGAGCATGCATGCAAAGTGAATTACAAGGAGATTGGTCATCTACTTCTGGCCAAACAAAATCCACTTTGCCGGGCTGCTAAGATGGATTCTCTAATTTAGAATTTCTACTTTTATGTATTACCTTTTTCTTTATCAATATTTTGTATATAACATCTTATATTTTTACCATATTTAATTCTTGTCATCAGTTTTCAACTTTCCCTTCGTCCTTTTTTCTTCTTTCAAATGAATCCGTGTTATATAATTCATGAAATAAAAGTAGCTCTTAGCTTGCTTTTGTAAGTTGACTTAAATCTTTTATGGTCAAGTAGTTGAAAAATTAAGGGCTTCTTTTTTATTTAAAAAAAAAATGATAGTTTTTAAGCTTAAATCTTTTCAAAGGTCATGCTGCAGATTTATTTCATTGAGTCCATAAAATAATAGATTTAAAAAGTTTCAAATTTTATTTAAATTTTTTAAAAATAAATCTCAAATGAGTAAATTGAATACGTTTCAAATTTTAAATTAACATAGGTCAGATTTTGATAGAACTTTGAAATTAATTAATTGGAGAGGACTCAAATTGAGATGATCAAATAAGGAAGTTTTCTTTTCTTATCCAATCATTATTTAAATCATTATCCTCAGCAACTAACTAATCTTACCTTATAAGATCAACAAGCGTAACTTGCCTGGGATAACCATCACTGAAATTTTCTTATAGAAGATTGAAAACCTTCTCTATACCAAAAATTTCCCAGCAGAAGATTGTTGATCTGCATAACCTCCTCTCCCCCCCCCCCCCACCCCCCCCCACCCCCTACCAACTTGGCTTGGGGATGAAGGAGTGGACTTCTTTGTTTTATTGTTTTGTGTTTTTTAAGATTGCCTGCCGAAGTACGTAATATCATCCGATCTTGTGATTCACTGTAATCAAAAGACAATAAAATTGTCAGCAGCTTAATTAAGTGATGCTGTTGCGTTTGATATTATATTAAATATTTTTACTCGTTGAATTCAAATTCAAAATTTCATATATGTATATATATTAAGTAAATTATCATTCCTATTATTAAAATAAAATATTATAAAATCAAGCATATGTCAATTTCAAATTATGCCATTCGTTGATGAAAATTAAACGAGTGGTAGATTAGAAGGTCTAAAATAGTCAAAACAAACATTATCTTAAGCGTACATACATTTTTTACAAGTTATGCAAGTTTTTATGTACATTTTAGCACTGCCGCGACTTGTGAGATGAGGTAGTGTTCTTATGTATAAGTGGAAGAATGTGAAGAATAATATGAATCGTGATATTTTCACATTATCTTACAAATGATTATGTTTATGGTACACTTTCTTTAAATCTTCCTAGCATATCAAGGGAAAGAAGTAGAGATGTGAGCAATGGAATATGAAAATACATATCATTCTTAATATTGTTATGAAAATTATTGTTTTTGACAAAAATAGAAAGCTTTAAATATAATTTTTTACTTTTCTAAAATATAAATTATATGATTTTCGATCTTTTTAAAGTATAAAAGATGTGATTTTGATCCTTTCACTTAATATCAGTTAAATTGTGTAATTTAATTAGCTTAACTGGTAGACATATTGGGTCAAGATGTATTATTAAAAACACTTCCACAATAAAAAATAAGAAGGAAGAAATAAAACAAAAAATAAGGAACTAAAAAAAAATTTATAATACATTGCTACAATGGATTCAGGGTTCGTAAAATAAGGAGAGTGTCAATTAAATAAGATGAATCAAGTTAAATATTTAGAGATATCAAAATCATTTTTTTAAATTAAAATAACATATTTGAAAGGACTAAAATCACGTTTAAACCAAATAAATAAAGAAGAAAAATGAAAGCTTTCGTTTTTTGTCCCTAGACAAATGGATGCCGTGAGTGGTTGATTTCATCTAGACAAGAAGGGCCTAGTGAATTGGGTTGTGCAATTCTCTGGATCGAAAATGGGCAGCTACGTAGCTAAAATTGACTACTGTTTTAGCCCACTTGCATCAAGCTACTGACACCATTTGGGGCCATGAATGGTCAAATGCCTTGAGAACCTCTTCACATAGATCTCAAGGGGTCTTCTATTTTCTTCTCTTATTTATGACTTTAACAAATTTTTTTAAAAGAATTTATTAGAACAAAAGTTGAAGCAATTGAAGGTTTGAAGCTTTAATTAAAGCATTGTGCTATCTTTATTTTTATTTTTTTAAATAAAATGATCGCTAAATGGGGTAATTATTTCAGGAATTAAAATATTAATAAATTTCTTCTTTCTTAATAGGAATTTTTTCCAAGATTTGAATTCCTATTTATTTTTAAATAAAGTCTGTTTGAGAGTAGCATACTTTTTTTTTACCGAATCAAGACTTCATTGGTGCTGTCTTTATTTTGATTTACTGCTCAAGTGTGGCCAAATCAAAAAGCGGGAACATAAAAAAAAAATCCATAATCATAGGACATTAAAGAGAAAAATCATTAGGTAGGGTTCATACTATCTCTCTCCCTGTATTGCAATTTTTTTTTTAAAGAAAGAATTGCTTGTCAAATAATGATTAGTAGGGGCCCTAGAGTTATGGAATAGTGTAAAGGTATATAGGTTTACTGAAAAATTGGACTAACTGGACCACTTGTAATTTGCAAGCTTGTGAGCTGTAGGTGTTATTAAAAGGCACATAAAAGAAAAATATCAAGGAAGAGAGCAATAGAAACTATGGGCAAAAAAGGATATGATTTTGTCATTGTTAGATGCTCTTTGGATAATGTAATCAAACAATTTGGCCCCATTGCTTTAACCATATCGTAAATTAGGATGATTACTCCATATATGCCCTCTTACTTTTTTTTTTCCCTTTTTGATTGATTCCATTTTTTGATAAAATAATTTAACTACCCACAAGACTTGCATTTACAAAGGGGGAAAACGACAACCCACCGCCTTTCTGCGTTAACTCTCGAAGATTGCATGCGTTCTGTGTTTATTGCATAGCGAAATATTTCTGTTACATAAATGATTGATTGCTACAAAAACCTAAACGTGAAAATCTCCTACGTGCGCATAGTTAACCATAGCTAGCTTTAAATTATTTTCCATAGAAGAAATTAATACACTAAACTTATATATATATATATATATATATATAAGGACTTATGATTAAATTTTTACTTTTTATCAAAAAGAACTTTCAAGATTTACTCAACAAGTTTTTAGATTTGTGTATCAACTCAGCCACATATTCTTGTCAATTCTTGCCATAAAATACCGTATCTTAACCAAAAAAATAATGCTAATCTGATAAAAAATTGTGTTAGTGAACAAGCAAGGGAGAGGATTGATTCTGGCTATACATTATTACATTAGCCCAAATTGGGAGAAATTAGCAGGGCCCACTTCCACTCTCAGTCTCAATCGGACTTCAGCTAATTTACAATAAAACTAATTAATGCCATCAAGATAGAGGAGATCATTGATTAATTAGTTGTCTATTGCTCACCACATGAACTACAGAACTGAATCTGGAATAAGTGGTGCAGCCCAACTACAGTACCAACAACAATAAATGACCGTAAAAGTAAGAATAATCATTGATAGTAAAACTATAATGAAACTGTTGGAATATTTCCACATCATTATGGAAATTCGAACCGTGAAAGCCCATGCATTTCTTGGACATTCGCTCAAAAATTATATCATTTTACATACATCTTTGTTTCCATATACAGACCAGGGTTAGAAGTAAAACACACCTTCAAGACCTGCACTTAACTAAAACAACCAGCATATAATTCCAAAGCCAAAATTAGAACTCATCACTACCGGAAGAGAAAGATTAATTCAGAAGAAAATTGAAGGGAGAAAGAAAAAGGTGGGGTGGGGGTGGGGGGGACCAATCTCCTTTAACCGGGTTCCTGCAATGTCAACCCGCTGAAATTGGTGCATTCAAACAATGCCTTAACAGTCATTTCCCTCTCATACCTCCAAATATAATTTAACCCTACAAGCAGCTCAGTTATAGCTGCTTCTGTCTTCTCCTTGTTAGCAAAGAACAAGGTCTGCAGCAACAACACATTGGTTTTAGGCACCCAATTCCGCTGCTCAAAGCTCCTTTCACTTTGCCACTTTATCATATTATGTGCCAATGGTGACAACCATCCAAGTATCTTCCCCAGTGCATCCCTCCATTCTCTGGCAAGCACCGGATCACTTGCTGAAAACTCAACTCCCTTCAGTCTAGCCCTTAACGATGACCTTATGCTACTCGGTAACATAGCATACAAATCATCTCTAGCATCCCCGCCTACCAATTGAGGTGACTTTATCATCTTTTCTATCACTATAATCAAATTAGCATAGTGGAAAGCCAAAGCAGCAGCACCTAAAGTATTTGAAAATGGCTTTGATAGCTTACAATTAGATTCAAAAAACCCAGTTTCCGAGTCCTTATGTTCCTCCTCAAGTTTTGAACTTTCCAATGGCCCAGAAACAAAGGTACATGAACTAGTGTTTTGATCAGAAGGATAAACAGTAGCTGATGTTGACAAACTACGAGACAAACAAGGCACAGAGTGGCCAACTCCAAAAACAAGCTTAATTCTAGCTAAAACAGTGAAAATAGACCTTACAAGCAATGAAACAACACTATCAAAGCTTCTGTTCCATAAAGATCTCTCCTTTAAATCCTTAACTTGTTGTTTCTGCCAGAAAATCTTCTGCTGAAGCTCATAAACTTTCTGATCTTTCCCGATTGAAGCAGCTTCATTGCCTTTACCAAGATGCAGGCTTTTTCTCAACCTATTTTCTAAAGCAGAAAGCTCATCCATTTCTCTATGCAAAGTTGCCGTGTGCATTACGTAACGTTCCATTTTCTTGTGCTTAGCATCAATTTCCTTCAAGCTTGCAAGAACCCAGCCATTTGGGTCACGACCCAAATCCGCAAACTCATGAAAAACCCGGTCAAAAGATAGCAAATCCGGGTCTTCGCATCTATGGCTGAGTCTGGAGACCGATTTGGCAACGAGTCGGAGGTTTTCTGCAAACTCTGCGCAAGCGAGGCTCAGAAGAAACAACTCGTTATTTGAGATGATTTTTCGAACACCTTCGAGGGAGATAGCGTCGTTTCGGAGACGAATGATGTTAGAATCGGAGAGGGATTGGTAGAGGTGGAGAAGCTTCGACATGACGCCGGCGAGCTCGAAGGCTAAGACTCCGACGTTTTTGGACTTGAATGATGATTTCTTTGCCAGTTTTGGGTTTGATTTTGAAACGGGTCGAACGGAATCGATGCTGTGAGATAGAGCAGTTTTCACCTTGATGAGCAAAGTTTCTAGAGCCATCAGAAGTTTTGAGCAAATAGAAGCAGCACGTACTTGGAGAGTGATTTTGTTGAAGTGGGTAGTGATTGGGTGAGTTAGTTGAGTTAGAGCTAGAGAGCTGTGATGAGCATCGGATGTTTGTGAAAATGAATGAAGGAGAGTGAGGGTGAAATTATTATGGAAGAACGGGGCTTCAGAAGAGATAGAAAGAGCAGCAAGGTGGGGAAACTAAGGTTAGAGAAATTCTTGTGTGCCAGTCTTGGTTAAGGTTCAGTCGCTGTAAAAGCGCGTAGAAGCTTCACTAATGATTGGAACTCTTTTGGTTTTCATTGCGTGGAGAGGGTCTCATCTCTGCCGCTTCGATAAATTTGTGATCATTCCATTTCTTTGTTGTCCATTTTTCTGTAAATTTTGAAGAAATAAGGATATAAATTTGATCTTGGAACTTATTATTTTTCTTTATTACAATTCATAATTTTTAAAAAAATATATTTATTCTATCCAATGGTTCATTTTTTTAGCAACGGAAAGACGAATTGCTTTTTATTATATAATAAATTGAAATTAGCAATGATATCAATTGCTTTTCATTATATAATAGAACTGAGATTAGTAATATTATATTCAAGGAAAATAAGATTTTAAATTGAATTTTTAAATATAAATAAAAAATTACCAATTAACCATACATAGATCAAATAAAATTTATAAAATTTAATTTAATAAATATAAAAAATACAAATTAATCTTGAAACTTATTTTCCGGTGACATTTTGGACTTGAAATCTTGGTGGGTGAAAAAGAGACGTTTTCTGTTGTGTTTGGATGCAGAGAAACGCTTTTCCTTGGATGCTGTTTTATTCGACATGGAAACGGAGGGCCATAGTATTATTATTGCCTCTTCCTTTTTCAAGCACTCGGTTTTGTTCTCACTGATTTATTTGCTTCGTGCGTATATTTTTTTATATGCCCAATATAATCTTTAAAAGCCTCAGTCTTCGTTGCCATCAAAGATGCTAATTCGATTGAGTGAACTTTGTTGTATCTTTGTGATGAGATTCTCACGTACAAGGTCTAATCTGCAATGGCAAATCCAATCATTCAAGATTATCAGATCCTCAAAAAGAGAATAAAATACATATACTGCAATAATACTGTCCACTGTGATTTAATGGTTTATATAAAAAATAATAATAATAATAATTTTGCGGGAGTTATCTGTAATAGTGATAGAGATGGGAACTGAATTATGAAAATGATTTGTGACGCAAGAAAGTTGTAAAATCTGGCTCTTTCACTTTAGCATGTGTGTGTAGATGTAATGGAAATGGATCTGTGAGTTTAACATGTCTTGCATGCGTTGGAAACACTATTTGCAGGTGATGATGACGACTATATAATAATGCCGAATTGGCCAGAAACCACAAGCAGTAGCACTGGGTGTGTTTCATGTTTAAGTTTGACCTATAAATGGTGGAAATTTATGGTTGCTCTATGCCTAATATCACTCGTCAGCATCATATCTCTACGGAAATGGATAGTTAGCTAGGTTCCATTTCCCAGAAAATGAACTGGATGAATTGGAAAGAGAATTGTATTTTTATTTTTTAAAAATAAGAGAAAAATATAGACAAGAAGAGAATCTGAACTCATAATAAAAAATTATTCTTTTAATTTTTAAGACATTAAATATTATAATTAATTTTTTTTAATTAAATGATATGGTCTAGGAGGAGTTGAATGTTAACTAACAAAATAAAAGCTCAATTAATAACGATCCACCCACTGATGCTGAAATGTTGCCTTAGGATTGCAGATTTCAATTTCCATTAATATGGTTTGATGTTAAGCACAATACAGTGACCAGAACCAAACTTTTAGTGCGCTAACAATTCAACAAATCTTGAAAAGGAGAAAGTGTGTGTGCGCGCGCGCGCAAGTAATTACGCTACTTTCATATTCCACAGTTGAATCTTTCACATCGTTCATAATCATAATTATAAACAGTAAACCCTGTCACAATACAATAGTGTAATTTAGATAAAATTAACTTCATTGCTACCCTCCTTTCTTTCCTTGTTAATTATCATATTTTGAAAAAAAATTACTTTTTTATTTTGTGTTTTAAAATTTTAATAAAATATTAAATATTTTTTCAATTATATTCTTTTTTTATTAATCAATATTTTATTATTCTATACTTTCAATCTACTTATCATATTTTTTTATTTTAATTATCTTAATTTTTTTATATAAAGAATAATTCTAAAAAATTTACTATAAATAAATAAATTAAATTACTTTCTTAATATTTATAAAATTAATTAACTATGATAGATAATAAAAATGAAATGAATATGTAAAAATAAGTAAAAACCCTTTAAGTTAAAAAATGTGCTTAGTGATATGAAGAAATTTTTATATATTTTAATTATAACATGTATTCTTACAATTATATTCAATAAATAATGGATAAATATTAATTTTATTATCTATTTGTTAATTTTATAAGATTTACACATATTAAAATTTTGACTTTTTAATTTCCAATGTACTAAAAATTATAAAAATTAATAATTATTCTTCATTTATCAAGTATAAAAGACAAATAAAATGAATACACAAAAATTTCTTCAAATATATGATAACTCCGGTTACAATAGAGTTGTGTCCGTACATCTAAGTGTGGATCCATGTTTGCACGCTCATCACCATTACTGAAAATTGCAATGATATGATGACCCAAGGAGCCCTTTTCCTTGTTCCATGGTCGCAACCAGCAGCTACCTCATTAGAAATCAAGTCTGCCTCTGCCATCATCATGCATCTAAGTGGGTCATAATGTATATATAATGCCCACTTTAGCTCCTAACAACTTAGCCTTTCTTCATTGCTCTTAATTAAAAGACTAATTAATAGATATGGCAGAAGGGATGGGGATATAATGTTCGATCGAGAAAGTCATATACACAATGAAAAATCATATCAGTCAAACTTCTGGAAATAATCAAAAGATTAAAAAATATATATTACGAGACATGTGCACACATATTTTTTATTTTTTTATTTTTTGTGTATAAAGTCCTAAGATCTTAAAGCTTTTAAGCATCTCAACCGTGAAATCTCATTTTGAATGTCATCTTCCATTCTACTGATAAAATTAGTTTAATGACCTTCATGATCATCATAGTTGGTTGGTAACTATAATGATACATTTGGATAAGAAAGGGGAGGGGAAAAAATATTATATGATAACATTTTCATTATATGAGAGTTATAATTAAGGTTGAAAAGGTATGTAAAGTTTAATCCTCAAAAAATATTCATTGTTAGCTACTTTATATCCTTGGAGATTAGATGATTATTTTTAAACATCCAAATAAAAAAAAAGTTATGACTTAACTATTTATTATTCTTCCTTTTCTTTTCCTTTATTGTCTCTCGTTATCTTCTCTTTCCTACTTCTTTTAATGCTCAAACATAACATAAATATTAATTTCTTTTTAATTATTGCATATAATTGATTCACAAAAATGGTAAGAAAATTAAGGTAGCTTTACAAGCTCCTACTGTGGCCAAAATATAAAGATGATTGGGGGATAGTGGTTTATTTTAGAAATTAGCTAGTTTTTCAATCCGCATGATGCACGGATATTTATTATATTTTTTAACATAACAATAAAAATAATTAATATATAATAGACAAACTAAAAGTTTTAAAATCTAATTTATTATATTTATTTTGTAAGTATATATTTAAACTTATAAATAATAAAAATTTGAAATATAATATAAAAGTTAAAAAATATGATATACAATTAAGTAATTTAATTAAATTAGAATTTTAACTTATTTAAAATAATTTTATAAAAAAATTTGTTACACTCATATTATTTAGTGTTATTAATGTCTAAGTTGTAATAAATAATAATAAATGGAAAAACATAGAAAATACATATAATGTAACAAATTTAAAAAATAGAAATACCATGTGAGCTGTAAAAAATTATATTTAATTTAAAATATGGTACTTAAAAATTGATATAAAGAAAATATTAAGAAATTTTAAATAAATAAATTTAATTTTAATTTATTAATATTTTTAATAAAAATTAAAATATTTAATTATATAATTTGATTAGTATTTCTAAATTAAAATTTTATGTGGTTTAAAATATTTTTATAATAAAATAGAAATGGATACAAAGAAAAAAAAAAAGAAAATATGTTATGTACAGATAAAAAAAAATGGATACAAAGAAAAAAAAAGAAAAATATGTTATGTAACATATAAAAAGAATAGAAATAATGTGTGAGTTGTAATGTCGTATAAAAGTTATAGGTAGAATAAATAATTAAGTAATTTGATTAAATTAAATCTCCAACTTATTTAAACCCAAAATAATTAAAGAATGAATTTTATTATATTGTATCTACACTTCTTAATAATATGAGTGTATGAGCAATAAATAACATCAATATTATTGAAAAAAAGAAGAAAAATATATAATGAAACAAATAAAAATAAGATGATGTGGCTCAAATTAAGAGATGAAAATATAATATTTAATTAAATAAATTAATTATATCAAAATTTTAATTTATTTAAAATATTTTTATCATAAAAATAAAATATACCATATTTATCTATATTACTTAGTGATATTAATATATGGAGTTTAAAATTTATTCATTAACAATATACAATATTTTATACTATCAATAAATAAGAAGAAGATATTTTATTAAAAAAGTAATAGTAATTAAAATTTTTTATTCAATGATAATAAAAAAATTAAAAAAAATAATGATAGGAATTAAAATAATGCATGAGTTGTAAAATCTTAATAAAGCTTCAATTAATTTCTATATATAACACTTAAAAAGTAATATCAATATAATATTGATAAATTTTAAATAAATAAACTTAATTCTATTTTTAAATATTTAATTAAATAATAAAATATATAATTAATTATTTAAATATAATTTTTTATATTAAAATTTAAATTTATTTAAAATAATTTTATAAAAAATTAAATATATCATTTTAGTTCTATACAATTTTATAATATTAGCATCTAAGATTAAGTGATAAATAGTAATACCAAATATTAAAAATAAAATTATGTAATCAAATATAAACAATTGGTGAGTTATCCAATAATACAAGAGTTAGAAATAGAAAATGTAGTTAAATAATTAAATTAAATTAAATTAAAAATTTATCTTATTTAATATATTTCAAAATAAAAATAAAATTTATCATGCTATATATATCTTACTTAGTGATATTAATATTTAAGTTATAAATATTAGGAATAAACATGAAAAAAATGTGCAATAAAATAGTTTATGAGTCTCAAAATTTTACCAAAATTTCAACTAATATATATTTAAGTTTAAACATAACAATTAAAAATTGATATAAAAATATTGAAAATTTATTAAATAATAGAATATATAATTAATTAGTGTGATTAATATTTTCAATATTTGAATTTTATATTATTTAAAATATATTATAATAAAATTAATATATTGTATTATATCTATACAAATTTTTGACATTAACATCTAAATTATATACAATATTAATGGACATAAAAAAGAATAAAAAAAAGAAAAGCATAATGGAGCAAATAAAAAGAAGTAAAATAATGAATAGAGTGTTAATTACCATAAGAGTTAAAAATATATTACGTTATCACCAAAATAACATGTTATGTAATTAGGTAATTTCATTAAATTAAATCATTTAACTTATTTAAATTATTTCTATAATAAAAATAAATTATATATTTCTTAACAATATTAGCATGTGAATTGCAAGTAACAGAAGTACAAATAAAAAAGGAAATGTAGAAAAATATTTTATGAAGCAAATAAAAAGAGCAAGTACAGTAGAAGAGTTAACAAAATAATATCAAAGTTTAAAATTGAATATAAAGATAAATAATTAAATTAAATTAAAATTTTAATTATTAAAATATTTTATAATAAAAATAGGATATATTATATTATATTTATACCATTAATTAATATTAATATTTGAGTTATAAATATCATGAATAAATAAAAATATAATGAATTAAATCAAAATGATATGTATATAATTTAAGGGGGAAATAAAACAAATAAAAAATAAAACTATTTAATAATTTGAAAGTAATAAAAATATATTAAAATTTTAATTTATTAAAATATTTTATAATAAAAATAAAATATATCTTATTATATTTAAACTATTTAATGTACTATCATATCAAAAGTACTTTTAAGAAGAATAAACATAAAAAATATACAATAAGGTAAATAATATATATATTGGAGTAATAGTATCAATGATAAAAAAAATAAAATAAAACCTTATTTTAGTTGTTTGGTATTAATATATATATTATGTGATATTGACATTTCTAAAGTGTATTTATTATTAAAAGAATATTGTATATAAATAAAATAAAAAATAAAGTATATTAAATTTATTTTACAATTATATATTTAATTATATAAGTAATATTTTTTGAAATGCAAAATAAAAATTGAAAAATATATAATTAATCTATTCAATTAAATTATATTTTCTTATTTAGAATAATTTTATAATATAAAAATATTTTCTGTTATATTCATTTTATTTAGTGATTCCAATGTTTAAATTATAAATAATATGAAAACAAAAGAACAAAGAAAAACATGCAATGAAATAAAAAAAGAATAAAAATATTGTGTAAATCATAAAATGTTAACAAAATTTCAAAAATATATGTATAAAATTTAATAAATAAATTTAATTCTCATTTTTATTAAAAATATAATTATATAATTTACTTGATACTTTTTACATTAAATTTCTTTGCAATATTAGTATTTGACCTATAAATAATAAGAATGAATATGGATCCAAAAATTAAAAAAAATGCAATAAAGTGAATAAAAAGAAGAGGATATAGTTTTAATGTTAAGTAACATGGAAGTTAGAAATAAAATATGTAGTTAAGTAATTTAATTAATTTAAATTTTTAATTCAAATGATATATTTTTATAAAAATATATTATATTATATTTATATAACTCAATTATATCAATATTTGAACTATAAAGAATAGGCGTGCATATAAATAAATGTAATAAAAAAATAAAAGAAAGTGAAATAATGCGTTAACTATACATTGATGAAATCTCAATTGATATAAATGTTATTTAAATATAACATTTAAAAATTAATTTTTAAAATATTAAAAAATTTCAAATAAATATGTTTTACTTTTTAATTATTTCTATTAAATAATTTAATATGTAATTAATTATTTTGATTAGTACTTCCTATATTAAAATTTTAATTTATTTAAAATATTTTTATAATAAATTAAATATAACATGTTATATTTATTCCATCCGATGATATTAGCATCTAAATTATATATAATAACAGGGGATGTAAAATTAAAAAAAATGTAATTGTGCCAATAAAAAGAAGAGAAACAAAGAACGAATTATAAAGTACTATAATGGGTTAAGTAACTTAATTAAAGTAAAAATTTTCAATTATATAAAAATTTTATAGTAAATAAGATATATCTCTTTACATTTATATTATTCAATAATATTAACATTTAATTTGTAAATAACATAAATGAAACATTAAAAAGAAAAAAGAAAAAGTTGCAATGAAATAAATTTCAGGAAGTAAAATAATATATGGGCTTTAAAATCTTGATAAAATTTCAATTGGTATATGTTTAATATGATACATGGAACTTGAGAATTAATATAAAAATAAATAAATAAATTTAATTTTAATTTAAAAATATTTCTATTAAATAATAGAATGTATAATTAATAATTTCAATTAACAATAATAGTAATGGATAAAAAACATAAAGGAAAAGAAAAACATGCTATGAAATAAAAAAGAAGAGAAACATTAAGTGAGTCATAAAGTAATATAAGAGTTAAAATTATACCATTATGTACTTCAATTAAATTAAAATTATAATTTATTTAAAATATTTATAACAAAAATAAAATATACAGTATTGTATGCATATTTCTTAGTAATATTAAATTTTGAACTATAAATGTTAAAAATGAACATGAAAAAGAAAAAAATATGAAATAGAGCAATCAAAAAGAAGAATTAAAAATAGAGTACGTATATAAGTAATTCAATTAAATTAACTTACTTAATATATCATGTTATATTTATATTACTTGGTAATATTAATATCTGAGTTATAAATATAAAAAATAAAAATGAAAAAAATAAAAATAATGCATCAATTATAAAATATTGATAAAAAATCAATTGACTTATATTTAATTTTAAATATCTCACTAAAAATTTCATATTGATATAAAAATATTGATAAAATTTAAATAAAAAAATTTGATTTCAATTTGCATAAATTTTTATTAATAGTAATTTAATTTTTTATTAATAAGTTTTATGTTCACATTTTAATTTATTTAAAATCTATATTATATCTATATTACTTTTCAATGTTACCATCTAAATTGTAAACAGTGGTAGTGGATATAAAAAAAAATTAATGTAGAAAATTAAAAAAAGGAAACAAAAGATAAGTTTTAAAGTAATATAAGAGTTAAAAATATAAATTATAATTAACTAATTTAATAAAATTAAATCTTTAAATTATTTAAATTATTTTTATGATAGAAATAGAATATATTTATACACACCTCTTACTGATATTAGTATATCAATTATAAATAATAAAAGTGAATAAAAAAAAGAAGAAGAAAAGAATATCATACGAAACAAATAAAAAAGAGTAATGCTATGCGAAATTGTTACATTATATTTACTAAGATTTGCATTTTTAATTTTAATTTCTTTGCTTTGATGTTTAGGAAAAAAAAATAGTCTAATGGTAAAACACTCAATTTATTAAGAGGTTGAACTTTCCATAACATTACTCAATAAAAGTAATAGTATAGTGGTTGAATTGTAAAGTAATTTAAAAATGAAAATAGAATATATAATTCAGTAATTTAATTAAATTAAAATTTTAACTTATTTAAAAAAAATTATCATAAAAATAAAATATATTATGTTATATATATTATTAAGTGATATTGACATTTGAACTACAAGTAATATGAGTAAATATGAAAAAAAATACAATTATAAGATAAAAAAATACTATGCATATAATTTACTAGGCTAATAAAGCAAATAAAAAAAAGAAAAGAAACTGTATAATAATTTGAAAGTAATAAAAATATTAAAGAAATTAAATCTTTAATTTATTTAAAATATTTTTATGATAAAAATAAAATATGTCATATTATATGTATATTATTATGTGATGATGGCTTTTGAAATGTAAATAATAGGAGTGAAGATAAAAAATAAAATAAATAAAAATAATATCTATATAATCTAATGGACTAACAAAATAAATAAAAAATAAAGATAAAATAATTAAAAATAGGAGAAATTTTATAAAAATTTAAAGGTAATAAAATATAAATAAATATATTTAAAAATGGAAACAAAAAGAGGTTTTAGTTTTGGAGGAAAACTGGAATTTTAGAGGGAAGAGAATGTGACATATGTTAATGGTATCGGAGAAGTTAAAGCTTCTTTTAGTAATATAATATAGAATAGATGCATAATTATTCAATGCCCCAAATTGGCCATGAACGGGTTTACATGCTAATTGTGCACCTACTACTTATTATCTTTAGTTTTATTAAGCATAAAACTTCTTCTTTTTATATAAAAAAGGAGGATTTATTTTATTTTTTTAAATGAAATTGACATAACTTTATTAGCTAATAGAAGAATAAAAAATTTGATGACTTTTGTGATACTCCTGCAGGTTTAAAAGTCGAAATGATGTGATAAAACTTAAATCATTAGATGAAATTATTAATTCTTTTAGAGACACTTTAAAATTTTAATTATTTCATCTAACAACTTAAATTTTACCGTATTACCTTGAGTGTGAAACTTTTAAAGCTACCTTAGAATTTCTCAAAAAAATCTTTATTAGTTCCGGCATGAGTTATAAAATTAAAAGAGCCTTTTCTATCTTGAATTTTAAAAAAATTTCTAGTACTATTTTTTAATAGAGTTTTCAATGCTACTCCTATGTATTTGAGACCATGTATATTATTCTTTTATGTCAACAGTTATGATTTAAGTCATTTAATTTCAAATTGTTACACTTCAATTTTAGAAAACAAGAATGGCTTGAATCATGATTGTTGACTTGGAAGTTTAGTGCAAAATATATGTGAATAGTACCGAAAATTCAATGCGAAGATAGTATCATCAGGTTTTTCCATGAATTTGAGATCCAGATGTTTTTCTAAATTTTTTTTATTACATATTGTTAAAAAAAATTATCACTTACCTCGTACAGAATTTAAAAAAGAATCAAAATTTCAAATTGAATTTATAAATAATTTAACATATCAGATCAATCCAAAGAAATTGAATTTTTCTTTATTTAAATTATCCGAAATGAAGAACAATGACTTGGCATTTCTTTCCATTATCTCTTTGGTTTTAAAAGGGAATTAAATTCATAATCCCTGGTCAAACTTCGCTTGTTATTACTCATTATCCCACATGCACATGTGATATTTGCTCTTATTTTTCTACTTCTGAATAATGAAAAAGGAAAAATTTTCTTTCTTATTGCATCCCTTGAGAGTCTGAAATTTTATATGAAGGCAGAAGAATAAAACTGTTTCTTACAAAAGAAACAAAGCCTGATCAAAATTTATCCAATCTTTCGAAAGTTGAAACTTGAATGTGAGAAGAAAGGGAAATGAAGCTGAAAAGTGAAATCTGTGCAGTTCAGAAGAGAGAGAGAGAGAGAGAGAGAGAGAGAGAATGGGTCAAAGACTCAAAAACCTAACCATTAAGTGAAAAAGGAAACAAGTGGGGGAGTGATTGGTTGGTAAGCTGTAGAGCAGCCACAGTGGTTTTAGGATGGATGGAATGAATCTGATAAAGGCATTTCAGACCTAGCACTCTCACTGCTACAGTGCTACTCTCTTTTGACCGAGACCTAATGCCATGTTCAATACCATAAGATAGAATGGAAAGAAAATACTTTTTCTTAAAGAATGGTCATTTTTTTAAATAATAGAAATTTTATTTTTTAATAAAATTAATAAAATAATTATATTATTATTTATGAAATAATTTTTAATATATTTTTTATTATATTTTTATATATATATTCTAATATTATTTTTTGTTAATAAAATATAAAATAATATTTATAACTTTTTTTGGTAACTAAATGGAACTAAGCTTAAAAAAGAAAATTACACTAATAATTCTAGGGATAGGAACCTCAAATACATCACCTAACATAACATTTGAGAAGGAAGCCTCCTCAAAATAATTAATCTTAGATGGAGAGAAGTGTTGTATGAGGCGATAATTATTTTCAATTCCAATATTATGATAATTATTTTTTAATAATAAATTTTTAAATCAAATGTTTTTATATTATTTTATAAAAATTATATAATGTAAAAGGTTTTGATAAATTAAAATTTTTATGCTTTTACTATATATTTTTTTGTTAATTATAGTTTTTATAATTAAATTTAAAATATACTAATTTTCAATTATTGATCAAATTATATATTTTTATTTAATATATGTTATTATTTTATTATTTAATATACATATTTTGACAGCAAATTATATATATATATAATTTTCTGTAATTCAGCTACAAATAAACCAAAAATGATAATATCATTTTTATACTTTTTTTATTTTTAAGACTATTATGATCATTGATCTATTTTTTCCATTCTATTCCTATAATATTTATTATACCAAACATAAACATAATTATGAAATAAAATATCTATTATATCTCTAATCATATTAAATATAATTATAAAATAAATATTTATTTATTTTTTCCCCTCCATTCCATTGTGCCAATCGGAATATAAGTGGGGATAGCTAAGATCCCGCTACGAATGGCTTTTGGCAAAGGTTCAAAAATGACCGAAGCGTCATGAAATCTGACGGTGGAATTCATAAATGATTTATAAAGATGATATAGAAACAGATACATGAATGATGGGTCTCCCTTCTCATCCATCAGAAATGAAGGACTTATGTTCCACTTTGCCCAGACATTCCTTTAGGAAAATGATAAATAAAGACCAAAAGGCAATGACTGTAGAAACAGACATAGACATGGTTAAACGTTGTTCTATTGCCCACGTGCGTCATCATCACTGTACGCACGGATTAGACCGAATCATTCAATCACACCCTCGTGCATGAAGGGCAATTCGCTTTAGCTTGGCCTAGGTCCCTTCTGCAACATCACTTTAAATAAACAATTACGAACTACAATTATAATTAAGCTGTTGCTTACTGATTCGTTGAGAAAGAAAAATCATATGAAAGGGTTCGGAGGCTAACCTAAATTAATAGGGGTTAAGATATTATTGTCAGTGTAGGTATTTGGTTATATGTTTTGGGGGTCCATTGTCTATTGGCATGGCCTATAATTATGGTAATCCCACTCGCGTGACGATGAGGCTTGAAGAACTGGCAAGTTCCTTGTTTGTGTAGTTCAAGACTCATTTAACTACAGCATTGCACCCAGTAAGGAAAATTGAGAGAACGATTTTAATAGCCTTTAGAATTACAAGAATCAAGACATTGGTAATTGTCTAGCTTTTCTTTGTGTACTTTGTTCTCTTGAAACTATTATTTTCTTCTAGCATGCACATATACAATTCTATCAATATTGTGTCAAATTTATCAGAATGGTCTCGTAATTTCATTCATATCAAACTTCATTTTCATCAAGTTTCCTAGTTTCTAAAAATTAAAAATAATAATAATGACTAATAATTTGTTACAATATTAAATATACAGTAGATCGAGTTGAAAAATAATTAGATTTTAGAAAAAATGGAGAGTCAAAAGGCTAAAGAGGGTTGAGACAAAACTGTAAATTATTTATTAGATAATATTGATACTGAATACCATAAAATATTTAACCTAATACTCTATATAAAGAGCCCAAAAAAATATAAAAATTTTAATATCCTTAACTTTGAGTGCAAGGCTAGCAAACTTAAATCAATCATAATCACTGAATAGATTATAATCAAGAAGCTTATTTTCCTGGTATATTTTAATGGATCGCTCATATTATAAGTTGCCCAAAGGGTCCAAAATCAGTTAATCAGTTAATTATAATATACAGTATGTAACAACAAACAAAAGCAGAGAATATTCGAATGGAGGACAAGAAAATAACTACAGTTTGATCTTCAATACACAGACATACAATGAGGCTTTGGAGTGGGGGGAATAAATTTAGTTTATCCGTCAGTGTCCAGAGATTGTCTGCACTCACTGCTAAAAGGTCGGTTCGACAGTTCTGGCCATATATCAACCCATCATTACCCAAAGCCTTCCATTCAACATAGGCCAAGCTTGCAATGCACAGGCACTTATTTCGATGATGAATCACATCACAATTAGGGGTTTAACTCTGCTCACAAGAAGCTTGTCCCAAGAGACAGGTCACTCAGATTGGAAAGTACTTGTGATCGAGTTGTTCCAACCTGGTGAGCAATTTCAAGCTGTTCCTCCAATGGAAGCATTTCGTAACTGCAAGAAGACCAGAGCAAAGTTTTACTGGCAAAGACTACCAGCTACTAACATATTTATGAAATGTCTGTAAATCCTAAAGATTGGAAATGAAGAAATATATAACTTACTGGCATAGGAGCTCACAGTCAACTATACTGTCAGGCCCTGGTCGATGGGCCTTTCCATCAGAGCGGAACTGTCTGAAAGCCCTTGGATTTAAGCCAGCAACATGGGGAACAGCATCCACAAGTTTTCTCTGTAAAGATTGCAGCCTCCGAAACGTGATTTCATCAAGAGGTGCAACACAACCAATACTGCCATCCAGAGTACCAAATAATAAAGCAAAACGACTTGTTTTATCTGAGCCCGGAGCAGAGCCAGTTGTGGACAGCATCTGCAACCGCAGGAATTTAGTCACGTGTGCACCAACATGAAATTCCGACCTTGAAAGAAGCTTCTGTCCTTTCCAACTCTCTGACATCTTCGGTGCATAGTAAAAAATCTGCTTCCAGACATAAATTGTTTATTGACAGGAGACAGAAGAAAAAATACTCAACAATGACATCAATTTTTGGGTAAATTTCCACGCACTGGAACAATTACAAAGCATAGAGATGGACTATGATAAGAAAATCCATGCACTCATGAACTTGTAATCCCACAACACTTCAACACGTGCTTTCTCAAATTTGCTTGTCATGGGTATATATGCCAAAAACAAAAACAAACGCAGGCCATATATAATGTTGTAAATAAAGTAATGCTTTGGGAATCTGTACATAATCTTGAAAAACTGCCATCTTTATTTTTTTTTTTTTAAAAAAAATTACAACCTCACTCTCTTTGCATGTAACAAATTATGCAAAAAGTAGTAATTGTAACACCATTATGATTAGCAACATTAATTTTTTTTCAAAAACTGCGAGTTTTGTGAAATGGTTATACTTTTTTTTTTGGAAAAGTGGCAAAAAAATGAAAAGAAATTCACTGGAGTTGCAAAGGATGTATGGATAGTTTTTTACTTTTTTTTTCCTGGTTTCCACGTACCAAGGAATAGTCCTTGCAAAAATACTTAAATTTAAAAAACTTCAAATTTTGGCCTAATTTTAAATGGAGTAACCAGAGATCGCAGTAGAATAAAAGCGAAAAAAGAGAATGTCCCTTAAACTTGATCTTTAAAACAAACCTGGATATTCTTTTGATCATCTGAAACCATGAGACTCAGAGTACTTCCATCGATCAAGAATTCAGTTGCAAAACAATCCAGAGAACCAAAATCTTTGGCCAGTAAGCTAAGTTGAGCACCCTGTTCCTTCCAACTAAGAAAGTATATACTTTTATGAATGTCACCAATAAGTATAAAGTTTTTTACCTGCAAAAACGTTAAAAGGAATTAGCTAGCAGAAAACAATTCACATTTGAGGAAATCCAGTCAACTTAGGCTCCCTTCTTCTTCTTCCTTTTTTTCCCCCCTTGTCAGAAAATATCTCCTATAGGAATAATCTTATTTATTTGTATTTATAGTATCAAAAAATTAAGATCACAAAAAACATTCTATTTATTCAATGTTACATGTGGGGAATGTGACAGAAAACCTCCACTAATTTAGAGAAGAAAATTTTCCATGCTACCATGGCATTATGTGATATTTTGTTAATCACAAGGTATATAAATTAGCATGAAATTTCTGCACTTGTATACATGCAACTAAGATTTTCCTACTGAAGATGTTTTCTGACAGAACAATGGAGTCTAAGTTTGTATTCATGTTATATTTCCTAGCTGGTGCAGTTGAAGTCCTAAAACTTGTTATAAAGGAGAAAGATTATATCTTGAAAACAAGCAGGAATATGAAAAAAATTCAAAATTACATTCTTAAAATTGGAATATTTCAACCAGAGAAACACTGCAGATTAAAGACAACTTTGCAGGCGACCTTTTGCATCAATTATTTATCCCAGTTCACAGCAAAGTAATAATTTAAGGAAGTACCACTTACAATATTTAAGCTCACAGCATGTAATGGTGGAGCATCAAAAAATGCTATGCCATTCAACTCGGTACCAGTCCATTGGTGCAGAATAATTTTGGGACCAGAAGCTATTAATAGACGACCTTGAAGAGAGGCTAGAGCAGATATAGCGCCCTTCAATTCTTTTGAGTAGACCTCTGAAACCTGTAAGTATGCTGAAAGGTTAATAATGTCCAAAATGAATAATTAGAGAATACAGAGGTGAAGAAAACCAGTTGTCAATCTTTGATAAAGAAAGCCATTCAAAAGATACCAGAGATTGAGGATTATCTGTGTTTTTTCCCAAAGAAAACAGGAGGACTCGTCCTCTTGCAGCAACATCCTCTCCTTGTACATAAGCAGTACCAACAGCTAACAGGGTTTCATTGTCTTTTGTGGATGAATTCTGCAAATGAAGGATCAAGTCAAAAAAGATATCATAAAAAAGAAAGGAAAGAACTAGAACAGCTAAAAGAAACTTTTATAAATAGAGACAAGGATAAGAAATTCTTAGAAAAAGAGAGAGAGAGAGAGAGAGAGGGAGAGGAGGAAAGAAAGAAGGAAAGAAGCAAAAATTAATATAAAATCACCTTAATGTGTTAATTAAAGAAAAATTTGTATTGCCATATCTTCAATTGAGTTAAGCAGTTATTATATATAATATAACACAAAGTATATATTATAAGATATATGTGATGTGAGACCTAATGCTACTTATCTACTAACGCTCTCCCTCAAGTTCGACTATAGATATCAATCATGCCCTACTTGTTATAAATTTCATCAATCCGTTTCCCTAAAAGAGCTTTAATAAATAAATTAGCTAATTGTTCCCCAATTCTAATATGTCTAACACTGATAATCCTTTCTTGTAATTTCTACCTAGCAAAATGACAACCAACCTCTACATGCTTAATTTATTTATGAAAAACTAGGTTTGAAATAATGAGTAGCAACTCGATTGTCACACTACAATTCCATAATTCGATAAGTTTTAATGCCGAGTGCTGAAGAAGGTAAGCAACCCATATTAGTTCAGATGTAGCATGAGCCATAACTAGTTATTTAGACTCTGCACTAGACCAAGATATAACTGCTTATTGCTTACTTTCTCATGACACAAAGTTTTCTCTAACAAACACACAATATCCAGAAATAGATCTCCAATCTATGGGACATTTTGTCCAATCTGCATCAGAAAAAGCCTCCACTCTACAATGACCATAATTTTTATATAAAACTCTTCAACCAAACGCCTTCTTCAAATACTTCAAAATATATGTTAGAGCATCCCAATGAAAGATCTTTGGAGAGTTCATAAACTGACTAACCACACTTATTAGAAAGGTAATATCAAGCCTAGTTATAGCAAAGTAGTTCAATTTTCCTACCAATCTCCTTACCACTTAGGATCTTCAAATAACTCCCCATCTTCCGGACTAAACTTAACATTTGTAATTATAGGATTTTCAAATGGTTTAGCACCAATCATCTCGATTTTTTTTAAGAGGTCAAATACATATTTTCTTCGAGACAAAAAAATCCCCTTTCTTTCTCAAATAATCTCAATACCTAAAAAATACCGAAATTCTCATAGGTCTTTAGTCTAAAATTTAGCTTGAAGGAAAGCTTTCAATTGTGAAATGCCTAGTTTGTCACTCTCTGTAATCACAATATCGTCAACATACATAGTTAGAAGAATACATCTTGAATCAGATTGCCTATAAAACACAAAATGATCATGATCACTTTTCTTCATTCCAAATTTTATCACCACTTCACTGAATCTTCCAAACCAAATCCGAGGAAATTGTTTTAACCCGTAAAATGATTTCTTCAAACGTAATACCTTCCTACACTCTTTCTGAGCAATAAACCTAGGTGATTGCTCCATATATACTTCTTCGTGCAAATCTCAATGTAAAAATGCATTTTTAATATCCAACTGGTGAAAAGACCAGTTATTAGTAGTAACAAGAGAGATAAGCAATTGAATAGAATTAATTTTGGCCACTGGGGAAAAGATCTTTAAGTAATCAATACCATAGGTCTGAGCATATCCCTTAACTACTAAACATATTTTCAAACTAACAACAGAACCATCCGGATTCACTTTCACAATAAATACTCATTTACAACCAATAAATTGTTTACCATCAAGTAAAGGTATAAAATTCCATGTCTAATTTGCCTCAAGAGCTGTCGTTTCTTCCTCCATAGCAGCACGCCACTATCATAAGAAAGAGCTTCAGAATATGACTTAGGAATAATAATAGTGTCTAAGGAGACAATAAATAATCGAAAAAAAACAGGTAAAGAAGAATATGACACATAGTTGGAAATGAAATAAGAGTAGCTAGGGTTATCTTTCTGAGTACAAGTACGAATACCTTTCCGATGAGCAATAGGTAGATCCATAAAATTCCATGTCTGATTTGCCTCAAGAGCTATCATTTCTTCTTCCATAGCAGCACGTCACCCATCATGAGAAAGAGTTTCAGAATATGACTTAGGAATAGTAATAGTGTCTAAAGAGACAACAAATGATCTAGAAAAAATAGGTAAAGAAGAATATGATACAGAGTTGGAAATGGAATAAGGATAGCTAGGGTTATCTTTCTGAGTACAAGTACGAATACCTTTGCGATGAGCAATAGGTAGATCCAAATTAAAAGATACAGGAGGAGGATCTGTTGAGGAAGGAGCCAATAGGAGAGATAAAGTTGATGAATCATTCGGAATGAAATCTGAATCAGATGTTTGTGGCTTGTCTGATGAAAGAGTTGCTGATGGTACCTACACTTTACAAGAATAAACATATTTAATGGGAAGTCGAACCCAATTCTATTATGAAGAAACTTATGAATCCTGTAAAGGAGAAGATACAAGAAAGTATTCATCAACAGATTCTAAATCTCGCAAGGTGCAGAAAAATGGAGGAGGCCCAAAGAATCGAGTAAATTTGAAAAATGTAACATCGAAAGATACAATATAATGATTTAAATCAAGAAAAAAACACATACCCTTTTTTAGTACAACAATATACAAGAAAAACACACTTCAAAGACCGAGGATCCAATTTGGATACTTGAAGACGATTATCACGAATGAAACATGTGCATCCAAAAATATGTGGGGAAATAGGAAATAAGAACTTAGAGGAAAACAAAGTAGAAAATGATACTTGACCATCAAGAACTGAAGAAGGCATACGATTTATCAAAAAACAAGCTATAAAAACTGTATTTGTCCAAAAAATTTTAGAAACATTTATTTGAAATAAAAGGGCACGAGAAACTTCCATTAAATGTCGATTTTTTCATTTACCTACTCCATCTTGCTGTAGAGTAACATCACAGGATGATTGCTAAATTATACCATATAATAAATAGGCTGAAAACTATGCAGATAAATACTCCTTAGCGTTATCACTCTGAAAGTTACGAACAGTTCATGTGAAACTGATTTGTAACTTCAGCATAAAAAGTACGAAAAATATTAAATAATTTCAAATGATTTTTCATTAAATAAAGCCAAGTCATTCTTGAATAATCATCCACAAAAAATACAAAATAACAAAAATCAGATTTTGAAACAATTGGGCAAGGCCTTTAAATATCCGAATGTACTAATTCAAATGGAGATGAAACTTGCTTATTAATTCTAGGAACATATGATGGACGATGTTGTTTATCAAATTGACAAAACTCACAATTTAAATGAGAAACAAATTCTAAGTTAGGGCATAACTTTTGTAAAGATACCAATTAAGAGTGACTAAAACGATAATGTAACTGATGTGGAGTAGGGGTAGCAACATTAGCAATTGGTTGAGTAACTTTGTTTATCAATATGTACAATCCCCTAGATTCATATCCCTTACCAAAAATTATCTTCATCAATAAATCTTAAAACATACAATAATTAGGAAAGAAGAAAATACCACAATTATAAGTACACGTAATTTGACTAATTGAAAGTAAATCAAACGCAAAATTTGGGAGATACAAAACATTGAAAATAGAAATATCAGAAGTGACATTAACCACATCACTCCTAATAACAGAAGCAGTAAACCCATTGACTAAAGTAACATAAGAAGGATGAGAGGTATTAAAGGAAGACAAAATACCTATTTAACCCGTTATATGATCAGTGACATCAAAATTAATGACTCATTTAGAATTGAAATTGGAGAGACATGCAATGAAATTACCTGTTTGAATTATTAAGGCAATGGGTTGAATAAGTGGCAACTGTAAAGAAGCCTTCAATTGCAAATACTTAGCATATTCATTATCGGATAATAATTTACAATTGTTTCTTGATTTTTCTAGGCTATTAGGACCCCCAAACTTGTTTGTCAAATTAGAACCAACATCCATGATGAATTAATTTATCCAACCAACAAAGCAAAAAACCAGAAAATAGAAAACGCTGCTTGGAGACACGGAACTACAAAACCAACCTTACAAAACTACTCAGAACCCTCCAAAGCAGTGCCAGACGGAAGATTGCAGCCTGTTGCTCCTCCACGTGCTGCTATCCTCCTTTGTGTGTGGGCTTCACATGCCGCCATGCGCCGTTATCCTCCTCTGCGTGGACTTCACGCGCTGCCATACACCCACACCTGTGATGCCACATGATGCCTATTCGGGATCACCTCGTCCTAATTTGCTATCCAGTGCACCCAGACCTTCCCTTCGGTGACCTATTCTACTCCCACAGCGCTGAACAATACCACTACTCTCCTCCACCATCATACACTGCCACCAACTAGTGCCTCTAAGGTCTAGGCATCCACCAATATGCAACTTAGAGTGCCGCTAGGCCCACCGTGACCTTAGTCACACATAAAAAAAATAAAAAGAAAGGGAGAAGAGAGAGAGAGAGCTGGGTTGTTTTTGTCTTTGTTTGTTTGTTGATTAGAATAGAAGAAAGATTCCTAGAAGATTCTAGATACCATATTAATTAAACAAAAATTTGTATTGCTATATCCTCAATTGAGTTTGGCATTCACCATATATAATATAACACAGAGTACATATTGTAAGATATAAGTGATGTGGAACTCAATGCTACTTATCTACTAATAATATAAAAACCAAGAACAAAAAGACGTACCAACAGTGTAACCATTCTCACAGTCAGCGCATTTTCAGAACTTTGCATAGGTATTGTAGCCTTTGTTTGCCAAGGGCCACCAGACTTCTCTGGCTCCATGATCCGAACCTCAAATTCATCAATAGTGTAAAAACGGTTTTGCTCATCAGAACTTAAATTTTGACTCTCAGCCTGATGATTGACCTCTTGATCAATCAGAGATGAAACAACTTGATTTAGCGGCTTGAGGACCTGATAAAAATGATTAAAAGTTGCATTACTACTTGAAGGAAATGTACAATGCAAATAGGAATAGAAAAGAAAAGGAAGTGAGGGAACAACATTATACTGTTCAAAAACACAATTCATCCAGTAATCAATATTAACAACAAATAAATATCTATCACATAAGTATTAAAAATGATCTACTGGCAAGTATGCAATGATGCAGATGCTAAAACAACCAAAGAAGCAAAAAATTCGTCAAACAAATCTAGTGGTCATTCATAATTAATAAGTACATTTATACACTTTCTTTTCATACAAGTAAACATATAAGCGGAATAGAAATATGAATATATAAAGTTGATCAAAGCAGGAAACTTGTGAAATGTTCAGTAAAATTTAGTAAGCAAGATATCAGCTATTGGAGAAACCTTGAAGAGCAGTTTTAAGCTTGAAACAGTATGCAGATACCATTGTCAAAAGACTTATGTATACTCACAGGAACTGAAACAATAAGTGGATACAAATTCTTCTCTGCAAAATAAGTTACTTGATGCGGAGTAGCTTTCAATGGTATCTAGCATAACATTACAAATTAGAATCAGAAAGAAAAAGGTGATGTCAAATCTTGAACAAATGTCAGTTCCAAAGGATAAATAAACTTGAAAAAAAGAAAAAAAAAGAACCACACTTTTTGGACAGGCCAGTAGCTATCATAGTTTGAGCCAGATGGCAGGTGGCAGATCTTTAGAACACCCTAGAAAGTCGATAAATGGCCAAAATAGTCAGTCGTAATAACAGATCTGGTTCATGATAATCCATAGAAGGTAAATATTACGCTGTACCTGTGATGTAACATATATGAGTCCATGATTGCAGTTTACATTGTGAAGGACAGTAAAAGCAACGATAGACCCATCACAGAGCTGACACAGAAGAAATTAATGAGATCATTTGTAAATATCCATAGTTAAGACCACATCATTTGTAAATATCCATAGTTGAAGAAAGGCAGTATTAGTTTAAAACATCCAATTCATAGGAACCAACAGAGCAGTAATCATTAAATAGCAGTAAATTGGCTCTGACCTGTGGATGAACACGAAGTCGTTCTCTGAACATGATAACCCAAGCTGGCCTTGACCCTGATAGGAAGAATCCTTGATAACTGCCAATGTTCTTGAAAATAGTTATTCTTTGAGTGGGGGAGTTGTTTGACGACTCCTCCCTGGCATATGCATCCAAGGGTACACGGATAAATCTCAAATTTCTAAGCCTAGAAGCACTAGTGCTGTTAAGGCCTATAGATGGTACAGTGGATATAGAGTCATCAACTTTAGAAGCACCATCTGGACTTTCATAAAGGTAAGCATGGTAGCAAAGAATTGTTCCGTCGCTCAAAATCCCAAGAAGAAAAGGGCGGCTATGCTGTCCTGACCATCTCTGCATGGCCAACTCTACAACCTTCATATTCTGTACATTTTCCTTCCTGCCTTGGCTTGATGCTTCATCAGAAGCTTCATCCCCTTTCTGAGAATCTCTAGACAGCTCCCTTGTTAGCATATCAACAAGATGGGTCTTTCCAGAAATAAATTTATCCACAGAGAAAACACAACTGAAATTGGGCACATCAAATATTTCAAGGGAACCACTTTCATAACAAACAACACAATAAACATCTCCATGATCCTGTGCTGAACCATCAGTCCCATCAATAGCCTCACCAACACCAGTAGAAAGCCAGGCATCAGTGCTTGTCTTCCTTAGCCATGGCTCAGGCCCTTTATCATGATACAGTGTACTTGCACTTACCGATCTCCTTGAGCTCTCAAATGAAGCAGGAGTAGTGACAGAAACAGTACAAGTAGTAGGATCTGCAAAAAATTTATTAAAAAAAATGAAAATAAAAACCACTGACAATTGCAGAGTTCATTTTGGCCAATTCTATGGCTGCTTACCCAATGTTTCCACCAAAAACAAACAAGTAGTATGTAATATTACTATGAAAAAGAACTAAACACGGAGAATATGATGAAGATGTGAAAAAGAGTATATCTGAATAAAATTTATCTGGAAAAGATAACTAACCAAAAATCTACCTCCAATCAGAAGTCTAATACTTCCATCACTCATGTTAAGCAACACATATGGATCAGCTATAGAGACAGACATCACTGTAGCACTGTCAGATCCGGAACCAGATTCAGGGTTAGAAGCTCCAAAGCTTACATCTTGGGTCATAAAAGAACCATCTAGAACTCGAGCACCACGTTCAAAGACTTGGATAACTCGACGCCTAGGAACCAAACCAGGATCAAATTACTGATATCACTCTAATATTATTATAAAATCAGTAGAATGGATAGCTAAGCAAACAATACTTGTAACTCATTAGTAAACAATATGATAAGACAGAATGCTGAAAGTCAACTTCAAACTAGGGCACAAAATTCTTAATTCAAAATCCTGTTTTTCCATCAAGACATGAGAGTCCTAACCTATAGAAAAATTGATAACTAAGCCCTGGCATGATGATAAATATGCACAAACTCAAGAAACAAAAACAGAAGTTTAGATGATGAATGTTCCCAGGGGTGGAACTAAGCGCTGGGGTGAGGGGGCCATCCCCCACTCCCCCTGCCCAAAAGGGAAAAAGAAAAAAGAAGGGCCCCCACCTCATCCCATATATTGCACTATCGATTTTATGAATTTTTAATTAATTTTTGAAAAATTAGATATTGGCCCAAAAAATTTAGCTTTATCCCATCAAATAGTGTATTTTCTGATTGACATATTTAAAGGTTTTAGCAGTGAACAAATTATTTTCTTTTTCCATTTTGGTGAAATGCTACTATAACTTACATTATTTTTAAGGTTAAAAAAAAAATAGAAAAGGATTAAGTACAAAATTTTTCATAATAATCATATATGAGTGTATATTTGGCCCTAAAGAAAAATTTTCTGGTTCCGCCCTTGAATGTTCCAGCTAAATTCCATGCCCATAGAAAATTCAATAACTAACCAGGAAAAAATAAAAAACCATAAAAGCAAGGATTAGACAAGGAGGAGGAGAAGAAGAGGGGGGGGGGGGGGGACAGAGAATAAGATGATGACCTACCTTCCAAATAGATTCCCAGCAGCAAGTGTTCTACCTTGAACATAATAGTCGACACTTTCAGTAACCTCACTCAGAAGATCAGCTGTTTCAAGAACCTGAGCATAACAAAGAGATAGCAAAAGCTATTAAACAGTGACAGTTAAAAAAAATTGTGATCCAATGCCTCTTTCAATTTTTATTTATTTATTTATTTTTTTTTGGGGCGGGGGGGGACTGATGCTCTTCAAAATCAGCACGGCCCAAAATAAATCTTAAATATCTGAACATTGGTGCACCTCGCCCTCTGCTGGTTGGTTTTGACTAATATCTGACCATAATTCAGTTCAGTTACTACTAATCTTATTTTGACCTTTTTTGTCTATTTTAAAACAAAATAAATTGATATATCAACATGCAAAGCTTTCAGGACAAAAAAGCAGATATGGAGGTCAGCAAATTGATATAGAATTAGATAGGATGGCATAGAGAAAAAAGAGAGATGGAAAGACAAGACTATTAGATGCAACACTCAGACCTGGCAAGAAATGAGCCCATATTTTCCAGTCTCAATTTTTTTTTAAAAAAAAAAGAGACTGACTAAATAATATAGTAAAAAGTTTAGAAAACTTAGGAGACATGTCTAACTTGTTACTACTCAACACTATATTTTTCATATATTAGAGAAATGTAAAATTTATCTCAAATGCTAGACCAATAGGCTGCAACGGATATAAAGATATCAGGGATAAACTGTAATATTCATTGATGCAACTTTCCATCCAAAAAGGGAAAAAAAAAAGAAAAAGAAAAAAAACTCACTGAAGCAACTGCAACTTTTTCCCAATAGTAGGAAAGAATGTCAAAGACATAAATATATTTCCATATTTAATGTTTTCACCTTCTTGTTTAGGATGATAATGTTTTGGATAGGAACCACATCCACAAACACCATGAAAATCAAAACAGATTAAGGGCTTGTTTGGTATAGTGATGGAATAATTGATTATAAACATAATTGACTGTTGATTATTAATAATATATTTTTAAATAATTGATTATATAATCCATTTTATCTTGGGTAACATATTTTGATATCTGATTAGACATAATTTATTCTTGTTTGGATGATGTATAGAAAAATCACCTTTTAGTATTAAATTACTAAAAAAGACAATAAAGGAAGAGAGATAATAGTTTTTGTTTAGAATAAGGACAATGAAGACAAAAGATAAGAAAAGTGAGGTAATATGGGTACAAATTTTAACGTTTCTCCTTCTAAAATCCTGATTAAAATAAAAGCTACTTTGAATAGCTTTTAGTTTAATCGGAATCATTGCTTATAATTGATAATTAAAAGATTTTAGAAGTGCAACTAAACATCTTTAAAAAGAGCTATAATCAATTATGGAACCAATAATTGATCATTGAGAATTCTAATCGCCATATTGAATAAGCACTAAGCATGCTATGAATCATAGTTTACTCCTCCGAATTCAAACTAATATAGAAATAAAATAGTTACCATGGTGCGACCCTCCAGGCTTATAATAAGATATGCATGATACTCATCATCATCATCAGCCACCTTAGAAGAATCACTGCCCTGACTACGTGTGTTCTTGTGATAAACAGTCCAAATTCCTTTGCAACCAGGAAGTTCAACCTGGCAACATTCCAAAGAAAACATAATTTAAAGGTTATGCAAAGCCATGATCACATGTTTTTTTTTCTTTTTACCCCTTGCAAACCTATTTTTTCGAAAACAGCACTTAAGACAATCATTCAACATAATGCTAAAAAAGAACCAGATGGTCAAGTTTTTCATACATCTAAGAACAAAGGATCCATTTCACGAATCACAATCGTAACAAAGCAGCAGTATCAAGGGAGAAAATGTCAGTTGTTAGAAAAATATTTGGTTAAAAGCTATTTCATAAACATAAGCATTAAGTGTCAAATATGGTTGTTCTGATATAGGCCCTGTACAAACCTCAGTAATCACTTCTGGACGAATTGATTGCCGAAGAACACACAGAGAACCATTCTTTCCGTGGCCAGAACAGCACACCTGCAAAATTGCTCAACACATGAAATAGAAAGATTGGAGACAAAAACATTCTGTTCTTAAACTATGGTCCCTGCCAAGCTATTTAACAATCAGTGGGCTATACAGGCTTTGCACTCCTTTTATTTTTATCCAAGCAAAGGCAAAAAAACAAAAAGTGATTGATCAAGTACACAAATTAAGGAACCATGAAAAGGCTCAATAGGCCTGCAACTCCTTTAAAAGTACAGAGAAGAAATAGCATGCAATTTAAAACACTAACCAATTCATAGTTACTTTGTTTGGCAATTCCAGTTGCATTTGCATCAGCATTTATCCTTAAACCATATGAGAAGTCTTTCAAAGGACCAACATTAATCAACGAATCCCTTACTGCAAATGAGAAGGTTTTCTGCAGGCATGACGTGAAATGATGGTAAATTTAGTATACTCAGGAATTGCAAATATGATCAGAAGAAATTTCATAAGAAATGTTTGAATTAACAAAAGAAGGATGCCCTATTTTATCTTATTTGACCCTTCCTTTAGTACAATTGAAATAATACCTGTGCTGATTCTGACCTATTTGGAGCAGATCCATACAAGGAGAGCTCCTCACCACTAACCATATCTTGCAAAGCATCAGAAGAAGACCGCCGGAGCCGCTTTGTAGAAGGAGCATCACCTTCAATATCACCAACCTGCAAAAATTGCAAAATATTTTTATATATGCCTGAAAGGAGTGCAAGAAAGACTACACTGAAGGGACAGAAAGGAATAGGTGAATTAAAATTCCAACAAACTTCAGTTTGAATACCAAAGCAGCGCCCTATCAATGAATGTCATTTTAAAAAAAATGTGAAGTGAAAAAGTAGGTAGCACAGAAGTTCAAGACATCAAATATGCACCTCCTCCTTTAGATTGGATGATGACATTGAAACGCCAGATCCACTAGAAAATTGCACCAGCATACTGTCTCCTAATCGGCTAGCAAGAAAAAACAGAGAACTTCCAATTGTGGTAATACCCTAAAAGAATTTAGCAGAAATTTCCAAGGAAACTGATCAGAAACTGAACTACGGTGTCACATTACAATCAAATACTAGAAAAAGCACTTATGCATCTTACAGATGACAAAACTGAAGCTTTTGATTTGGAAAGATCAAGCCTCTGCACAACCCTGAAAACATACAAGTCAGTATTTGTTGCTTCATGTCATCAATAGAGTATAGGAGGTTTGCTAATGATTTATGGTTGCCATTATATTATGAGTCAAGAACATTGCAACACTTATGGATACAAAAGCAGCAAATACAACAGCTCTCTCTCTCTATCTCTCTCTCTCCCCCATTTGCCCATATGCCAATTTTAATTTAGTTCCCCTTAGCATAGGTCAAATGTTAGAAAATCAAACATAGTTGTCATGCCATGTATTGAATCACGAATTGATTTTTTCCCCCAATTTTCATAAATTGTGTCACATATTGTATCCAAACATGAGTGGACATATAATGATTGTATGTATGCATAGAAGTATGCCAATATAACACATGTATAGTTATTTAAAGGTGCACAGGCAGAACTTTGCCTCAATTGATGGAAGTTTAAGAAGTGCCACAGATGAAAACAGCCCTAGTTTTTTCACATAATACTGACCTTTGGTTTTTTAATTTCTTAGAAGTGTGCAGATAGCCATGAATTTGTTACCCAGACATTAAGCAATCACTGTTGTGTATCAATCTCAAAAAGCTTTTATCGTTAGATTTTTAAATATCACAGAACGCAAGTTTTTTCTTTGACACTATAATTTGTGCCCCCAAAGATACTCAGTACTTAACTTTCTGGGGTTCTTCAAGTACACATCTTATGAGACCTCTATTTTACAAGATACAGAACAAATTATCATAATTATCATATATGGTAAACATTTACCATCAATCTAATGAAACAAACATATATTTAGCCACACAAGGAATGTGACACAACAAAAATTGAGAGAGAACGAGGTTGATCTACCTTCCATCATAAACAAGAGTAAGCAACAGCAATTCACCAGTTTTTGTTGACAGCAAGGCAACATCACTCAACAACCAAGTTGCATTGGCTGAATCTAGCTCCACATTGAAACTTGATCTTGGCAACTCCTGACTGGAATGAATTTGGAAATGAATGAGTGTCAGCATAGTTTGGGATATGATTATTAGCATGGAAAAAGGATAGTAACTTAACATTAAAAAAATAAAAAGATTAAAGGAAACAACCTGTAAATATAGGGGAACACTACGGCACCCTAGGGGGTTTCAAACCCGGGGTGACGTGGCACGTTCTGAGCCGTCAGATGAGATTACAACATCTCATCCGACAGCTTCTAGGGGTGCCACGTCACCCCGGGTTTGAAACCCCCGAGGTACCGTAGAATTTCCCGTAAATATATTCCCTAAACAATATGACTTGAAAATATAGTTACTGATACAGTTTGATATTGAACAGAAACAGAAAAGGATAGAAATATAACAAGATGCATCATAAGGTATGTTGAACATTGCATGAAAAAAGAGCAGTAACATCAGCAATATTATAGTTTAGGACCCATTTTCGTCAAAGAAAGATCAAGCCAAAAAAATAATTGTAAGAACTCATACCAACAGTCATAACTACAAATCTATTGAACAAATCTCAAATGCCGAGAGAGAGAGAGAGAGAGAGGAGGGATCATGACCTACTGTCAAGAGAGACTGCATAATTGTTCAAGGCCAATGCGCATGAAGCAGACTGCAAAAACAGGTTGTGGACAAATTAAGATACATGAGAATATTCAAATCTACAAATATTATTAGATCACTATCTAGTTTTTCCCTAATCAGAAAGAATAAAATTAGGGGGGAAAGTCTTTCTGATATAAGAGAGAATTTCTTGCCAAACCTTCAGATCTTATAGAAATTGAAAATGCACTGCAACAGCTGTACCAAAAAATTATAGAATGCATGTACCTGACTCTGATAATGAATAGTATTGGCACCAATTACAAGAACGCCACCTATTGGCGATGGCACAGCAAGAAGCTTGTAGGCATCGTGGGGGAGATTCTGACAAAATGAAAATAACAAACACAATTATAACAATAGAATATCAAATAGCATTCAGCGGAAGTCAAGAAGCTGGATTATGGAAATTGCTGTATGATAATTCTTCATAGAATAATGATCTATCAATAAAATTACAAAAAAATGATTATCAAAGGAGAGAGATCATTCAAAATATTGAAAAATGTTCATGTTCACATTGCTTGACCACCTATGGATTTATGATAGAGATCTCATCATTCAAGAGGTAGTAAACAAAAATAACAAATAATTTAATAGTCACTATTATCTCACCGTAGTTCACCTACAAATTCAGATCAAGTGTAAAAAAAAAAATATGATAAGGAGAGAGAGGCACAAAGAGAGGGGGAAAACATGTGATGAGAAAAAAAAAATTAATCATTGGATTCAATGCTTCTATCCAAGATAAAGTGGCATTCAAGGCTGAAACAGGGATCTCAATTTTCAACTTACAGCAGCTGACCATATAAGGGGATGCTGCTTCAAAGTTGTGCTGATACTAAGTGCAGATATCATGCAAGTATGATGCTTCCATGAGATACGCCCTGCCCAAGTGAGTTCTCGTTCATGCAGTATCACCATCACAGGTTCAATATAGCCTATATTATATGCCATAACAATTTTCAGAAGAACATCAAGGCATATAAAGTCAAAGAAAGGATTTGCAAATGGAAATAATGAATATTTGTAAAGTATCAAGGCATATAAATCTCAAGATTTTTATTCACAATTTATCACCAGTTCTATTCTGTTTCCTAGGCAACCTTTTCAGAGCACATAATTTGCACCAGAAATAAAATGAGTTGCATGTTACAATTTATCATATTGAATAAAAATGGTCTCCAATGTAGATTTTAGCAAGTATAAATTAGATATACTTCCAAAAAATGTCAAATTTAAAGAAATAAATATTCACACTATTATTTTTTAAAAATTTCTACTGAAAAAAGATGCATTCATATTACTCCCTCCAGTCATGGTTCCACTTTATCAAACAATTAATCCAGACGACCTCAGAAAGAGCTTTTTGATTATTACTCTTTGTAATCACACAACATAGTGACAAAATGGCACCAGAAGACACACTAAAGCATTCCAACAGCTCAGATTCCTAAATATGGGGAAAATACAAACAATACTACTTTGACACTCACCATGTACAAATGTAAAATCTTTTACATGCCTCACATCTAAATCACGTAGGCTTATCATATAAGATGATTCGATATGAGCAGCAACTGCACCTCCAGAACTCAAGGCATCATCCTCCCCAACTAAACCAGTACCAGCCTGATAATCATATTACAGGAGTAAAGAAATTAAAGAAAACCTTCATAATAAACAATTCTCATGGTAATAGATGGAAAACAATAAGCAGAGGAAGAAATCAAAACATGCAATCCTATTTTTACAAGTTAGGGATTGCTGAATGCAAAATTATATTAATTATACATTCAGGCAGGGTAATTTTATCTATTATGTTGCTTCCCACTGTTGACCAACAGGATATTAACATAATCAAGAAATCAACAGTCCATTAAGCAGAAAAATATATTTCATATGGTTATGAAATATTAAGACAAGTAACAAAATGCCCCAGAAAAGGCTTCCTCGTTGATATTTAGCACCAGTCAACTGAATACAGAATGGTTCTACTAGTACATGCCTACAATTGATATTAATCACTTCCATTATATGCATGTAGCCGCAGATCTTCCCACATTAGTTATATAGACCAATTAGTTTGGGCAAATTCATTCATCCTTCACTTCAAAGATTACCCTTTTGGATTTATTAAGTAAGTCGATTTTTTTAAAACCTAACACAATTTTGCAAGAAAAAGTTCACATTAATTTAAACAAAAAGAAGAAAGGAAGAAATCATAAGATAGCACAAGGATTTAGAATTGACAACGTATATGAGGAAATACACCTGAGCAGCTTTAAGTATTATCATTTGCATATCATAGACAAGAACTCCGCCACACCTGCCTTGAGGATCGACCTTTACCAATGGACCCCTAGCAAATTGCTCCCTTCCTCTTTTCAGATGAAGCCACTCTGGACCCTCAAAACAATGTAATGAACTAGAAGGGGAAAAAGAAAAAGGAAATTAAAGATAAGCATAATGCTGAAAAGGTAGTCACTATATCGCCTGCCCAAAAAAAAAAACATTTGAAAGAACTAAAGATTCAAAAATTTTATTCAATTCTTTATGTGATAGCAACTCACCTTGAACGAAGTCCATGAATAGAATCATCATACTCTAAAACTGAAATTTTTGCATCCTTGAAAGTTAAAATGATAGAGTCTCTCCTCCTAGAACCATCACCACCTCCAGTGCTTAACACTGCCATGGTTTCAACATTACCATGTAACCTACACACAATTACAAAAATTTAAGAGGTCCAAGCAAAACTAATCAGTAAATCCAATAGATCAAAGGACCCAAAACTCAAAGCGAAGAGGCCATGATCAGACCTATGTCACAGTACAGTCATAGGAAACCATATGATTAATACCTAAGATCTAACGCTAAAACAACAGCTTGCCCATTGAAGGATTTTAATTGCAAACTGCATTCCATCATTCAGCTGTAGTATTGCGGATGTGGCAACTGCATTTCAGATGAATTTCAGACCATGTTATCAGCTATTTTCAGCATGGGTCTACAATTTTCCCCAACTCGACCCCAACAGCATTTTAAATCCATGTATTCATTAATTGTAGGTTCATAATTATTCGAATTACATCTCAGCTAGACTGTACTATCAATGTGTGTTGTTCTCCATAGACTATACAACCATACTCAGGCATATGTAATCAACTTACCATCGCTGAATCAACAGTACCTATTAACTGTAACGAAGGATAAAAAATTAAAATTCTCTATAATATCCACTACGAACTTCATCATAACGAGGGACAACACTAAACGGGCACCTTTCTCTACATGAAGTCTACAAAGAAACAAACCTGTAATGGCAGACGAGCTCAAGCGAAGCCCCAGAGACGCCATCCATGAGGCCCCCACGCTTGACTTGTACAGGACCCTTAGACTCTCTGGCAGGTTCTTCTTGCACCCTTACAACATACACTTCCAAAATATTAGCTGCAGTAACAACTAGGTTGGGAACGGGACCAATGTCGCGCCTTGAAGGCCACTCAGATTCCAGATCATCGGTCTGAATGGGAGGAATTCGGGCAACGAAGTCAGCACGAGAATGCGTGATGAAGCCAGAAGAGCAATTCTCGATCCCCGTAGGCCAGTGCATCATCTTGTATGCAGCAAAGCTCATTGTGAAAAGCTAATTGCAGAAGAGAAGGAAAGAGAGTTGGGGCACGAAGACTATTCGTTAAATTGAAATGAAGCTTAAACCCCCAACTAGGGTTTCTATTTGGCGGGAGGTTTCTCTGTCCCAAACTAAAAATCAGATTTCATGTTTAGACTTTTTTGAAGAAGTTATATTTTTTTTTGTGGAAAATAACAAAATCTGGGTGATGATTTGCATGCATGTCTTTTGCAAACGAAAATGTTGTAGCTACCATCCGAAATTGAGTTTTAAGCTGAGCTCTAAAAATTTGTTTTATTATTGTATATTTAATAATAATTACTGATTTATATTTAATTTAAAATTAAATCAATTTTAAAATTTTAATTTAAAATTAAATTAATTTTAGATTTTATTTTTAATGTATGTATTATTATTTTACAAGTAAAATTATTGTAAGTATCAAAAATTAAATTTAAAATTTTTATATTTATTAAATTTAAATTTTATAAATATATTTTATTATTTTATATTTCATAATAATATAAATTTATATTTAAAATTTAATTACGAATCTTATTTTTTCCAATGCAGACATGTTTATTTGTTAAATCTTTATGATAATGGAAATGAAAATAAATTGCCAAATGAAAGTGAGCAATGAGATGAAAAGAAAGGAAACAATAATTGAAGGGATGAGGTAATAAATGTTTGTAGATTGATTATTGAATTACAACAATTTTGCGTTGCAACTAAATTTACAGTAGGATTAATCTTAAACCAATTGAAAGGAGTAATCGTTGATGTCTCCTGTTGATAATATATATATATATATATTATCAACAGGAGACATTAACCAATTCCTACATTCAAGGCACTACAACAAACATATTTTGGAAGTATTGAAACGTAAGCACAGAAAGAAAAGCTTGCGAATCCCGTCCTTCCTTGCAAGAAAATCAGCTACTTGGTTGCCCTCCCTGTAGACATGGTTTTTTTTTTTTTTTTTGGCCACTCCCTGTAGACATGTTGGAAGTCTTGTAGTGGCGACCCTATCCAAGAGCACCCTGGATTTAGACACGAAGATTAGATACTAAAGGATGATCTTTTTTCCATTACAAAGCATAAAAACAACTTGTTGAGCATCTAAATGTATGTTCAAATGAGAAATTTGCAAATTAGTTGCTAATTTTAAGCCTCCATATAAAGCCCATAACTCAGCTAAAATACTGGTAGCGAACCCCATTCCCTTATAAAACCCAGAAACCCACCCACCATAGCTATTCCTTATAACGCCTCCAGCACCAGCCAAACCAGGGTTATTACTTCACGGAGCCATCTGTATCCAATGTTAACCAATGCTCCTGAGGACTTTTCCATCTCATCATAATGATATCCATTTTCCTCTCTGCAGCAAAGGCCAAATGACTACTAAAAACGGCTGTCTCCAAAGCTCGAGCTAAGCATTTTTGATGCAATGAAGGAAGGATAACATCTTTCCTGCTAACTCAAATAATCCACCAAACTGTAGCCAATGATGCATTCCATGGGACAGACATGCCTAAAGGCTTTTTAACAGATTTGCAGTTGATTTGAAGCCACTCCTAGTAATCTTCTGGCATCTCCTTTAGATGCCCTGCACGTTGCTGAAAAGCTTGCCAAATTTTTCTGAATTGAACACAGCATCTAAAGAGATGATGCTGGGTTTTTTATTGTTGCAGACATAGTGTACAAAGATCAGAGACAGGAATGCCCCTCCCTTGAAGTAGGCTCTTTGTCTGAATGCTGTCCTTTGCGAGAAGCCAAATTATGGCTTGATTTTTAGAAGGGACGGGAATCTTCCATACCCAATCGAAGTGATTTCGACTCATGACCCCAGTGTCCACTGACAAGCTTGATTTAATCATCCGATAAGTTGTAGCCGTATGGAACTATCCTGTTGATGAAATGCCCCATATAATTTTATCTTTACCTGAGTCAGTAGGATTAACTAGAGTAGATTGAATAATGGATAAGATTTCCTTACTGAAAAAGCCAGCAAATGCATCAGTTTTCCAAGTGCCATCCTGGTTAACCACATCTGAGATCTTCCGACAGATTTTATTCTATGTCCACAGGACCTATAAATTGGAAAATAATAATCTCCTAAAAAAAGGGTAAAATGTGAATTTTTTAATTCACATTACTAAATAATATCAAGATACACTAATATTTTTTTTCATAATTCAAAAGATCCCAATTTGTCACTAATTTTAGTAAAAATAAAAATATCATTATGGAAATCAACGTAACAAATTTGCCATTTTTAAGATGAAGAAAAACATTAAAACTTAGGAAAAACTCTTATTTACCTAATATAATACTTGTCGTGCACTTGTATTATATATTAAAAAGAGTTCCTCCAAGAGCATATAAATTCACAATTATAATTTTATCAAACTTTTAACTTATTATATACATAGTACTATTGAGAACACTTTTAGGTTCACAATAAATCCCAAACTTTTAAAATTGTATATATTTATCATTCATAATTATAAATTGGTCAAATTATTTAGCAAAACACAAGAAAAAAAAAAGACAATATGAATACCTAAATACAGTGTGCATAATCTTTCCATATAGTATCATATTATCATGTACACCTACTAATTAGACAACATAAGAGAATAATTAGCAATTAAAGATTACACCAAAATAAAATGAGAAAGACTTTCGTGTTGATAACATGTTACAAAACGCTTAACTCAATATTAAAAAAATAAAATATAAGTGGAAGGAATATAAAGGAAGAGAATTGCTTTGATTCAATTATGTATAGAATCACCTTACAACCTCATATTTATAGATTTGGTAGGCCATAAGTTACTAATGACTCATAATACAAATTAAAATATAGTTTGTTATTGTGGAAAATTAATAATACTATAAAAAGAAGGATAAAATATTTATGGATATCCATATCGATTATAATTATTTATAACAAAATTGTAATTACCAACCAATAAAAAGACCATTTAAACATATGCATCATATGGTATCTCAAAATAAAAAAAAGGTAAACTTCGTAACCTTGTGTTTATTAAGAAACAAATAAAAAGGAAAAGATGATTTTGCTTGCAAGGAAGTTTAAGCATGAGCTATTGGGAAGTAAAGTTATTTGTATGGGACTTGTGGACATAACTTTATAAAAGTTGTTCTAGTTTTCATCAAAAGAATAAAAGGTAGAAATTTTCAAAAATTGTGAATGTTATATAAATTGTAATATCATATCCAAGCTGACATGGGAATCTATAGTGACATGCAAAGATTATAGGAACTAAATGTTAGCTATAATGTTACATAAATTTCCAATCAAAACACTACATCAAAGTAAGAAGCATGTACTTATCCTAATTTAAAATATTTTAAATATTTATAATTTATAATCTAGTTTATATAAAAGATAATGAGCTAAGAAACAATTATAAACTTTCTTATTGTAAGCAAATGAATAGCGTTGGTATTAATATTAGCTTCCACTCTGATTGAAGAAGTGACAACCAAAATTAACTTTCTTTGATTAATTTGTAAATTAGCAATAAGTACCATACCACATAGGAGGTAATTAAGTCATAAAATGATTCAAAACAATTCAAAGCAAGATGAATCAAAACAATTCAAAACCATAGGACACATGAAATAACAAGCTTAAAGAAAGAAAATACATAAAAAGCAATTTAAAACAAATTGAGTAGCTCAGAAACTCAAATTATTGTATACCTTAGCTCATTAACATGTTTTGTGCTATTAGTTCCTTATAATTATTATTATCATTAGAAATTGAAAGGATAGCTTCAAAATTAAAATAATAATAATAATAAAAAGTAATCCTAAAATAGATGAATAGATTAATAAATTAAAGGAGGAAAATAATAATATAACAAAATTTATCTAAAATTTAAAACTATATAGATCACAAGCATTAAATATAAACTTAATGACATTGCTAAATCTACATAACTTAGCACATTATCATTAAATAAGATCACAAAAAAATATTTATAAGGAAAATCTAAGCCAAAGCTTTAGGATGCATAAACCCATAGATTTCATCTTTTATGAACCAAAAAATATTATCATCTAGAGAAATGAAAAGGTTAAATAATATAATCATATTGTATTGTCATATATAAAATATTCTTGAATAGGCATAGTAGTACAAAAACTAAAGAGTTCAAAATCTTCCATAATAAAAACATAAAATGGCTTGAGTTTTTTTTCAAAAATTACATACCTTGCGATAATTTTTCCAATTGAAGCCTTATAAAGCCTCATCGAATTTAAATATTAAAACATTACCCAACCCTTATTATAATCATATTCAAATGTCTTAAAGTGTTATCACCGACAATTAAACTCTAATAAAAGAACCAATTACGATGAAAAATACAATAGTATTGAGAGGAAAGGCATATTGTAAAGAAAAAAAATTAAAAATAAGAAGAAAATGCAAATTGTAAGAAAAAACATAAAAAGTATTGCAAAAATGCTAATAGTCATGTTTAGAAAAGAGAAAACTACAATCTTCAATGTACTATGAAAAAAAGAAAAAATAAACCTTATCTAATTCCCAATATGATAAAAAAGAACCTAAAAAAATTACTTTAAAGGGATAATGTAAAAAGAAAGTAAATTAGTTGGCTACTATGTTGCATTTTTCTTACCACAAATAATAAAGCTAAACAGAAAATAGAAGAATTACCTAAAACAAAATCCCTTTAATCAAGCACCCAATATGGTAAATTTTCACTTTAATGATTTAAAAAACAACAAAATCATAAATCGATCAACTTTTTCACAAAAATAAGGGATCAAAAAGTAGAAGGTTATAAAAGTGTCATTTGGCCAATGTCACTAGTGACAACAAGAGAGAAACATGGAAAATAATAAGTCAAATAAAAAAGAGAGAGAGAACACATATTCAAACAAAAGAAATGGAAAGAATAAAAAGAAAGAAAAAGGAGAATGCATTTAAGTAGGAAAGTAGATAATAAAAGGCCCAAAAAAGTTAGCCCATTTTAGCAAAAACAAACAAACAAACAAACAAAAGGCTAATAAAGTGGCCTATTATAGCAAAGCAATTGGCAATGTAAGCAAATATTTGGACAGAAAATAAAAATTGTAATGGTTAAAAAATTTGGCACATCATAAAAAATTATTATTAAAATAATAGGAATCAAAATCCTATTTTAATTGTATAAAAAAGGTTGCATTTATTCTTGAAAAGGATTTATATAAAATACAATCTTGTCTTATTGCCACTAGAGTTTTTCTAAACACTAGACTACAGCTTTTTTAAACATTAGCAAACTCTATCAATTATTATATTATTTAGTTATAAAATACACAAGTTATAATAATTTTTTAATTAATTTGGAGTTATATTTTTATTCCTTTTTCTAAAATTTATAAAATGTGGTTTTTTTAACTAAATTATTAATAATGAGATAGCTATTATGTTATTCATGTTTCGTCTAATATGTTTTTTTACTTGCTTCATATTATGTTTAATTTAAGTTTATTATGTATAATATCTAATTATTTAAAACTTTTTATTTGATAATAATATAAACTTAAATATTTTTTAGAAAAATCATTTTTTATTACTAGCATCTATTATCGAAGATTTGGATCTATCATTACAAATCATTTAACACATATAATATTCTATATTTGAACTTATAGAAAAAAAAAAGCACTAAGGCAATGTTTGGTTTGCTTGTATGTTCCTAACAACCTTTGCTAAAAATGTGATACCCAAGAAAATAATTTTCAAGAATGGTAACATTCCTGAGAATGTAATGCATATATTTTTCAAGAATGTTATATTATTATGTTAGGTTAAACAAAAAGATACTTATAAATATTGTAATATTATATTTTAATTAATTTGTATGTTATAAAATATTCTTAAATTGTTGACACTTTCAATAATATAGTGATACTTGATATTATTTCAAGAACTTTTTCTCATCGTGTCTTGAGTTCAAACCTAACATCTTACATGCATGTATAAAATGATTTGTCACTCATATCATAATAATAAAAAAATTAAATTACTAAAAATATCCTCATTGAAAAATTATGATCAATCAACATTGATAGGCAATTGTTAATTGTGATAGATGGCATGTAATAATTAATAGTGATGAGTGATGATTAATGACTACTTAAAGGTTATGATAATGGTTAACATCGATGGACGATTACAAGTGATAATTAACAATATTGAATAATAATGGATAGTAGTGGGAAGTAATTAATAATTATGGGTAAGGTAAATGTTACTCCCTCCGTTCCTATTTATCTGTTGTCATTAACCAATTTTACACATATTAAGAAAGTAGTTAAATTTATTTATTTTTAATTAGCTTTACAAGATTACCCTTCATGCATAAAATTCAAGAGAATTAAAAATAGAGAGAAAAATATAAAAAAATAAGTGTAAGTTGACTAATAGTGTAGAATAATAAAACATTTATTAATGAAAGAGAATGATAGATTTGGAAAAAGAATATTTAATACTTAATTGAAGTTCTAAAATAACAGATAAAAAGGAATAATTTTTTTTAAAATACGACAGATAAAAAAGAATAGAGAGAGTAGTAAGAAGTTATAGTAGTGGTAAACGTGACACTTGATAAAGGTGGATGATGACTAACAATTATAGGTAATAACGGGTGATGGTAAGATTTTGATGTAAGAATGGGCAAAATACTCTTTTCATATTTTTAAAACATTCTCTGTCATATGAATATAAAACATTCACCTAATTTGTAAGAATATTTTAGCAAAGTATTAGACTAAAAATATTTTCTAAAATGTGAATGTTTATGAATAAATTTTTTTTCTTAATTTATGAATCAATGATTTTTGTGCCAATGTAGTTTTCTAATTCTTTATAGCAATACTCACATAAAATAGGGATTATCGTATCTAACTATCTGTTTTCATAGAATGGGACCTAAATTTTTAATTTATCAAATAATTTTTGTGCTTATTAGTCAAAAGCGCATAAAAGAATAATATTCCAAAAATACACAAATCTTAAATCTTAATCTTAAATGTACTGATATGCATTGCTTTTCATGTCTATTGTCCATAACTAATTTTGGAGGGAGAGCAAAATTTACCAAATAACAATCAAGAACATAGGTTTGACTCGTGTGACCGAAAAGGGAAATCCAACGTAGGTTTGAACGCACACATACATAACGTCGATGTGCTTTTTGGGGAATTTGGGTCCAGGCTTTAAGACAGTTGCCGTACGTGAAATCTGGGTTCCTTCGACAAGCGGACAAGCCTAACCAGAGAAGGCGGGCAGGAATATCGAAATTCTGCGTTCCTCTGCGACATTAATTGCTAAGCTAAATTTGTTTTCGAATTCTATAGCCTTAGTCGAATTGCTTTGTCGGCAATTTAGCGAGTAAGAGGTTGTCCTCAATGCTAATTCGGAGAAATCTCCCCGTAAAAGGTTTCAGTTTTTAATTTCATTACACGATTCCCATGACGGGTTATCCTTTTCAAGTGCTCGAAAAACTTTTTTTCTTTCTCAATTTGATCAAAATTCGGAGTTCAATGACGGATTTTTATGTTTCGTGAATTATTTGAAGCTAAAGTTTAGAATTGAGATTTGTTTTGTATCATTCATAATCGAGCACATTATCACTCAAAAACTGCTGTCTTATTCTTTTGTTGAATATTTGTTTATTTGCGGATATACAGACTTGTTTCAGGGGATTGATCTCAAGTACTTGTTGTCTGAATCTCCTGCGTGATTTTCTTTACTGGAAGCTGTTTTGAATTGGGGTTTGTATAGCGTCTATGTTTCAGAAAGTACAAAGCTCGCTTGATCATAAAAAAGCCATGAGTTGGACTTTGCCCAAAGATTCCTCCAGAATGTCTTCACACCCAAGGTCTATTACTTGGATTTTAGTTTCAGTGGGAGGACTAGCGGTGTTCTTAATTTTTGCTTCGTGGGTTCTTATATCATACCCGATTGGTACCGCACTTCAAGGGTACTTCTATGGTGTAGGTGTAGATAGTACAGAAAGGTTAGATGTGTCAGTCTCTCCTATCAATAATACCATAATCGATATTCACATCAATGAAACCTTAGATCCAGTCGATAATAATGCTTCCTCTGATCTGCAATCCCCAACGGTCTCCATTGGTAGGTCAAGTGAGGACAACATAGAAAACACTGTTACCAAATCAATTTCACAAGTACCATTTAGAGAATCTTCCTCCCAAAACCTTCCAAAAATCAAGGAGGTGGATGACTTGGAAACTTCTGATATAGCAGCTTCTGAATCTCCGAAACCCATGAATTTGTTAGGCAACAGCACAGATACAGTTAGTAATAGCGAGCTCTCTAACTTCAAATCACAAGTTAATTCGACTTTGGCCTTGCCTGTGCCAGCAGCTTCTTTGGAGTCAGTGCGTGAATTAGAGGTCAAGGATGGTATCTATGCTTCTAATGCAGATGGCAATTCCACAATTGATGAACCTGTTTCTGTATCTTCAATAAATAAGTCAAGTGCTGCAAGTATGACAGTGGATCACACCTCCCTGTCTTCTTCTGGTTCCACATCATCACCTCCAGCATCACTAGATGTGCCTAAGAATGCATCGTTTTCCGGTTCAGCTGATTCAGGTTGCATTTGTTGTCTTCTTTTCTTTACACAAACTTTTTATCAACATATCATTTATTTTCCCTTGTTTTATCTATTTAATTTTAACCATAGATTGTTTTCCTTTACTTTGATCTCCTTTGGAAATATCTTGGAGCCTAAATATTAGAATTAGTTTCATATTTTTGCTTTTAATTAAATCATTACTGCATGTATTTTACAATCCACTTAGATCCCTTCTTGGAAAGGTGAATATTTGTTAATGTTTTTTTATATCCTCTTACAAATACAAACTTCTTTAATACCATCCAAAGACACTTGAAATTTTCGCTTATTCAAAATTTTTATTCATCAGAAATCATCTTCTTGCAAAAGTTTTGTTTAAATCACTAGCTGTTATATTTGCGGTCAAAAGTTTCTCATAGTAGATAGGCATGTCTATTTTTTTTTCCCTATCAATCTTCCGAGCTTTTAACTGGTAGACTGTTGTGACCTCTCATCTAGGCTGCGACCTTTACCATGGGAATTGGATATATGATCCATTGGGACCATTATACACAAACAATTCTTGCCCTGTACTTACACAGATGCAGAACTGCCAAGGTAATGGGAGGCCTGATAAGGATTATGAGAATTGGCGTTGGAAACCCTTTCAGTGTGACCTCCCACGATTTGACCCCAAAAAGTTCTTGGAGTTGATGAGGGGGAAGACCTTGGCTTTCATTGGAGATTCTGTAGCTCGAAACCAGATGGAATCATTGCTATGCATCCTGTGGCAGGTTATTTTCCTTATACCTTGTTGATCTTGTTTTGCACAATAAATAAATGTATCTTTTAAGATAGTAGAGCAATTTGCTTTGTTGAGATGTTTCATAATGTGGGAAGTGTTTCCCTTATGCTTTAAAAAAGTAACTGACAATGTTTCTCGCACACCTTTCATATTCTGTGACAATTGTACGACCGAGTTGGTCACTGGTGCATTTTTGCTCAATTCCAGCTGGAACTGTTATTTTCCTACTGATGCTTCTCATTTTTCCGTTTTTTTCCCCTCTAAGCAGTTCTCCTTTCTTTCTTAGAGTAAGAAAACATTCAGTGTATTTGGTGATATCAAATTAAGACTTGAGATAGGAATTATCAATAATTCACATACATTGGCGTTGTAGATAATTTGCTTATCCATTTCTTGTTTTTTTCAAAATGGGAGGAATGAACTTGTCTTTGCATGCGCGTGTTTTTCCGAAGCATATACTTGTTGTTTCTTCCATTCGTCAACTATATATAGGGGTGTTTTTCTATTTTCACTACTTGAGATGACTGACTCAATAATATGATATTTTCAGGTAGAGGTACCCAAGAATCGTGGAAATCGTAACATGCAGCGTTATTATTTCAGGTCTTCATCTGTAATGATTGTCCGGATATGGTCCTCATGGCTTGTCAAACAAGTATCTGATCCATTTGATTTTGCTCCAGCCGGTGTGGCAAAGCTCCACCTTGATGTTCCTGAGGAGAAGTTGATGGAATATATCCCAACATTTGATGTGGTTGTTCTATCTTCTGGCCACTGGTTTGCCAAGCAGTCTGTGTATATTCTAAACAACACGATTGTGGGAGGACAATTGTGGTGGCCTGACCAGTCTCGATCTGTGAAGATTGATAGTACGGAAGCATATGCCATATCTGTTGATACAATTCTCACTGCTCTTGTCACGCATCCGAATTACACAGGACTAACGATTGTACGTTCCTATTCGCCTGATCATTATGAGGGTGGAGCCTGGAATACAGGCGGGTCATGCACTGGGAAGGTTAAGCCTCTTGCAGCTGATGAACTGGTAGAAAATGGCCATATAAATACAATGCATGAGAAACAAGTTAGAGGTTTTAACCGTGCAATTAAGAAGGCAACAAATAGATCAAAATTGAGGTTGATGGATATAACTCAAGCTTTTCAATATCGGCATGATGGTCATCCAGGGCCATACAGGAGCCCTGACCCAAATAAGATTACAAAACGCGGTCCAGATGGAAGGCCGCCGCCACAGGATTGCTTGCACTGGTGCATGCCTGGCCCTGTAGATACCTGGAATGAACTTGTGCTTGAAATCATAAGGAGAGAATCTGAAGGCGGCAGCTCCCCATGAGATTTGGATTTTGGTGTCAATCAAGCTGCATGTTGTGCTTCTGTATTCAGGAGGTGGATTTGTTGAACAGAAATACCAGGGGGGAGGTGACTCCAGCTTCTTTTTTTTTTTAATTAAAAAGTATAGAAATTAATTTTTTCTAAGTATTGGAAAGGATCAGGTTCTAGCCTTTCAGTGTAATATGGCATTTTTAGATATATTGCTTGCTTCTTCCACTTCAGTTGTTGGATAAGGGGGAAAGCAGAGCCGGGTTTTCTCTTCTTTTTTTGTTGTTGAAGCTTATGTATTTACCCCGTGCGAGAATTACATGAAAACCTTATACAACAATATCCTAGCATGTTCCTGTTATAAGCTTTTGCATTTTCACTTGGTTAGAGGACCTTGGCTTTGCTCTTTTTTTTTTTTTCTCCTTTTCCTCTTGTAGAAGTTTAGTTTCGCTTTGTAGTTGATAATCGGTAATTTCACACTTAAAACTCAACAGGTGTTGTGGCGTAACCTTAATTATAATCAATATCGAACCCAATTGTGCGATTTTCACATAAATATTTATAACAATATAAGTGTTATTAATCCACTGAATAAGGTAAACATAACGTTTTTAATATGGAAATATCCTCTGCACTAAAATATTGGCATTGCATAAACCATTTGGGAATTTATTTGAAACTAGAATGTAACTCGTGCGTGGGTATTGCCCTGTTTTGTAAAATATTGTTTTAAATAAATGATATTATAAAATTAAATGGCTTATAATGTTAGAAAATGATTTATATGAAAGTTAATTTAGTTTTTATTTGATAATTTCTTTAAGTAAAGATGTTTGAGACACAAAATATTATTTTCATCAATAGACTATTAAACAATTAAATTTTTTATTCTTTGTAATGATTTTTATTTTACCCTATCAAAAAATAAAAAAGAGAAATCAATTGATTATTAACTTGTATACTTCTTCCAATAATTGTTTCAATGTTGAATGTTTTATTTTATAATGGATAAAGATATTATAAATTTATCTTTAGTTGATCTAATGTTGATTTTGAAAAACTTCTTTGAAGAGAGTATTCGGGGCCATACTTCTTTCACTATGAATGAGAATTTTGGATTCTTTTCTCTTTTTAATTCTCAGGATAATAACATATAATACAATTGAATATTGATTTTGATAAATCAAGTCGAACTTTTTTTGTGATTAACTTTTCCTCTTATTTATAGACACTGAGTATGACTAGGTCGGTCAGTGACAAATAGAGGATCCGAAGATTGGTGGGAAACAAATATTTATATACTATATGTAAAACATATATAACAAAATAGCATACCGTTAATATATATATATATATATATATATATATATATATATATATATATATATATAACATTCTAATAAAAATATAAAATAAAAAAAGAGTTTTAAGCAATAATTATAATAGGAAAAATTATACTATATTTTTTTGTTAATAAAACTAATATATCTAAACATAAATTAAAAAAGTGAGCTTTAGAAGTATGTAAAAATGTAAATCTTTTGGCTTTCACTTACATGTGTGATAAAACATGTAGATAAAATTGAGTGATTGTATTAATTTATGAAAATAAATGATTTATCATAAAAGTGAAATATCTTAATGTTGACTATTTAACATCGCATTGATTACATGAATTAAAATAAGAAATTATTATATAGTTTTTAATTGGCATTTGATCTTAAATGATATTGACTCTTTAAGAAGAAAACACAACAAATTAATAATCATAAATTTACTCAAAAATAGAATAAAAAAGTTCTAAAAGAATAAAAAAAATTCACAAAAATTGCAACTTTTGAAAAATAAAAGGGAGAAATATGTGCGGGAGCAAACCCCATTCAATGGTGTCACAAATTTGAACGATTGACAATAGTAGCAAGGTCAATCTTATCATCAGAATATGCGTTTGGCTTCATTCCCTGTTGCTTGACTTTGTCAAGAGCTCAGTTTAGCAATTGATATATTAGGCTTGGACCATCACACGAGACATTTGTGCATTACCTTTTTTTGTTATGTGAAAGAGATAATTATAATTGCGTTTAGTTATTTACACAAGACCTTTTTCTAGCAAAATGTGATTCTCATATTTTACTCAAATTTGACAATATTTGGATATCTAATTTGCCTTTTGCATTTAGAATGTAAATTTTGGCATTTGAATAATGTTAATATGATCTCTCACCATTAGAAAAACCATCGATCATTATTTTTTCTGTTAATGGTCATTCTCCTTTTTGAAATATCAAAAGTTTGTTGGTGAGAGCTTTATATCATTCCTTCCATGGTAACCACCAAAAAATATTTTAATGTGATGGCCTTTCTCAAGGTTAAAGCTCCTTATTAACCTTGAGTTTTTCATTTGGTAGATTCGCCTCCCCCCCCCAAAAAAAATATGCTATGATAATTACTATCTCACACCTAGGCATCTTTATCCAAATTAAAGCGTCATAACCCAGTACAAAGTCACTTATCATTTCTTACATGGTGATGTAGTGATTCAATCTTGCCATTCTCACAATCCTGTATTTTGGTTCTTAATCTTATCCACAAGAGCTTTGTGAATAGCCTATTGGATTTTTCTTTATTTCTTCTTGTGCATTTTTGCTATATCTCCCCTTGAAGGAAGCAATGGCCCTGAATAATGGCTACAATTATTTTTGAGTCCATAACCTTGTGGGTGAAATTTTTTAGTGTTATAATTTCATAGATTCACAATCATATTAAGAATAAATTGGTTCTCACATATTACAGTAGAACATCTAAATTTTGTAATCTTTGTCATAGCTATTAGATTTATATTTATATCAAGTTTACGTTACACATTAAATAATATGTATAGAAGAATAACTATAAAAAGATTATAAATTAGTAATGATACTTTATTATAGGTTATTTTCTCAAAGGAGGGCTTGCTTTCTTATGGGAAGTTAGATGGCTATATATGTTGTTACTAAAGCAATCCTCTGTCCTATTGTGAACTTACTTTACAACTGGTGCCAAATTGTGAACAGCCTTGAACTGCAACTAAAGAAAATCTAGTTAACAGTGCTACACTAACATGTTTGCAAGGTTTGGAGCTTCTTTCTGATTTATATTGCATGAAAATCCAAATGCAGTTGGATCCATTGACGGCCAAAATGAAAGTGAGTAGCGAGTGCTCTTGATTGTGAAAGTTCAATAAGGAAGCCAACACCATTATCATCTATAGGATTGTATTTCTTACTGTTAAATTTATGGTTTGCATTTTCTTTTGTCTTTTGAAAAGCAAAAACAAAAGATAAAAAAAGATGGGTCAAACAATTATAATTTAAATTTTGTGAACATGGGATCTATAAAGCATATATTTATGAATTAAGGTACCTATATTAATGATTGCAACTCAACATTAAAACTAGGTGCTAGCATAACTTTATATTCCTTGAAATCCTAACTGATTCATGTTCATGCCCTTTATTACCAGTGGCTTTTTGTTTTCAAATGATCAAGCAAACAACATAAATAGCAGACATATACATAGAGAAAAAAGGTGTTAAGGGGAAATCATTACAATACAAAAAAGCCAAAATTATTAGCACCAAAGAAGAAGAATTTAAATTAGCAAATATATAATTATATACACATGTAAAAGTAGCACAATTCTTTTTTATCATTCTAAATGATGCTAAAAATAGATCCAAAAAAAAAGATGTGAATGCAATATAATAAATGATTTTGAGATAGAATACCTTCTAGTTTTGTCTCCTCGAAGCTTAACATCAAATTGCTTACTTTGTGAATACTTAGGCAAAGTCAATGTATCACAAGGAAGTTGCTTTATGAGGAATTAGAGAAGAAAATTGTCTGCAACCAAGAAAAAGTATGCAAAAGAAAAAGATAAGGTTGCAAAATAAGGAAAAAGGCCTTCCATAACAAACTTGCATATGAACTTCACTTAAAAAGGGAATTTATAACTACCTCACTCTTAAGGGTTAAAGATGCAATTCTTCAATTTTTAGGTTCTACAGCAAGAAAGAACTTCAAAAGATTCAGTGCTGAAGGTAAATCCTTGAATGTCATAACAATAACCTGTTTACAAGGACAAGTAGGTTTGAAACTTGTTCCATATGGTAGCTTTGAATTCTTCCAGAAATCTTTAAAAGGTGATCCATGAAGTTTGAAAATCTTATAAAGTTACCCCACCTAGAATGATGGATTACAACATTTTATTCCCTAATTATATCATGAAAACAACAAAGATGTTCTCCTTTAGAAATAAAGGATCGATGATTTGTTTTATTTAGACCTAATAATTTACAATTAGGATTCAATCATCAAAGCATAAAATTCGTAGGATCTAGGAAGCAAATTGGAAAAAATTTGAGATATAAAAGTAATAGAATCAACCTTTAATTCTTTTGACACTATCTTAATCCATATTCACTTAAAAAAATCAAAGGAGAAGAAAAAAATTAGATACAAAGCACAAAGCATGTGTTTTTTGAATAAAATAAAATTTTGGATATAAATTGCATTCATCCTGTGCATTAACCTTTTAATTGGCAAAAATCCATTTTACACTTTGCATTTACTTTGCATAACTTTATTCAGCTTACACTATAGAAAAATATAGTTTAAAGATCTTTATTGCCATTCTAAAGTCTATTAAAATTGTCAAGTACAATATCATATACATTGAAATTATTTTCAATCCAATGATTTAATAATGAATACATAAATGGTAGTACAACATAAAAAATAGAAAATGAAAGATAAGAGGTGCCAAAAATGAAAAGACTAAAAAAAGTAGAAGAATAGTTAAAGGTTTGTAAAGGCCTAATAAACAAACGGAAGAAAATATTAGCTTAAGAAATTAAACAAAAGAAACAAACTATGAAAAATACAAAAGTTAAAGGAGTCATGTAAATTCATTCATTCAGACAATCTACATTTTTTAAACAACTATTGAAAGATACCATGAACTAAATAATGGGTTACACTATATAAATATTTATTATATAGTAGAAACAAAATATAACAATCCCTTTATTTGGAAAATATGGCTTATTGAGAGAGTAAATAAACAAATCCAATAAAGGAGAAATATATTAGAAAGTAATTATTAAACTTTAACTAAGGAGGAAAACAATCAGAGAGTAGAAATAAAATATAACATCATATGAATGAAATTAAAAGAATTAATTTGAAGGAAAAGAAGAAGAATAAGATACAGTTAAGAGGAGTTAAAATGAGATAACATGAATGAAAAGTCAAAAGATGAAAGAAAATAAATAGAAACAATAACCAATAAACAATATGTTATGCCCATCAAATTCATCAAAACTAAATCATCCCTAATAGAAAAACACGTGTAAAGAAACCAATAGTTTATAGGAAATATGACCTAAAATGTTTAAATAAATAATAAACTTAACAGACCAAATCATAGAATTTTTTTTAAAAGGAACAAAAACCATAGAGAAAACATACAAAACTTAGAAAATAGGAAAAGACATTTAAATAATCCTTATTCTCCAAAGATAGAACATAAAATAAGGTCAAAAAAATCAAGTAAAGCAAAAATAAACAAAAGAACAATTGATAGAATACAAGAAAAGAGGTTTGAAAAATCATTTTCTTAACAACAATAAAAAAATAGGACACAATGAGAGAAGGACAAAACATATTCAAAGAATCCCTCCCTTCTTGGCATCCAAAAACTATAGACAAAATATACTCTTTCATTTTGTACCTTGATTGCATCTTTAATCTTGTTTTTAAGGAATGATATTACTTTATCTATTCATTCTTAGTTTATCATATTTTTATATACTCCTTTAGTTAAAGTAATATCTGAGTGGAGTTTCAATATCATTTGTTAGAAAATTAATCACAAATCCAATTAGACCATGATAACCACCTATATGAAACATACATAGGTACTAGTAGAAAAAATAGAAGAAGCCAATGGTTTATATGAAATAGGTAAAGAAAATATGTTTAAACAAATAATAAACTTAATAGATCAGACTATAGAAAAAATTATTAAAAGGAACATAAACTATGGAGAAAATATAACAGAGAACATTTAAAGAGTCTCTTTCCTTCTAAGATAACATAAAAAAAGCTCAAAAAATATCAAGTAAAGCAAAACCAAATAAAAGAATAACTATAGACAGAATATAAGAGAAAAGGTTTGAAAAATCGCTTACCTCCTAATAGCAACATAAAATAGGACACAATGACCGGAGTACAAAATATAGTCAAATAATTACTCATTTCTTCTCTTTTGCTAAACAAACCAAAAGCATATACATGCCCGATATTAGAACAAATTTAAACATCCAATAGTTTGAAGTTAAAGAAAAAAACAAAGGGTTAAAAAATCATCTAAAGCATCAACAAACAAAGAAAAAATGTAAATAAAACATAAAATAAAGGTGAAAAATTTAAACTAAAGCAAAAGGAAACAAAGCAAGAACAACTATAGATAGAAGATAGGATAAAAGATTGAAAAGATAGCTTACCTCCTCACAGTAAGAGAAAACATGACACAATAAGAGAAGTACAAAATACAATATTCAGTCAGGGTCAAAGAATACAAACAAATAGAAAAACTTTAAAACAAAAACAATAAAAAATACTAAAATTTGAATTTGAGCTCCTAAGCTTCACAATAAAAGGATTAAAGTAATATGTTAATCAAGGCTAAACTAATCAGAATATGCGGAAACAAAGTTGAATTAGTGTTGAGAAATATAACTAAATAAGGCAAATTGAGAATATAACAAAGAAAAAAATCAAGCAGATTATAGTAAACAAAGAAAAATTGCTGACTTAAAATTAGGATTTCCTCTTTTTTGGGTAGAAATTTGAATGCAATAACGTTAGGATTTCATAAATGTCATCAAACAAAAATTACCAAAAGAGAATATAAAATTAAATACGTAAGCAAATAAATCAAACTGGCATATTACAGGTATGACAAAAATAGAATAAAAGCAAATATTTGGAGACTCAAGAAATTAGGAAACATAAAAGAAGAAAATAGTGAAGTTTGGAATAATGGAAAAAATCACAAAAGAGGTGCTGAAAGCCCAATTGAGAAATCAGGATCTCTATAAATCATAAATGCACAAAAAAATAACAAAAGAAATGGAAAAACAAAGCAAATCAAACCAGCGTGAAGCTAAAAAATGAAAAGAAATTCTTATCTGAGCACATACCTAACATCTCACATTTAAGCATAATTAATAGGAGCTTAACAAGTAATACAAATGGGGCTCACTTTATACAAAACATCAAATATAAAAATGTCATAATTTTTAAGTGGGGTTTACAAAATCAGAAAAAGTGAAAAGGTAAAAAAGCTTATTATGCAATATAGTAATTAAGTTGGAAATAGAATTCTTATCACTTATTATATTTAAAGTTTAATGACCAATACATTGGTTTTTTTCATTTTTTATTGAAAGTTATCATTGTTAAAATTTTTTAATTATTATTTTTAATAAAATATATATTTTTTATCATCATAAAATATTTCACGGGAATCAAATTTAAATTTTCATGTTGTGTGGGAACATCATTTGGTGGTAGAAAAGGAAATAACATGATGATTACACCTGAAACCTGAACCTTCCATGACCTTGTGGATTTTTTCAAATTTTCCTAAACAATTTTTCAGTGATCGTGTGTTCAAAAACTTGGATTTCATGAATTATTGGAATTTAAAGAAAAAAATAGGGCGAAGGCTTTTTTTTTAAGTTTCTTACTTTTTTAATTAATTATATTTACAAAATGTATTCCCTATCTATTTTTCATAAATAATAGTAACAAAGTTGTATTATTCATAAAAAGTTTGCTGTGTTCGATTTAAACAAAAATTATATTTACAAAAATGTTATTTTAAATAAAAAAAAGATTAACATTTGTTGTGTCACTTTATCCAGAAGTAGCTACAAGAATAGGAATGCCAACGCCTATGGCTGAGTGAACCGGCCTTAGTAGAGGACATTGAATGAAAAGTGGAAGGAAGGGATAGATGCCAAAATAAGGATTGGCTGGGGATATTGAATAAAAAGGGGAAGTCCATTTTTTATAGTCTTCCAGAAATATTGCCAAAAAATGATAAAAAAAAGAGAGGGTTCATATTTTTAAAAATTTATCTTTATTTTTTTTTTAATGTGACGGAAACATATAAAGAAAATTGAAGTCCATTTTAGCCATTTTTATGAATTATTTGAACATAGAAATATTGTAAAAAAAATGATAAAAAAGGAGAGGGTTCATATTTTTAAAAATTTATCTTTATTTTTTTTAATGTGACGGAAATATATAAAGAAATTGGAAGTCCATTTTAGCCATTTTTATGAATTATTTTTTTAATAAATTTTCTTGTAAATAATATATCGTTATAATTTATTATATATTAAATATTTTTTAAAATTAAATTAATATAATTTTTATAATTATTAAAAAAGACCAGAAAGTGTAAGATGAAATGAAAAAGTCAATAAAAAATGAAAAAAATAACATTTTATGGAAAAAATTGTTCAGTAAACTTTTAAATATAGTAAGTGATTAGAATTCTATTTTCAACCTAATTACTACATTTCATAATAAACTTTTTTACTTTTTCTGATTTTATGGACCTCACTTAAAAATTATAATATTTTTATATGTGATGTTTTGTATAGAGTGTGCCCCATTTGTGTTACTTGTCAAACTCCTATTAATTGTGCCTAAATGTGAGATGTTAAGTATGTGGTCAAGCAAGAATTTCTCAAAAATGAACGAAACGGAAGGCAGGGAGGGGATGGGTGTGAGGGAGGCAAACGGTGTTAATATAGAATAGATTGTCATTTATTTAATTAAATTTTTTTATGGGAAATAAAGAAGGAATTCGACTCTGTAAAGCTATATTTGGAGGGAATTAGAGCCAAATTGAACTGAATTGCTTAGGTAGAAGAACTTTAAAGTTGATTTTACGGTTCTATTCAAACATGAATAAGTGTTTAATTTATACAAGTAATTAAAATAAATAAAGAGATTGGATTTGCAGTACGAGAAAAGAATCAGAACCAGAATACTAGTAATACTAGGATGCTTTTACTTTCAATTGACCGTTGCATATATAAACTTTGCTAAGAAAGCTAAAATTTTAGCTACCATTGCAGAAAACTCTAGGACGAAGAACAAGAACACACCATATATATATATATATGGCAAAGATGTTAAGTTTCTATACTAACCACACGGGGTCCTCTTCTTTCATCAGAAAAATTTGTCTTGTGAATCAGCAATTTAGTGGCAGGAAAATATTTACCAGCAAAGAAAATGAATGCAGAGGTGAGAAAAAGATTCCTGTCACAATCACAGAAACGTCTTCATGCAGACGAAATTGGGACGAACTTGATAAAGATGTGATGCAACTGATAATTATGGAGCTGAATCCGGGTGACACCATTCGTTTGAAGAATGTTTGCAAGTCATGCAGATCTTTGCTTTTACGGAACCAGATACGTAAATACCCATTGCTGGTGCTTCCCCAAGTCGGATATTCCAAACATCTAAACTGTGTGTGTCTATCTGATGGCACCATCCTCAACTTCATGCTACCTGAGTCAATGGAATGTAGTTGGCATAGCGGATCTTCCAAAGGTTGGTTATTTACGTGCGAAGGAAAGATTGTTGGGTTTAATCTCAAAGATCCAAACCAATATGTGAATTGTATATCTATATGTTTAATCCGGAACCAGGAAAAGTTTTCGAACTTCCTCCACTCTCTACCATTCCCCTACTTGAAGGAGAAATCCGTGATAGCGACAATATTGAACTATCCTCACCAGATCCATTGAATTGTGTAGTGGCTGCTACTGTTGGAAATATGAATTAAAATCACAAAAATATGTAATTAATCATAATAAAATTATGAGCGTACCTGGAGCATAATTTGATAAAGCCATGACTGATCTGAATGATGATGAGTAGAATTACAACCTACTTCGCCCCTTAGGTTATCCAGATAGAGAGAAAAGAGAGAAAATTTTAGAAGAATAGGAATCCTTATTTTTCTGTGTGTTCAAATAATAATTCTGATCTCTCTATTTATAGTCAGACTTGTGATAGGAAACTACTGACTACTAAAGGGCTGTAAGTTGGGACCTCTATCCATATGGGCTTATGCATGATCCAACCTATCATGAATCATACACATTAAACTAGAGCTCAATCTGTTCTACGCTTAATGTTAAAATACAAAACTAATTACTTAAATAAATATTTCAATAATTGATTAATGCTAATCCATATAATATTTTTAATAAAATTAATTATTTTATTTTTAAATACAACAATATCCCACTTGGATAGCATTAATTAATTATATGGAATAATTAAAATATCAATAATTAAGCAATTAGTTATACATTAAGCTATAAACTTAATTCAGAGAATGAGACCACATAGAATCACTGAATCCGATAGGGAGACAAGTGATATAATGCCTCATAATCTGAAAGGAACAGAATAACGTTTAGTCTTTCAACTATAACTCAGAAGAGAAACAACTTAAAATCATTGAATCCGATAGGGAAACAAATGATTTATATATATATAAAATATATTACCAATGTTTCAATATCCAAACTGAGTGACGATTACAAAAGTGGAATGAGACCATACAGAATCACTGAATCCGATAGGGAGACAAATGATGTTAAATTAATGTCTCATAATCTCAAAGGAACTTGATATATATATATATATATATATATATATATATATATATAAAGTTAATCTTTTGACCACAGCTCATAAGAGAAACAACTTAAAATCATTGAATTCGATAGGGAAGCAAATGATTTATATATGTATAAAACATATCACCAATGTTTCAAAATAAGCAATTACTAGTCACAAATATTAACAAAATAAGATAAGCATATCTCAGACTCCCACTAAACTAAGACTTCATAAAAAAAATTTAACAAGACCCATATAAGTTACTTGATTTTAAATACTCCTATAGGTAAGCCTTAAGCCAACGGATCCCTTGCATGTCTCCACTAGGGCTATGTTTAATGTGAGTCTGAAATTCAGCAATCTTTTCTCTCTAACAAATAGGAGTTTAACATAAAAATTGTTCATATATGTCTAGAATTCCTATTGTTTTGAGAAAAGCACAAAATAGAAGCCTTATCGCAATAAAATTTGGTAGAGATCGTGATATAGAATTACCTAATTGCATGCCAAATATCAACTTCCTCAACCTTACAGCCTATCAAGTGGCTTCATAATATGTGATAAACTTTGCTTCCATTGTTAAGGTAGTTGTGAGTGTCTCTTTAACACTTTCCCATGAAACAACTCCTCTAAACATCATAAAGATGTATCTAGATGTTAACTTACGATCATCTATGTACAAGACATAATCAGAATATGAATAACCAATACTTTCAAGTAAATTAGATTATTTACAAGTCAACATATGATTCATAGTATCTTAAAGATACTACATATTACTATCTTGGTCACTCTCCAATGATCCATCCTAGGGTTACTTGATAATCTTCCAAGCACACTAATAGTATAAAGTTATATTTAAACGAATGCAGACCAGTGCATACATAAGATTATCAATAGCAGAAGCGTAAGAAATCTTATCCATTTTAAAATTTTTCAAGCATCCGTTCAATCCAATTGGCTTGGTACAAACCTAAAATACTATGAGTTATGTCACGATGGATCTAAATTTCAAAATAAAATATGTTTTGCCAAAGATCAAAATGACATGATAACATGCATTTTGACTCATCTAAATTAACTGAGTTTCTAGCCAACAAAATGTCATCAACATAAAGCACTAAGATGACAAAATTACTCTAATAAATTTATTAAAATTCCTGCAAGTACACAATATAGTCATATAATATTGCAAGTCTCTAAACCCTTTGAGTTCGTCTGAACTTAGTGGCTAGCTGATTAGGTTCTTCAACATGAGGATCTTTATTTATATGAATTGAACTGTCAATATTATCTCCTCTAGTGGTGAAGGAATTAAAATAGGTATAGACAGAATGGTGGCCTTGTCATGTAAATTAATAGCCCCAAGCATCGAACTCCCACTATCTAAGCCATCCTTAAAGAAAAATGTCCAATCAAACTTGATTATCTTGATACTATAAGTGAGATAATAAAATCTATAACCTCTTGATCCAATTCAGTACTTAATGAAGAACCCATTGATTATTCTAGAGTTTAATTTCTTAAATTAGGGATTATATGGTCTCATATTTACTTTACAATCCTAAAATCGAAAAGATTTCAAAATTTAAGAAATCTAGATCTAATAACATACCTTTGTTTTACCAATCTTTCTAATCTCTTTTTAGAAAAATGGCCTAAATTTGATCCCATAGAATGGAAAAATTTTAACTCATTTTAAGTTATTTATGCCTAATTATAGCATTGATGGGAATATCAGAAGATACAACAGGATGATCTTTTAAATTCAAATGATATAGATCATTTTGTAAGGTGACATTACCAACAATAGCAAAATCATTATGAATCTCAATCTTTCCACTTCCTTGCCAAAGGGTATAACCACAATTATCTAAAATAGAATTAGAAATCAAATTCCTTCTGGTAGAAGGTACATAAATAACATTATTCAGATCCAAAATATGTCCAGATGACAAACATAAGGAAATTGATCCTATGTATTGAACCTCAACCTCACTACCTGCTACTCCTAAGACATTTTTCTCTCTCTTATTGGGGATCTACTGGTTCTTGAACCCCTTTAAAGAATTTGTAACATGAACAGTTTCACCAAAATCTAACCACCAAAATCCAGAAGATATTTCAAGATTATTGGACTTAAAATACACTAAAGTTAAATGGGTAGAATTGAATTTCTCTTTAACAACTTTCATGTACTCCACAATAGTGTCCTTATCTGGGATATTCTCTTTAATTCTCTTTTTTTAATAGTGAACTTAATTACTACTAAATAGGTCTGATTTGACTTATACCATTATTTGTAATAGGTCTTATCTACAGCACTAGACTCAGGTAATAGATTAGCCAGCTTCGATTCTCTAAAAGCCAAATTTTATTTAGATATTGTCAGGTACATGTTCAAAGACTCTCTCTATTTATTATATTTTATTCCATTAAGAGTCCTTACCACAAATAGTTATTGAAAGGCCGAGACTGATGCAACAGGATTGGGAAATTATTAATTATGCGTGCATAACATAACTACAATACAAGATTCCCAATTAAACAAATCAGTCAAACAACTATATAACAAAGTGGTATCCAAAATACATGTATCATAGATTTGACTTGTACAAGAGCCTACATAAAAATGTAATCAATATAGCCATACCGATAGGGTACAAGAAATATTGACAACATTATAATTACTACATGCCTATTCTAAGGAATCTAAGCCTTAAAATTACATTAACAATGTTATACCGATAGGGTATATCCATCATCAATGCAATGTATTCCTAAAAAACTTAGAAGGACAGTATTTTATGAAAAATAGCCTTATTATATCCTTAATTTATCATTGGTGTGAAATAAATGGCTTTAGGTGTTTTATATGTACTAGAATAACATAATTAAGGGTTCAAAATTATTTATTATAGTTATATTCATAATTAGAGAGATTGACAGCACACCAAGCCCAGAAAAAATATAAAAAATGTCTATAAATTTTCTTAGATCAAAATTCAATAAATAAATTGTATTTTTATACAATATAAACTTTATAAAATTTAAAATAAATATTTATTGGCCTCAAAAATTTTGAAAAATTACATAAAAGTAGAAAATTAAATTTCACACAAGTGGGCCAAAAAGGGCCCCAAAAGGCTTGCGCATGGTCTACACGTGCCTACACGCGCGTAGCATGATGTTGGCCTCAGTGGATTGGCTAGTCAACTGATTAGCGCGTGTGTTTCACGCGAGGTCAGTTGACTAGTCAAAGTTAAAATGTGTGAAAATCACACGCTTTACAACGTGGGACAGTATGCGCGCAGACTAAAGGTTGTAAGTTAGGCGTGTGATGTGCACACGCTCTTTGAAAGTGTGGCATCCACACGTTACAGCAAAAAGTGATTGGTCTCAAGAGTCCTTGACTCTCACGCTCCTCTCCCCAGTGCGTGTACTACACGCTCATAAAGCCCAACAAGGTCATCTTCATCCTTTCTGCACTCTGTTCGTTCACGATTGATTTTCCAACCATTAATGGTCCTTTTAAGATCTAAAAATTTATTTTAGCCTCTTTTAATACCAGAAAAAATTTATTTATACTATTTTTGGACAGTGACCCATGTATTAATCAAAGGAAATTAAGGGTTTAATGGTGTATGATTAATATCTACAGGATTTCTAAAATTCAAAAAAAAAAATTATGCCTTTATACCCGCAATAATTATGAAACCAAAATATAATTAAATAATAATATAATATTCCAAATGTGTATAAGAATAAGATTCATGCTTTACATAGAAGGAAAAGCTTCAAAATTTTACGATCTGGTGTCTAATTTTTAAAAAAAATCCACACCGTAATTCACAACATTCACGAATTTTCAATATAATCAAATAATGGAATAATATTTATCATGCATATGAGATCTGTATTCAATATTTAATTGAAAGGAAAACCAGATCCAAATTGTTCCAAAATTAAAAACCTCAGTTCCGAAATTTTCATGTACGAAAACAAGAAAAACAAAATTAGAAATTTTATGAATCTCTCAAGATGATCAGATTGCTCATAATCATAAATTCATATTACCAACATGCTCTGATACCAATTGTTGGAAGTATGAATTAAAATCACAAAAATATGTAATTAATCATAATAAAATTATGAGCGTACTTGGAGCATAATTTGATAAAGCCATGACTGATCTGAATGATGATGAGTAGAATTACAACCTACTTCGCCCCTTAGGTTATCCAGATAGAGAGAAAAGAGAGAAAATTTTAGAAGAATAGGAATCCTTATTTTTCTGTGTGTTCAAATAATAACTCTAATCTCTCTATTTATAGTCAGACTTGTGATAGGAAACTATTGACTACTAAAGGGCTGTAAGTTGGGACCTCTATCCATATGGGCTTATGCATGATCCAACCTATCATGAATCATACACATTAAACTAGGGCTCAATCTGTTCTGCGCTTAATGTTAAAATACAAAATTAATTACTTAAATAAATATTTCAATAATTGATTAATGCTAATCCATATAATATTTCTAATAAAATTAATTATTTTATTTTTAAATATAACAATCTCCCACTTGGATAGCATTAATTAATTATATGGAATAATTAAAATATCAATAATTAAGCAATTAGTTATACATTAAATTATAAACTTAATTCAGAGAATGAGACCACATAGAGCTACTTATACCCAAAGTGGCAGTGCAGTCGTTCTACTAGCAATGTGCAAACCAGAAAGCAAGCAATGGACGGTATTTGATCGTTATGATTTGGATTGCACTGACATCTTGTTTCTAAAAGGAGAGCTTTGTGTGTTATGCGAATCAAAAGATCACCTGAAGACATGCAAGACGGCCATGAAGAAATTGAAGAAGGCAGCATTAATGAATTTGACCACCTGGAAGAAGATATCGAAGATTTTGAAGATCTAGAAGAGCCGCCAGAAAGGCTCAAGTTTGGATGTAGCAAGACTACAAAGTTCGATGCATTCAAGGTTGATCTTGGCACAGGCAATTTGTCTGAGCTGAAGAATTTAGGAGAGCAAGTGATATTTATCCGACGAAGTGGTTCACCGAATGCTTGTACGAGTTCTTATCTATCTAGCAACTGAATCAAATTGCACCTATTTTACAGAGTATACAGGTTGTTCAATGTCTAAGTCGAAGTCTCTAGAAATGGAGTTTTATAAATTAGGTGATGATCGAATTTGTCGGTGTTTTCCTAGTGCTCCGACTGTAAAGAGACTCATTCCAACAGTCCATTCAATAGATGATATTTGTAAGCAATCATTTCTTTATGTTTTACCAGTTTCTTTACTTTGTTTCTGTTAAAATTACAAGTAATAGATTTTGTTAAGTAACGTGAAACGCATTAAAAAAAATTACGCATATAAAGTTTTCCTAGCTCGCCATTCTTTATGGTTAATATTTTGATTGTGATCAGAAACGTGAGACACAACGGGCAATTTTATAATACTTCAAGCTGGGGTTAGAAAATTTTATCATAAATTATTATTAAAATTTTGTATAATATTAAAATTATATTTATTATGATTTTAAAAATTTGATGATGAAATTCTTAAATAATGTGATATATATTACGTATTTAATTATTATAAAAATAAAAAATATTGAATATCATTATTAGATATGAAAATTGGTTAGGCCACTGACCTAACCTATTTTCAGCCTATCCTAATCTCTTTATCTAAATAGGATAGATCAAGATGATAAATAAACTTATTTAGGTAAATAAATTTGATCTATTTGTTGTAAGCTTGGTTTGGAGCCCATTAAACTGATCTATTTAGTAATTAATATTTTTATATGTAATAATATATATATTTATAAAATAGATATGCATATAAAATTAGTATAATTTTTAACATATACAATTATATATAAACCTAATTTAATTATTAGTTCATTTTTTACTTTAAAGATCTTTGTTTGTTAGCTTATTTAAAATTTTATTTATATAAATAGGTTAATAGATCAATTAAAAGTTTCTAAATAATTTAAGTGGAGCTTGAATTTTGATCTTATATAAGCTAATAGGCCTGACTTATTAAAGGTAATGCCTAACCCAATTTAACCTTTTTTTTATCCCTAATCAGTATCTAACAAAATCTTATCAAAATAAAAATAGTTACTGAGTGTGCTAATTAGATAACTATTGCTAAATAGATTAAGCAAATTTACACTTAATATAATGTTTAACTACATTATAACTTATGTGATTCACAAGTTATAATTTTACTTAACTAAGAGTTAATATTACAATAAATGTATCATTGATACTTTTATGTTATCAATAATATATGATTAAGTATTTTTATTAATTACATTTGCATTGAATAGTTCATATGTTTTGTTATGCTTCCTTAAATATAATATTAGTTGTGATATTAAAATTATCAGTCACTTTGATATGAATTAGTACAATATCAAATATTTTTATTAATTAATTAAGAGATATTATATATAAATTAATTTTTAAAAAATATTATTACTCTACTTATCATAAATGTATTTTTTAACTATTTTTTGCAGAAGAGGAGTTATTTGAGAAATAAGAGTTGAGGTTATGCTTATATAAAATCATAAATTTTGGTATGCTTCCTTGGATATTATATTAATAATGATATTTAAATTATTATTTACATTATTATAAATTAATACTTTAAGCCATTCTTTATTTATTACTATCTAGAGACAATAATATATATGGTTTCTACTGAAAATTATTTAAAATTTAAATTATAGATTTTATATATTTAAAAATTATATTATTATTTATGAAATTAGAATTTTATCAAAATTAGTTCTAAGTTATGTATATCTTCCTCCATTCTATTTTATTTGTTATTTTAAATAATTTTTTGTATTATTTATCTATATCTTTAGAAAACTAGAAATAAAATTATTAATTTTTTTCAATTTTACTCTTAATATCCTAATAAATAATCAATTACTTTACATATTAATTACTAATTTTTAGTAAAGAATAAATTTGTAAATTAATATTCTTTTTTCCCTAAAATTGCAGTTAATAATTTTCCTTTTTAATTTTTATGTATTTACTTTAATGATAGATTAAAATAAATGGGAGAGTAAATAATTAAATTTTTTTATATAAATACTTTATTTATATTAAGTATCAAGTAATTATATTAAAATAATTAAAAATTAAATTTTCATTGAGAAAAATAACAAATTAATATGTAGTGAATTATAAAAATGACACTTATTATAATAGGGGATAAGGAATATTATGATTAATATATAATATAAAGATTATAATAAATTAAATAAATGAAATCTATTTTCAAAGCAAAAGAAATCTATTTTTAATGTTTCCACTCTCACAATAACTATAAAAGTTACTAAAGTGATCGTATAAATAGCAAAAGCCTAAAAATAAATATATATTATATTTATTCATAAAAAATATATATTATATTTGGATTAAAATATATATTAATGATAAAGAAAAGTGTCATGTAGTATATTTAAAGAGGAAAATACACATATGATAGATAGATTGATTGTATTTAAAAGTCAAAACATTTTTTTACAAAAGAGAAATAAATAAGATTTGAAAGCATTGCAAAACAATTTTGTTACACTCCATGATATTAAGAACTAGTAAATTATAAATTAGGTCTTTAATTAAAAATTTTAGGAAAAGAAGAAACTAAATTATTATATGATTGCATCAACAAAGTATAGTAGTTATTTATTAAAATTATGTTGTGATTTATATTATGGAATAACTAGATTAAAAAGGTCAAAGGAATCTATTAAGTGAAAATTTTTATTTTATGCCTAGCATCACCTTTATATCCAAACTTTAGATTTCCCACTTATTTATTTTCCCCCAAGCAACCCCTCATCTTTTATTACTCTTAAATCCTCGGCTATATCTTTAACAATCAACACATCAAGGTGAGGGATTTTAACTTCTTTTCATCTTAATAAGTTTCATTGTCAAATTTTCTTTGATTCGATGTGAATACTTCTAATAGTTTGGTTGGAAAAAAGGGAGAATTAGTAATTTGATGAAATTGTTGTTGACTTTAGCCTTATTTAAAAGTGTTTTGATGATAACAATACATTTTGACCATCTTGGATTTAATAAGAGAACACTCATCATTCTTGAATGCAAAAAATGAAGATTAAAGATTATTGAAAATTTTTGTTAGAATCTTAGGACAATTTTGTACAAGAGGAATTTCTTTTTAATGGGTTCAGGTATTATTTCATGAGAAAATATGTTTGTCAAATTAAAACTTGTGTCAAAATAATTTTTGATGAACTTGGAATCATTTTTGGAAAGAAAACTAAGTTTTTTTATAGATGATTTTCAAAATTTTGAAAACTAGGGGAATCAATCAATTAACTAATCAATTCTAAGCATCTAGAAAGTAAATTAGGCTATCAAAATTGATTAACCAATCAATTTCAAGCATTTAGAGAGTAAACTGGGTTGGTAAAATCAATTAACTAATCAATTCCCAGCTTCTAAATATAAAATTTGGGCATCATAAATCAATTGACAAGTTATTACACATACCTTGTATCCCTTGCTCAAAATTGAATTTCCACTATAGCAGAATCAATTGGCTAACCAATTATATGCATCTAGAAATGAAATAGGTTCAAGGTGAATTGATTGACCAATCGATTCACTATGTGATTTTTTCAAAAGCTCATCCTAGTGAATTGATTGACTAATTCATTCACTATGATATTTTTTAAATTTTCCAAAGCTAATGAATCGATTAATCAAAAGATTCATCAAGCCCTAACTATTCTATAAGGACTATATTTTATGAGTAACAAATTTTTAAACCTTCTAACTTTTTATAAAGGCTTGAACTTGATTTGAAAATACAAGAAAGGACTTTCATTGTTACATAGACACAAGATACTTTTCTCTTTCTCATTTTATCTTGTAAATCCCTTGGATTTACAAGATTAAATTCCTCCATTTAATTCTTTATTGTGTATTCAAATTTTCAAAGTTTGTGAGCCATCTTTTTTATTTCAAATTATTCAGGTACTGAATATTAAGGTGAGGTATCTTTAGGGCTTTAAGAGTGTGGAATCTCTTGATATATTAAGTCTTTGAGAGGATAATCTTAAAAGGGTTAAAGAAAAACTAGAACATTATATTGAGAATTTTCCAGGTACCCTTGAAGCTTGGAGAGACAGTAGATTTCTTTTTCAAATCCAAGTCAGATAAGCTTGATAATTGATATATTCCTTAGAATGTTATATCTTCAAGCCCGTATCCCTATAAATCACTATGTTTGATTCTTGATCCCTATCTTTTTATTTATTTGTATAATGCTTTATTTTTCTAGTTATTATTGTAATTATGGTATACTTGATTTATATTAAGTTAATCATTGCTTTAAACTTCATTAATCTCTTATTTCTAACATTAAATTGATTATTGACATTTTATTAAAACTGATTAAATTATTTTTTATATAAATAAATTTTTTAAACCCAATTCACCCCTATTGGGTATAATCCTAAGCAATATTTGGTATCCAAGTCAGGCTTTTGTGATAAGATCTCACTATCCTAAGAGGATTCTATGGATGTAAATAGTTTCAGCATTTTACTCAAATGTCCTCCATTGAACAAACCTTTAGGTTTTAATAGATAACATTATACTTATTGGAAATAGAAAAATAATAGATTTCATAGAAGCCATTGATTAACATATGGTAATCCATTCAACATGTATATATTTTACAAACAAAGAAACAAAATAATATTAATGTTTTAAAACCGAGAATATAGTGGAGTGAAGATGATATAAGAAAACATCAACTTCACTTCAAGGTTAAGTAGATTCTATCCAATTCCTTGTGATCAAATGAATATGAAAGAATTTCAAATTGTACTTGATGTAGCTTATATAAGTCAAGGAGAGCAAGAATCATACATTTGTTTATTAATATGAATTATTTAGAATGAATGATGGAGGATTCATCAAAGATATAATGTAAAATTTTATTATTCTAGTTAACTAATTAGATCTTTTTAGTTAAAATCTTACAGATGGTGAGTTATTTCATAAGGTGCTTAAATCATTAACAATTGAATAATAACAAAAAATTACTATTATAAGGAGGCAATAAAAATTAAGATGCTAACTTTGCAAGATTTATTTGGCAACTTGAAAGAACATGAATTAGAGATCAAGAGATATGCTAATGATAGTGAAAGAAGGAAGAAATCTTTTACTTTAAAAGTTGAAACTAATGCTGATAAAGATGAAATTGAAGAGGATTGTGAAAAAGAATTACTTGATATATCATTTGAAGATGACTTAGCCCTTCTTACTAAGAAATATTAAAGGGCTTTTAAGAAAATTGATGGAAAGAGAAGAATTCCTCATGCAAACAAATTCATAAATAAAGGAGAAGCCATCAAATAAGTCACTTTAACTTGTTATTAATGTAAAAAGTCGGGTTATATCAAATTTAATTATCCTATATATCTAAAGAAATAACTGGAATACAAAAAGAACAAAAATAAAAGCTTTCATAAAAAACCTTACTTAGTAGCTTGGGGAAATGATAATGATAATGACTTTTGTGAAGAAAATGATAAAGATAAAAAAATACTTCTCTATTTAATGTCCATGATGGGAAAATTGAATTTCTTCCTTAGCTTGCAAATCAAATAATCAACGAAAGGAATATTTATAAGTCAAACCAAATATACAAAATAACTAATAAAAAATACAAAATGAATAAGGTAAAACCTTTTCTTACTCTTATGAGTATATCAACTAAGCTGGATTTGGATGAATAAGGTAAAAAGGTAAACATCATTATATAAAAAGGCATAATAAGCTCCTTACTCAATCTCACTGCTAATAGACCAGATATCATATTTAGTGTGTGTATGTGCATAAGATTTTAAGTTAATTCAAAAAAGTCACATTTGACTGCTATAAAAAGAATTTAGATATTTTTGTAGGCACACTTCACTTTAGGTTATAGTATCTTAAAGAGAAATCAAATTTCTTAGTAGGTTATTTTAATACTAACTTTATTGGTAGTAAATCGAATTGGAAGAGTACTAATGGAGCTTGTCAATTTCCTAAACACTCACTAGTCTCATGGTGTAGTAAAAAGCAAAATAATATAGCTTTATCTACCGTAAATGTAGAATATATAGCAGTTAGATAAAGGAATAATTATTATATTTTGGTTTGAATTTTGAAAATATTCCTATTGAATGGGATAATACTAATGCCATTAATCTCATCAAGAACCCTATCATGCACTCAAGATCTAATCACATTGAAATAAGATGTGACTTTATCCATGATCATATTCAAAAAGAAGACATCATACTTGAATTTGTCCAAATTGATATTTAACTTGTAGATATCTTCATTAAGCCACTTAGTGAACTTAGTGAAGATTATTTCAATTTTATTAGAAGAGAATTGGATATGTTGAATACTCTTGAAAAGTAATATTTGCTCAAAACTATTATCTACCTAAATAAACCTTCCTTACTTCTTTTATTATTATCAAAATCAATTTACTAACTTTGGCATCAGAGGTATCTTGAAGGTTTATTTAAAAGGTATTATTCTTTGAAAATTTAGCAATCAAAGTATAAGATATGATTTAGAAAAAATCATAAGCTAACAAGTCTTTGTTAAAAATTAATTGGATTTGAAAATATTAGATTAAGAGTTTTTAGGAAGAAAAAAATGAACGATAAATCAATTTAGCTATCTTAAACAAGATAAAATCGAGTGACTAATTAATTCTATAAAGCAAGCCTGAAGGGTCGAAATCAAGTGACTAATTAATTTTGAAAAGTGGTGGTCACTTTTAGAAGTTTAGAATCGATAAATTAATTGATTCAATACATGCAAAGGGAATTCTGGAGATTTAAAATATGGGCTATGAATTAAATGGTTAATTGATTCATATATGAATATATTCAGACATGAATTGATTAGTTAACTGATTCCAAGTGACTTTTAGATAAGTGGAAAGGTACAACTAAACCATCATTTTTCATGCTTTATTTTATTGAGACATTTTGCCTATCCTAAAACCCTTATAAAACCTCACAATATCTTCATTTTTTCATCAAAATTGATTCCTTCATCACTTTTAACACAAGTTAATTAACTAAAATCCCTCACATTGTCGAGATTAAATTTTACTAAAATCACTCTTCAAACCCTATCTTTTTCATTAATTCCATAAATTTAAAATTCTTCATTCATCATCCTACACATATTTTCCATCCTAAAACTTTCATTATCCATAATTGCATAGGTAAGAAGAACATGGCAACAAAAAGACCTCATACTAAATTGAGCAAAGGAAAAGGGAAACTTTAAGATCATCATCACAACCTCTTCCTTTTGCTAATTTAATTCCTGAAAAAGTTTATTATTCTAAGGTAATAACCTTTAAATTTTTTTTAGCATGCATGGTAAAAGAGATTAACCTAAAAATTGATGGGATATTAGGTTCTTAAGGAATAAAAATATGGAAATATATCATTTTCTAGAACATTTGAATTTGTTAAAATTTTTTAGGGTGTTTTGCTGATGTATATCCAAGTTTAGTTCATCACTTTTATGCTAATATAGAAAAACGTGGTTAAGAAAATCTCACAAAATTAATTACTATCGTAAAAAGTGAAAGGTTTTATATGAGTATTCCTAACTTAGTAGCAACTTTTGATATGGATCCAAAAAACCTTATACTAGTGCAAGCAATATTGTTAAATATTCAAAGGTTATGGCAATAAGATTATTTTAACCCTATTGCAGACTAAAAATAATGAAAAACAAGCTATTTATCATTGCTCTATCTATGAAGGATTGAATACTAGAGTATACTATTGCCAAAATCATCCTTCTATAGCACTATAATTTTACTAAAAATCAATGATTATGAACTATTCATGATGTAGGCTATAAGACAAAATATTCCCATAAACTTTCCCTACCACATCCTCCCTCATATATATTCCCATATCAATAAGGATTTCCTTTTATATGGCATGGTTCTTACAAAGTTATTTAAATATTTTGGTATTAAAGTTGATAAAAGGCCAAGGTTGAAAAGTTTAAGGAATTCAAGCATTTGAAAGCAAAGGGCATGAAGCAAATATCTTCTTAGAAAATTAAAAAGGTATGGAAATTCATTAATAGAGGAGATGTTGTAGAAGAGTTTGTTTGACATAAGATCCTTGTGAGATCACTTTATTGCTTTGTATTATGAAAATTGGAAGGAATTGAAATCTTATATCCAAAATTAGTTGAAAAATTTTAAAGAAAAACTTAACATTGCTGAAGAAGAAGAGGGCAGTTTTGAAGAAGAACATTCTCCTTAAGCAAAGTGAAGATGAAAGGGAAAGCAGGAAGTAGTTCTATCAAAAGAAGAAGTTGAAAAGGGAGAAAGAGACAATGAAGAGACTACTTCAAGGGATAAAGGCACTGAGGGTGGCTTAGATGACATGGTAAATAATCAGAGATATCTATCTCCTTAACCCTATTTTATCTTTTTAGGACTTATTTTTTCTATTAGATATTTTGTTTCAAATTGTGAATATTTCATTTTTAGATTATGGATATTTCATTTAATTATATTTGCTACATATTTCTTTAATTGATGCTAGAAAAGGGAGGAAATAGGAAATTAAATGCAAAGAGAGTGTCCTAATGAGGGAGCGCTATAATTAAAAATTTATTTAATTTCAAAATGGTTTATCTTCATTAAAAAAAAGAGATTATTAACCTTAGCCTCTTTTAGAAGTGTTTTAATGATAACAACACATTTTAATTTTCTTGAATTTAATAAGAGACCACTTATTATCCTTGAATGCAAAAAGTGAAGATTGAAGACCATCGAGAATTTTAGTTAGAATCTTAGGATAATTTTAAATAAAAGGAATTTCTTTTTAATAGGTTTAGGTAATATTTCATGAGAAAACATGTTTGTCAAATTAAAACTCATGTTAAAATAATTTTTGATGAGGTTGAAATCATTTCTAAAATGAAAATTATATTTTTTATAGATCATTTTCAAAATTTTGAAAACTAAAGGAATCAATCAATTAACAGTCGAATTTTGAGCATTCGGAAGGCAAATTGAGTTACTAGAATTAATTGACTAATCAATTCCAAGTATTTAAAGAGTAAATTAGGTTAGTAGAAATGATTAATTAATCAATTTTGAGCTTTCAAATACAAAATCAAGTATTATGAATCAATTGACAAATCGATTACATATACCTTATATCCCCTACTTAAAATTAAATTTCTATTATAGTAGAATATTGATTCTATGCATCCAAAGATGAAATAGGTTTAAGGTGAATAGATTGACCAATTAATTCATAATGATATTTATTAAATTTACCTAAGCTAATGAATTGATCGACTAATCAATTCATTAGGTTCCAATTACTTTATACTGGCTATATTTTATGAGTAGTGAATTTATAAACCTTTTAACTTTTATATAAAAGCTTGAACTCGATTTAGAAACATAAGAAAGTGCTTTTATTATTAGATAGACATAAGATACTCTTCTTTTTCTCATTTTATCTTGCAAATCTCTTAAACTCATAAGATTTAATTCCTTTTTTTTAGTTTTTCATTGTGTATTCAAATTTTCAAAGTTTGTGAGCTATTTTTTTTTATTCCAAATCATTCATTTGTTGAATATTAGGGTGAGGTATTCCTAAGAATTGCAAGAGTGTGAAATCTTGATAGATCGGGTCTTTGAGAAGGGAATGTCAAAGGGATTGGATAAAAACTAGAGCATTATATTAAGGCTTCTCCAAGTGCCTTTAAAATTTAGAAAGATAGTGGATTTCTTTTTCAAATTCAAGTCAAATAGACTTGATAGTAAATGTACTCCTTAGAGTATTAGATCTTTAAGGTTAAACTATTATAAATCATTATATTTAATTCTCTGTATCTCTATCTCTTTATTTATCTACATCATAATTTCTTTAGTTATTATTATGATTATGGTATACTTGATTTATATTAAGTTGATCATTGCTTTAAACTTCATTAGTCTTTTGTTTCCAACATTAAATTGATTCTTGATATTTCATTAAAATTGATTAAATTGTTTTTAATACAAGTAAATTTTTTAAACCCAATTGACCCTCTATTAGGTAAAATCCTAAGCAACAATTATGACCTAGCTTGATGATTCTATATTTTTTTGAGTTAGAGTAACTCAACTTAACACCAAATCTACATTAACTTCTCTTTTTTCTATTAGTGAGTAGCATTTTAGTTAAATACTTGCTTAATTTCTTGAAATTTCTGTTATATTAGTCACAATAAAACCTTTAGAGAATATTAACTTGATTTATTATTTATAACCTAAAAAAGGTGAATATTGTGATGGGTGTGAATTTTGATTGTTGAATTAAGAAATTTAATGTAGAGGAATGAAGGGGGTGGACAATGATTTTGTGTTAATTCTACAAAATGTTCATAAGTGAATCAGGGGCCGTTTGATTCAAATTAGGGAAAGGGAATGGAATCAGGAAAAGGAATTAGGGGGAAAGGAAAGGAAATGAATGGTTCCTGATTACCCAATCTGTTTGGTTCAAATAGGAAAGGGAAATAAGTATTTTTAATTTACTTTATTAACAATTATTACACTAAAAAATAATTTACTTATAATTATTATTAAAATAATTATTATTTTATTATTTTTATTTTATCTACTAATATTATAATTTTTATAATTATTTAATATTAATTATTAATATATTATTAATATTATTTTTTATTACTCATATTATTTTAATTATTATTAATAGTGTAATAATAATTAATATTATCATAATAATATTAATTATTATTTTATAATATTTATTATTATTTTATTAATACTATTAATTATTAATAACTTAAAAATATTATAATATTATTAATATAATAAAATAATATTATAATTATTATTTATTTATTATTTAAGTATTATTTAATTATATTATAATTATTATTGAAAATAAAATTATTATTTATTTAATTATTAATATTATTATTTTTAATATTTATAATTATTTTATTAATATTATTAATTATTAATAACTTAAAAATATTATAATATTAAAAATAATAATTATTAAAAATATTCTAATGTTATTAATATAATTAAATAATATTATAATTATTATTAAATATAAAATTATAATTATTTTATTATATTTATTATATTAATTATCATATTGAAAATGGGGAAAGGGAATAATATTCCCTAAGGATTTAGTGGGAATTACCATTCTCTTAATTGGGGTAATCCCATTAAGGGTAAATAGAGAAAATGAATGAATTTTTTTTGAGCCAAACAAGAACAAAAGGAATAAAACCCTGTAATTTTCTTTTCCTTTCCTGATTACTCCCAACTAAACGGCTTCTCAATTTATAGAGTCCAAGATTATTTTTGGAAGACTTAAACCAATTTAGGAATTGATTTACAGAGGACTAGCAAATGGAATCGATTCCTAAATTGGTTCATTAAACTTGAAGAGTTTTCTAAATGACAGGAATCAATTGCCAATCAATTTTTCATTTGTTGAAAGTTTTTGTAAGGTTTAAATTAATCCTTGAATTGATTCAACATTGATAGAAATAAATAAGAATCGATTCTCTAATTGATTCACCTTGCACTTGCTTAAAATTTTATATGTTTTAAGAATTTTATTTTTGACATTATACCTTATATGTGTATGTTGTATGCTAATAAATGATATTATTATATATTGATTAGTGGTGAATGAATTTAATAATTCATTTAGGATGAAAATTTTCAAGCTTTGCTTATGTTTATGCCATAATTAAGTAATAATAATAAAGGGGAGAATCTTGTAAATAATGAGACTTATGTAATAAAATTGGATGTTTGTTTGTGAAAGGAAAAGTTATATCCTAATGAGATAAGATTGATTGGGAGTTACAAAGAAAATTATTTATTTGAATAAACTTTATTTATGCTATCTGTGGTATATTTTGTACAAACTTTTCATGGTAGGTTAACTAGGGTTTATTATGTGGCCTATACTTTATTGCATTACAATGCATGTAATTCATTAATTTGTATTTTACTAAGTCTACAAGGAAGGCTTCTCATTTCAAAATGATATATGTTATTGTTTAATTATTAATTTTCTAATTTAATTATCACTAATACAAAATTACAAATATACATTAAGTGTTTAAAGTTTTGCATGTCAATTTTGTACCAATATTTAATTAAGCATCATTAAAAATCAATTTTGATATTAGTTTTATGTTATAACTTACCTAGATCATGATTAGTATAGAGCTTAATATCCAGTTCCACTAAAATACTTAACTAATCATTTAGACTTTAAATCAATGGAAACAACTTTATTACTATAAAAAGTAAATGTGGCATAGGTTTTAAAAACAAATAAATAGAGTTTCCTTTATTTTCATATGCTTAAAAGATTCATTTACCCTAAATTATAAATTTGTAACCTACTAGATAAATTCTAATACCATATATATGATATTTAAATAAAAGATAACATGCAACACTAATTAAACATAATCATAACCATGTTTTAATTCCTAACTATCAAATCTTTCTCAAAATATCTCGGATTTCTATAAAAACATCATAATTTTGGATGTACTTAAGTTAATTTAAAGTAAATGGAAGTGTGAAGCATAAAAATAGGACTTAAATAGGATGAACACTGACAAGCAATAACCATTAGAGCAAAATTTCAAGGATGAAATGTTTGTGAATTTATGAAAAATATTAAGAGGTAAAATTAGTGATATGATGTCTATCAATCATATCCATTTTTTACAACTATTCACAATTTACATAGCTACAAATTGAAGGGTTAAAAATTTGTAGCGTCGGTAGCACAACTTATCTATGAAGTATTAAAGCATCTCCCTTCCCCTTTTTGTGTACCATTATAGGGCCACTTGATTCAATTAGAGAAATAAAAACGAATCAACAAAAGAAAGTAGGGAGAAAGGAAATGAAAACCTCATAATTAACCTATTTTGTTTAGTTTAAATAAGAAAGAGAATCAATTATTTCTAATTTACTTTACTAATAATTATTATATTAAAAAATAATTCACTTATAATTATTATTAAAATAATTATTATAATTATTATCTTATTATTTTCATTTTATTTACTAATATTATAAAATTTTAATTATTTAATATTAATTATTAATCTCTTATTAATATTATTTTAATTATTACTTATTATTTCAATTATTATTAATATCTTAATAATAATTTATATTATTTCAATAATATTAATTATTACTATTTTAATAGTTATTACATTTATTATTTTATTATTTTATTAATATTATTAATTATTTTCATGTTATTAAATATTTTATATTAACCAATATTATTATTTTTATAATTATTTAATTTTAATTGTTAATATTTTATTATTATTATTTCATTTATTAGTATACTATTTATTTATTTTTTTTGTAACTATGATAGTTATTATTTTATTATGAATATTTATTAATATTTTTTATTATGATTAAATTATAAATATTTTATTAATATTATTAATTTTCGTATTATTAAAAAGTTTACTATATTTATTATTATATGATTATTTATTTTTTATTTATTTAATTTTTTTACTTATATTATTATTTTATAATAATAATTTATGATTATATTAAAGATGATAAATTTAAAACCTCAAAATGAAGGAATCAGATTCGTAATAAATTGAGAGGATTCACTATTCTCTCATTTTTGGATAATCTCATTAAAGAGAAACGAGAAAAGAGAATAAATTGTTTCTAAATCAAATAAAAATAAAAAGAAATAAAATTTCACATTTTTTTCCTTTCCTAATTAACCTTAACCCTAGATTCATTCAACGAAACAAGCCACGATTCTTTGTTTGACATTAAGAAGGTGAAGTAAAAGTTGAGGTCGAAGCGTTGCGATATCTGATTGGTTGGTGTATATGTTCGGATTCCAGTTGGTAACAGCTGATCCAAGTCTCCTTCTTCTTCTCTTGCCGTCACTTTCTTTCCGTCTCTATCTCTCTCTGAAAAATTTTGAAATTCAAATTTTTTACGTTCTTAGGATTCGAACAATGAAGCCCCACTTAAAAATTCATTATTAAATTTGAAATGGAGGGTAGCCGTAATATTATAACCAAGTCATATCCACTCTCACCGCGCTCTTCTTCCCCTCAAACGGCTACATTCACGCCCTATCACATTCTGATCTGATTTCTTTCTTTTCTCAATTCAAAACCTAACCTGCATTTTCAACATCACAACATTTCCTGAGAAAACTATTCCCTTTTCACGGGAAAATCATTCATCGAGAAAGTTTCTTGCCAGTAGCACACAGACAATATACGAATACACACCATTTACGGATCTCTTTTTCAGGTCAGTGCTTGGACGCTTCATTATATTCTCAATTTCTCATCTCGCCTTTCCAGTTTTGAAGTTCACCTAAAAATTATCGAGTTTTCTAGGAAAATTTGGAACATCAAAATTTCTATTTAGGTTCAATACCTCACTCCAAATTTAGTAATATTCCACGGGGTTTCTCTGTTCATATTCTAGTCTTTTTTTTTTTGCTTTCTTCGGCATTGTGATTGGCCATCTTCGTTGTTGAACCGAGTGTTTCTTATATATTCCTCGTTGTTCTTTGAATCATGCATTAGCTCATCTTTAGTCCACCTCAGATACATCCTGCGACCTTGTGCGAATCTGATCAATGTCAGTGTCAGTGTTACTCATTTGAGTTTTGCAACAGAGTTTTGCTTAAATTTGGTCTCACTTTATTTTTAGTGTTCACATATAGTTCACATATACTCTATGGCCTCTTCAATCGGCCGTTTGTTGGTCTTTATATCTTTCATTTGTCAATTTCTAGTCAACCCAGCATGAACTAGCTCTGCTTGTACTCCTTCAGTTTATCTGATATGATCTTTGAATGATTCAAGAGAAATTGTTTTGGCAGATAAAAGTGCTCCAAAATGTCTAAACCCAAAAATGATCCGCTTCTGCAAGTAGAAACGACATGTGGATCACTTCTGTATGAACTTCAGGTATATACCGAACTTTGTTGCCCTGGCTTTTCTCTAACTCTACCTCAAAGGGAACATGGTAAACCATTCTCTGTAAATGTCAATTTGAGATAACATGCGTTTCCATTGACGTATTTTATTGAAAAACAGATAATATGGGATGAAGTTGGGGAGACTGAGAATGACAGAGATAAAATGTTGCTGGAGCTTGAAAGAGAGTGTCTAGAGGTGTACAGAAGAAAAGTAGATCAGGCAAATCGGTCCCGAGCTCAATTGAGGCAGGCAGTTGCTGATTCTGAAGCAGAACTTGCAGCCATCTGTTCAGCAATGGGAGAGCGGCCAGTACATATTAGGCAGGTTGGAAATAACCTACAATCGATACGTTCCAAATGTAGTTAGTTGATAAAACCACATATTCTTGTCAAGAAATTAATACAGCCAAGTTTACAGTATTCACTTGGAACCATTTTCTAAAGCTGATCAGATTTGCCAACTATGTAGAACTTAAATAACTACAAGTAATGAGTTTAAAAAAAAAAGTCTGCATGTGTGGCATCATCTACTTGGTTTTGCATAATAATTTCTGTCGATGCCAGGCGGGTGATTAATTAGTTGTTGAGTTAGAAACCTTTTGCAGTTATAATTATTTGTTGCTGGCAGAGTGTGATGGTCAAGAAGGACGGCTTCTTTCTCTTACTCTGTCTCTCTCGTATTCTAGGGTGACCAAAACGCTGGAAGCTTGAAGGAAGAGCTTGGAAGAATTCTTCCAGAGCTGGAGGAAATGCGTAAGAGAAAGTCTGACAGGAGAAATCAATTTATAGAAGTGCATGAGCAGATTCAAATTATATCGAATGAGATCTATGGGTCGATGGAGTATATTCCAGCCAAAACAGTTCTAGATGAAACTGATTTATCTTTAAGAAAGCTTGAAGAATTTCACAGACAGCTGCATGCACTTCAGAAAGAGAAGGTCAACAATTTTTTCCACTTTATTTCTGTTTCATCTAATTCTAGCATTAATCTTTAGTTCTCTTTATTTCTGCTTATGTCTTTATATCTTCTTGCAGACTGATCGCCTCAAGATGGTCCATGACCACTTGTATACGTTAAAATCTCTTTGTTCAGTGCTCGGATTGGATTTTAAGCAGGCAGTCAGTGAAGTTCATCCCAGTTTAGCAGATTCTGAAGGATATTGGAGTGTAAGTAATGATACAATTCAGCAGTTGGCTGTTGCTTTAGAAAAACTCCGGGAAGTCAAATTACAGAGGATGCAGAAGGTAGGAATGATAAACTTGTGCAGTCAACCTTTTAGCGCTCTTTCTTCTGGTACTAAATTTACCTATCTGACAGCTCCAAGATCTTGCAACTACAATGTTGGAGCTCTGGAACTTGATGGATACCCCAATTGAAGAGCAGCAGATGTTCCAAAGTGTGACTTGTAAAGTAGCAGCTTCAGAACATGAAATAACTGATCCTAACACCTTGTCTCTGGACTTCATCAATCATGTGAGTTATAACTTACAAGCGACAGTATGATAAACTAGATTTCTTACTCTTCGTGGCTCAGAATTCATAGAGAAGTACTGATTTCACGCAGGTTGAGGTAGAAGTATCAAGGTTAGAAGAGTTGAAAGCGAGCAAAATGAAAGAGCTTGTATTAAAGAAGAGAATGGACCTGGAGGAGATTTGTCGGAAGACACATCTAATTCCAGAAGTAGATAGTGCAGTGGAATATGCTATTGAAGCTATAGAGTCTGGTAAGTTCCTAGTCAGGTATAGTAGGACATGAATGCAGTTTTATCCTTTAGATACTTAAATACCTTCTTTTCTATTGCAGGATCTGTGGAGCCTGCTTGTGTTCTCGAACAAATTGAGCTTCAGATTGCCAAAGTCAAAGAGGAAGCATTAAGTAGGAAAGAAATTCTTGAGAAGGTTGAGAAATGGTTGGCAGCGTGTGATGAGGAGTCTTGGCTTGAGGAATACAACAGGGTTAGCTGTTTTCATCTTCCTTTCCTAACTTATTCAAGTTATATCTCTCAATTATTCATAAATCTCTGTAATTTATTATTCTTTTTTTTTTTTTTTTCAGGATGAAAATCGGTACAATGCAGGGAGAGGTGCACATCTTACTCTCAAGCGAGCTGAGAAAGCTCGTGCCTTGGTTAATAAAATTCCAGGTATAAATAGGTCTTAGTTGGCTCATGACTGTCGTATTTGTTGCTGTTAAGACCTTTATCCTTACAGCTCATTAATATGCAGATTAATTAAGCTTGAATTGTGAAACAGCATAACACTAGTTTGTTGATTATTTGTTGTTAAAATTTTTATTTGGGCCTTTGCCTAAGTTGCTTATCTGAAAACTAATTACAGTACTTAGAAAGCAACATTTCCGAAATGAGCCCCCACTTTATGGGTTGGGTGGATGTAGTTTTAGGGTATCATTAAGCTTCTTTGTTCTGCAGCCATCTGATTCTGCATTTTACCCATCAACTTTTCTTCCCAATGTTTTGCCTGTATTTGGTGCAATATAAAATTTATGTTTTCTCACAGGAATTGTTGATGCTTTGGCGTCAAAAACTGTCGCATGGGAGAAGGACAAAGGCACTGAGTTCACATATGATGGCGTATACACTATCTCTAAGATACCTGCATTTAGCTAGTCTATTAAGTAATTTTCCTTTTTGTTGTTCATTTAGTGTCTTAAACTAATTTCTGCTGTCATTGCCTTACTAGATTCGGCTGCTTACTATGCTTGAAGAGTACACTATACTACGGCAAGAGAAAGAACAAGAACGTCGTAGGCAGCGGGTGTGCTCCTTTATCTGCACTGAAATATAATGATCCAAAAAACTCCAGTCAAAAACCATGTATCATTTAGCAAAGGAGTAGGTTGTTTTCTCTGCAAAATAGCTTTTTGTAACTTGTTTGAAAATTTTCCTTTTCTGTTTTAGGATCTGAAGAAACTTCAAGGACAGTTGATTGCAGAACAAGAGGCATTGTACGGGTCAAAACCAAGCCCTTCAAAGCCCCAAAGTGTAAAAAAGGCACCTCGAATGTCAACTGGAGGGGCGAGCAGTAGAAGAGTCTCCCTTGGCGGAGCAATGCTTCAAACTCCAAAACCTGATTCAAAAGCTTCTCAGTCACGCCCCATGAGGAAGAGTGACAAACTGTACCAAATTGACCAACTGAATCACCTGGACGATAGCATTTCATCTTTATCATCAGGTAGTTTCTCTGAACTAATAAATTTTCTTTTCCCATATCACCTAGAACCTGACAATCCAAATATTGATTTAGCTCGAAGAGGCTTGGACATTGCTGGCATCCCTGTAAAGCATCATTCATTTGGTGCTGGAAGTGTCGGCGACATAGAACCTCCTTCTCCTTTAAAGAAGCATTCATTTGGTGCCGGAAGTGTACGTGACATTGAACCTCCTTCTCCTTTGAAGAGACAGCCTTTCTCTCCGATTTCTTCAACTCTTCCATCAAAAGCAAACATGACAAACACCACAGATCCCGATATGCCCGATGATAAGTTGCAGAAGGCAATTGCATTTAATAATGTGTCATTCACAAGTCCCTCAAAGACGGCAGCAACCATGGTAGATGAAGAGAATAGAACTCCGAAGACAATGCCCATTCCTGTCCCCACTACGCCTTTGACAGCGTCAGTTCCAATGCACATGGCCATGACTCCAGCTCCTGCATCAGTCCCTTTTGGAGGTGACCTGGTTCAAGAGATTGAATATTCTTTTGAAGAAAGAAGGGCTGGTTTTGTGTTAGGATAATCGTGGGTTTTTCTCATTTTTACTTGTTCTGGTTTGCTGGATAGTCACAAGTCAAATTGTTATTGGCTTTCCAAACTTGTGTTTATAATGTGACATAGCATTGGATTGTAATGTTCTCTAACGTGATTCTTTGTCCTCGAAATATCTGTTTTTTAGGATGAAGTTGTGACACCTATTTACATTTTATACCGGCATATTTTAGCTTTACTTTCTTTTATTTAATTCTAATTTTATTGTTGATGGCAATACAAGTATTGCGCAATCAATAGACGGATTTTAATTATTTGCATTTTGGAATGGTTATCACCATAACTATTTTTCATGATATTTATTTAATATAAGTGTTTTGTTACTTTTATAGACTAAATTACCATCTAATTATATAATATCATTTTTTTTTGGGTACAAAATTATATAACATCATATATCAAGTTTCATAATTAATAAATATTATTTTACTTATTTGAAACAAAAATTACGCCTAATTTTACTTCTAAGATTTGACTAACTTAATGTTCTCAAACCACTATTTTTGCAAAAGAAAAACCCATTATTAAATAATTATTAATTTCTTTCAAAATTTTTTATAACATTTGAAACGGAGTGTTAGGAAAACAACTATAGTAAAACCTCTATAAATTAATAATGTTTAGATCATAAAATTTTATTAATTTAGAAAAATATTAATTAATTAATTAATAATTTATTAATTTAAAGAGTGCTTTCTTGATTCAACAAATATAAATTTAATTATTAAAAAATCATTGTGTATATCATTAACATATGATATATATATATATATATCATATTTTGTGAATTAATTTAAAAAAAATTCATTGTACATATATATTTATGAAAATAAGTAAATAGTATTTATTCTTTTTAGTATTTAAATAATATTCATTACATTGACTAATTAAATAAAGTTCAATATAAGTCATTTGCATTTATGATTCATTGTGTTAGAACTAAATATGCATTCAACATATAATGATAAAGGGAACTACTATAAAAATAACATAGAAAAAATTTTAAAAACATATCCAATAATGGCTTCTCGTCTAAAATGAAGCAAATTGTTTAACAAGAGACAATAGCAAATTATTTTTGACATTGCAAAATTCGTTTGGGGGATGAAGCAACCTCATAGAACTTAAATGAAGCAACTTTTGAAGAAGACATTCATGAGCTTGAGAAAATAATTAATAATCTCAGTTACCATAATAAAATGGATGTCAATCACCTGTTGGATTATCCAAGTGAATATGATGAATGTTTAGAGGTTCAAAGCTTAGAAGAAATTATGGCTAGTGTAATTAAAAATCTTATCAAGGATAAAGTTAAGGATAATTCCAGTACCTTTGGAACCAATCACATGAAAGGAAGCACTTATAGCGACAATAACTCTTCATAATTTTTATTGCAATTCGAGAACATGATACTGAAGCTTTTAAATGCAATGAGAAAAGTTAGAGATAAAATTCACCTTAATTTAAATTTTATGAAAAAACAAACAATAATAGATTCATATTTTACTAAATTGTCCTAGTTATTTTGTAATTTTAGAGAATTATTAATTTATGATATTGACAGGACTACAGACTTATATAAAAGTCTTCCTAAAAATTATTATCTTATTAATTTATTAAAATTATTAATTTTGTAAACTGGCTTAAGTTGGAGCTGAAAAAATATTATTTTAAAGAGATTATTAATTTATGAAGATTTGATTGTATAAATTCAACCATCACTTAATTTATAAAAGTTTATTTCTTAAAATTAGAAGTAATAATTTTTTATATAATATGATAATTTGATACAAATATGATATGCTTACATGAATTCAAGTTGATATACCACCCCGTTTATAAATTTATATTAAAATTTTAAAAATATTATTTAAAAATAATTAATAATTAATTATAAATATAAATACAAAATTCTTTATCATAATTCTAACCTAATCGTAATTAGTGTGGAATTCATTTTCTGATTTTCACCAGCGTATTAAATATCTTATTTACCCAAGTCTATGATAAAAATAAAGCTTAAAATATACTATGTATAAGAATCTGTACTACCATACTACCATCAAGGAGTTTCCATGAAATTTAGTTCCAATGAGGTGAATATGAAGGTTGAACTTGAAAATCTATAAAATAAATCACGAAGGAGTGAATTCAAAGTTCAGTAAATGAATAATCTATAATAACAATAATAAATTATAATAGCTTACCCATTAAACTATCTTTTTTTGTTTACAAATCATATCACATTTAAGCATATCAATAATCAATAGCTAATAATAATGAGATTAACACATAATCATTTAATTTTTCGACGTATCATATAAGAATACTCATGATTAATTATACTTAAGGTCACATCTCATTTGGAATAATGAGTAATAAATAAAATACATTCATCCATCTTTTATCTCTGGAGTCAATTCTATGCCTTCTATAAGCTTTCTATTCTTGTCCTTTCAAGCTTTGCCTTATACCTCTCATAAGCATGTCATTGAAAAATTTTTAACAGTATTCACAACATCATTCCTATCACATTTGTCATCTTTATTGCCACCCTTGCCATGATTCACAATACAATTAAAACATTACAGTTTAAGCTCTAATCGATGCAATTATAATTTAATTTCAATGTACATCATAATACATATCAGCATTATTATGCTCTCTTATGTGGCTACAAGCATTCATATGTATCATAGTAATCAATTCACAAAATATTTCTCAACATATATCATTCCATGATTAATGCAATAAGTTCATTATAACATATATTATATCATAAACCTCTATTTTCTCATTTCTTGATTACCCAAGTCATGTATTCATATTATAATTATCATAAATTACTCTATCTTTAATGCTTAAAAACCAAGCACCCATGTTGGGCTATTACAAATCATGAATATATAAAATAAATTAGGTATTATTTATTATATGGTCACTATAATTATAACCTTTGAATAATATTCTATGAATAATTCAAAAATCATCAATATATTATTCCTTAAACTTATTTGATATGAAAATAGAGTCAACTGGCTATTCATAGACTAGTTATTTTCCTAAATTAGCTAAGTTTTAAAGGCGTCATACATTTTTGAAGATAGATACAAAAAGTCCATTTTTTTTTTGAAATCTTGAGTTTTTGACCTCTGTTTACTATTTTAATAATATCTCAAAATATACATAAGATATTGATTTGAAATCATTTCCATTTGATAGTAGACTTAATTACCTTTACAATAATAGGTAATTTATTTTAAATGGATGTAAGATGAAAGGTTATGTCCTTTCAAATTTGGTATAAACTTCTAGGGTTGATAAATTAATTGACTAATTAATTCACCTATTTTGAAATTGCCTTTAAGCACATAAAATCAATTGGTCACTTAATTTTGAAGCCCAAATTTACTTTTGGACCCTCAGAATCGATTGGTCACTCAATTTATACATGAAAATCATAGTTTTCTATAAAAATTTTACTGTTCATCCAATCCTAAATGCCTTCTAAACATATATATTACATACTAAACTTTAATAAAATCATTAACACACTTATTTAACATATCATATCAGTTATTTTCATCATTTATTACTGTCACCACATCAAAATAAATAAGATTCAAGCAAGATCACAAAATAACTAATATTCCTTCAATATTATCATAAAGCCATAAAATTCATAAATTGGCAAAATTATCCACTCACTTTCTATGAAAAAAAGTGTTAAAAAGCTAATTTGAAAAATTTTCAATCCTAATCACATTAAAATTCATATGTTTTAAGGTTTAGAATATCCAATAAAATCAAATAAACATTATATTTCTTCATTACCTGAGAAGAAATAGGAATGATTATTGATGAAAGTAATGTTCTTGCTTTGATTGGATCAAGAAATTAAAAATAATTAAGGTTTTTTTTGCTTGATTGGTAGAATGGTGCAAGAGACTGTTAGAAAAAGTTGAGAGAATTTGAGAAATAAAGGGAAATGATGGAGATTGGGGTTTGGAGGTCGATGAAAGGCAAAATAGTGCTCTAACAATATTTTTGAAAAATTGCTCCTAAACCTTTTCCATATTCACACACTCACTTATATTAATGCATAACTTTATACTTTATGATTCTAATAAGCTTTTCCTATCAAAATTTCACTAAATTCATATTTCCATATTCTTAATTTTTATTCACTTTATTTTATTCTATTTTGTATACATAAGATTCCTAACTTAACTAAATTTACTAGTTATTTTAACTATTCTTTCTCATGAAATAATTTCTAATTACTTATAATTAAAAAGGGCATAAAATTTTTATTTTAATATAATGACAATAAAAGTTAAAAATAATATTTTGTTAATAATTAAAAATATTTTTTTATAAAAAATAATAAGTAATTAAATTGAATAAATAATTTTATGATATAAATTTTTTTAATTGAAATTATTAAATGGGTTGGATCGGTGATCTATTTTGATATATTAATAAATGAATTGATTCGACTAATATGAATTACCACCCTTACTTGGGACTTCTACTCAAATACTGAAGAACCTACATTATTTGTAAAATGAATAATTAGATTTAGTGATTAGATAAGAATTTATATAAATTGCTAAGTTCTTTTCTCTTTAGTGTACCTAGAAGCTAGAACACATCATCAAAAAGTGGCAAGATTTGCTAACACCTTTCCAATTCTTAAGTTAGTAATAAGTAGTAAAAAGTTAAAAAAAATTAAATAGTAAAAAGATAGTATATATCTTATATAAAAGTTCTTTAAATAGGGTGATTGAAAAGTGATCATAATATGGGTAGACAATTATTAAGTAATTATTTTTATGACCTTAAAAATACTTGTATTTATAATTAGCCCTTTCTAAATTGGAGAATAAAGCTTGACCCAGTATTTGCAAAAGTTAACTGTAATTTAACCTAAATTAGTTACATATGAAATTTAATACCCTAATTTGTGACTTAAATTTAATTGTTGCTCATAAATTATGATATCCATAAATAAGCTTTGACGATTTGAATTGTCTGAGGTCTTGAATTGAATTCTAAAGACTTGAACCCTAAAACTCGGAACTTTGAAACCTCTATCTGAAAATTTGACAATTTGAACTTGAAAATTTGTCTTTGAAGATATGACCCCTAATATAATGATTTAAAGATATAATCCCAATCTAATGTTTTGAAGATTTAACTTCCATCTGATGATCTGAAGATCTGACCTTAATTTAATGGTTTGAAGATCTAATCTTATTTAAATCTAACAGTTTGATAATCTCACCCTAATTTGATAATTTGAAAGTTTGGCCTCAATTTAATTTTCTGAAGAATTAATCTTAGTTAATAGTCTAAAGATTTAATTTTAATTTGATAGTATAAAAATTTAACCTAAATTGATAATTTGAAGATATAAACCTAATATGATGATCTGACAATTTGATTGGTCTTCTTTAATAGTTTGAGTTAATGATCTTAATTAATTTCCTTAATTGTCTATATAAATAATTCTAGCTAATAATGAAAGATGGTGATAATGGAAAAAGGTAGTAGTGGTGAAGATGATAAAAAGTGGTAGTAAAAGATGGATGATGATGGATGGTGATGGTAAAAAAAGGTAGCATACAACCAATACAAGTTTAGGCCACTTGTGACTAATATATATTGATGCCAATGTGATTGATGCATGACGAGGCCACTAATAAGCTTGGTTGATGCATATTAAGGTTAGTTATAATGATAAGTATAACCAATTCATGTCAAAAACTATTGTAAGCTTTACATATACAATTTAAGGTAAGTTATATGATAAGCATAATTAAGGATGTAAATGAGTCGAGCCGAGTCAAGTTAGGTTGAGTTGAATATTTACATGTTCAAATTAGAGCTTGACAATATTAAACAAGCTCGAACTCTTCAAGCCTAAAAAAGTCGAGCTCAATCTCGAGCTTAACCTCAAGCTCAATTCAAAAATGAGTTTAATCGAACTTATTTGAACTCAAATAAACCTTAAATTCCTTACTCTAAATTCTTAATCGAGCTTAAATATTTGAGCTTGAAATCAACCTTAGGTTATATTTGATCTTAAACTAAACTAAATGAGCTTATATTAGCTTATAACAATTTAGTGAATTTTTTATATTTATATTATATATAATATAAAAAATAAAAATATATTTTATACTAAACTTGTTTAGGCTTGTGAACAACTCGAGCCAAATAATAAAAAGCTTAGCTTGACTTGTTTAGTAAATGAGCTTGGCTCGTTTAAGCTTGGTTCATTAAAATTTGAGCTTAAATTAATTTTTTTATAAATCGATTTTGAGTTGATCATAAAAGCTCAACTCATTTGTACCCTTAAGCACAATCAATGCATGTCAAGGTTAGCTATTTATGTGTGTGCTAAAAATGTTTTAGCAAGTCATAAATGTAGCACTAAGCATGTTAAAATAATTTGAGTAATAAATGATATTAAGTTAGTATGAAATTGTGTAAGTAATAAATCTTTTTAAGTTGTAAAGGCATGTAGTCATGATAATTATAAAATTTTAGGAATAGTTTACTCCCATTCTCAAAAGCATTACAAAAAATGAGTTATAATAATTTAAGCAATAACATCATATAATTGTCATAAGATAAGTTCTTATTAGAATAATTCTCTTTTTAAATAATATGTATCTGGATAAATATGATAAAATATGAGTGTTTATCAAATGTATTTTTATAAGCATGTGTTATGACGTGCCTGTTGGGAATTTGGATTATTACATGCAGTGAAATTTTAAAATTTTGATCCGAATTCTACCTAGGATCCATGCAAAAAGCATATATCAATGATTAGACTTTTACCTATTGGGCACTCGTGTTTCTACTGATCAAAACTTGAGAGTGGATGAATCAAACACCGGTTGGAAGGCACAGCGTCTCTACGGTATCCACACGGAGTGAACAATGACCTCTCGCTCTCCACGAATCTGCTAGGATGCGTTTCTCTCTCTAGGAATTAGGATTTGATATTTTCTGAGTGATTTAGGGTTCTAGGAGGCTTATGAACGTGTATTTAATGTGCTGTCCTCAAGCCCCTTTTTATAGAACTTAGGCAAGTCACAATCCTAGTCCTATTAGGATAATGCTTCTAAAATTCTAATCACACTTAACAACTCATTTTATCTTTATCCTAGAGATAATGAGGAGAGATAGGACTTATCTATTAATTATCTAATATTAGATAATATTATTTCATAATATAAATATCTTAATATTAGATAATTACATATAGTTATCAAATATCAAAATAATATTATCTCATAATATATTTATCTAATATCTGATAACGTAATTATTTGATATTACTTTAATATCAAATAATATCACATAATATATATATATATATATATATATATATATATATATATTACGTGAATAACACATTATTATTCTTAATAATAATATATATATGAACGAAAATAAGTGCAATTAATTGGATATTAATATAATTAAAGTTCAATTAATTATTATTTTATTCCTACTTCTTTTGTGTGGCCCTGTAAGTTCTTACTACGTTGACAATGACTCATTATTGAGTCATAGACAGTGAGCGGTATCTAGCAATATATCACTGCCACTCAAGTAGTAAGAATATCTGTGATTTGACATCCATCTAATATATGATCAATGTTTTGCATCATAACCCTTTTGTAATAATATCCAAATTGAATTGAAGGCATGGAATGTGTCATCCTCGTCAATGTTCAAGTTATATTTCTTGATACTGAGTAGACTTAAAAGAAATGATTAATATCATATATTAATCCAATTGAGCATGGTCATGCATTTCTAAGTCTCACATCAATCAAGGGGCCCAAGGATATTTCTCTTTTATACAAGAGTAATAAAATCCCATCTACATCACTCATTTTCCTCTGCACGATTCATGACACACCTAATCAATGCCCTATTCGTCATCCTTGATTAAAGGTGACATAGGACAATATTAAAGTGAGTAATTCCTCATGTAGAAAATCATAGTGACTTCAGGTCAAAGGTTTATGTGTATTTGTGATCATATGAGAATAACTTATGACACGTCTATCCATGCAATATTCTCATAATGGATCAGTCCAGTACATTGTTCATTAATAATGTACTCATGTATTGACTTGATATTACATATCTATGATTCGTAATTATCAGTCATTATACATGCTAGTCTCGATGTATTATTACTATCCTTTTCATAATAATACTTGACTAGGGGCATTTTAGGAATAGCGAAGCTATTCCAAGGATAATTATTATATTAAGTTATAAATTGCGCAGAATAATAATAGAATTATAAAAATAAAGTATAATAATTAAATTACCTAAAATAAAATATAATATATTGTGTATCACTTCAATAATCTGTATGATTAGTTCCTAGGACACACACCAACAATCTCCTATTTGGACTAGAGCCAATCACTCATGTATCTAATACCAAGTGACATAGTATGATCATCATGCTTTTTCTGCATTAAAGGCTTTATCAGTGGGTGGGCGATATTATCATCAGTTGGTACTTTGCATATCTTCACATCTCATTTATCGATAATTTCTTGAATGAGATGGAAGCGCCTAAGTATATGTTTGGATCGCTGGTGAGATCTGGGTTCCTTGGCTTGTGCAATGGCTCCATTGTTGTCACAATAGAGATCCACTGGATTTGCAATGCTAGGAACAACGCCAGGTTCAGTAATGAACTTTTTGATCCAAACAGTCTCTTTTAACGCATCAAAGGTAGCAATATACTCAGCCTCTGTAGCAAAGTCAGCCATTGTTTCCTGCTTTGAACTCTTTCAGCACACAGCACCATTATTTAGGCTAAATACATAACTTGACTGCGATCTAAAGTCATCCTTGTCGGATTAGAAACTGGCATCAGTGTAACCTTTTATAACAAGTTCTTCCTTTCCTCCATATATTAAGAATGAATCCTTAGTCCTTCTTAAGTACTTAAGGATATTCTTAACGACAGTCCAGTGAGGTTCACCTAGATTTGACTGGTACCTGCTCGTCATGCTTAAAGCATACGAGACATCAGGGCGAGTACATATCATGGCATACATGATAGATCCAATTGCTGATGCATATGGTATTTTATTATTGTGGTCCTTCTCATCTTATGTCGAAGGACACTGAGCTTTAGATAAATTTATGCCATGCGACATAGGCAAAAATCTTCTTTTAGATTCTTGCATGTTAAACCGTTTTAATACTTTATCTATGTATGTACTCTGACTTAGGCTAAGCAATTTTCTTGATCTATTTCTATAGATCTTAATACCTAGTATATAGGCAGCTTCACCTAAGTCTTTCATCGAGAAACAATTCCTTAACTAAGTATTTACTGTGTGTAGTGTAGGGATATCATTTTCGATGAGTAGTATGTCATCCACATACAATACAAGAAAAATAATTGTGTTCCCACTAACCCTTTTTGTAAATACAAGATTCATCTTCATTTTTTATTAAACCAAATTCTTTGATTGCCTCATCAAAACAAAGATTCCAACTCCGTGAAAGCTTGCTTTAATCCATAAATGGATCGTTGTAGCTTACATACCGTTCCAATAGTTTCAGGAATGACAAAACCCTTGGGCTGTGTCATGTACACATCCTCGAGGAGCTTTCCATTAAGAAAAGCAGGTTTCACATCCATTTGCTAGATTTCGTAATCATAAAAAGCTACAATAGCAAGCAAAATTCGGATGGATTTAAGCATGGCAACTGGGGAATAGGTCTCATCATAGTCTATACCATGAACTTGCCTATAACCTTTTGCGACTAATCGTCCCTTAAAGGTTTGCACATTACCATTTATGTCAGTTTTCTTTTTGAAAACCCATTTGCACCTAATGGGTTTTACCCCTTCAGGTGGATAAACCAAAGTCCATATTTGGTTAGTACATGGAATCCATCTCAGATTTCATGGTCTCAAGCCACTTCTCAAAGTATGACCCTTTTATAGCTTCTTGGTAAGTTGTAGGCTCATCTTGATCCATGAGCAAAACATCGCCATTTTGAGTCACAAGAAATCCATATCTCTCGGACTCATGGTGTATCCTACCAGACTTATGTGGGCCTTGTGTTACTTGAGCTAGTTCCTGACCCACAACATCTTGTGATCTTTTTTCAGGCTCTATTATAGGTTTAGTATTACTTTGTGAGTCTCGCACTTCTTCGATTTCTACTTTCCTCCCATAGTTTTTCTTAGAGATAAATTCTCTTTCCAGAAAAATACCAGTTCGTGCGACAAACACTTTGCCTTCGCTAGGATTATAGAAATAGTATCCCTTAGTTTCCTTAGGATACCCTATAAAATAACACTTGTCCGATTTAGGTCCGAGCTTATCAGAAATTTGACGTTTTACATAGCCCTCGCAACCCTAAATCTTTATAAAAAATAAGTTGGGACATTTCCTAGTCCATATCTCACATGGAGTCTTTTGAACCATTTTAGAGGGAACACGGTTGAGGGTAAAAGCAGCTGTCTCTAGAGAATGCCCCTAAAAGGAAATTAGAAGATCTATATAACTCATCATAGATCGTACCATGACTAACAAGGTACGATTCCTCCTTTCTGAAATACTATTCCATTGTGGCGTTCCAGGTGGAGTGAGTTGTGATACTATACCACACTCCTTTAGATAGTCATCAAATTCTTGGCTTAAGTATTCTCCACCTCGATCTGATCGAAGTGTTTTAATACTTTTACCAAGTTGGTTTTGCACTTCATTCTTGAATTCATTGAACTTTTCAAAGGATTCTGATTTGTATTTCATAAGATACACATATCCATATCTACTAAAATCATCAGTAAATGTAATGAAGTACTGAAAACCTCCTCTAGCAGGTGAACTAATAGGTCCACATACATCAGTATGTATGAGACTTAATAGATCATTAGCCCTTTCACTATGTCGAGTGAATGGTATTTTAGTCATTTTACCTAGCAAACAAGATTCACATATTTCATATGATTCAAAAACAAATGAATCCAAGAATCCATCTTTATGGAGCTTGGATATGCGCTTCTCATTTATATGACCTAAACGACAATGCCAAAGATAGGTTGGATTTAAATCATTTGATTTAAATCGCTTAGTGTTTATGTTATAGACAGGCATTTCAAGATCAAGAATATAGAGCCCATTGAACATTTGTGCACTACAGTAAAACATTTCATTTAAATAAACTGAACAACTTTTGTCCTTTATAATAGAAATAATATTCCTGCTGATAGGAGGCACAAAATAACAATCCTCTAATTCTATTACTAAACTAGAAGGTAAAGATAGATAATATATCCCTACAGCTAGCGCAGCGACTCTTGCTCCATTGCCAACTCATAGGTCTACTTCGCCTTTAGCTAGAGTCCTACTCCTTTGTAGTTCCTGCACATTTGTACAAATGTGAGAACCGCATCCGGTATCTAATACCCAAGATGTAGAAGTTGAAACATTAATTTCTATAACATAGATACTTAAAGCGGAAGTCTCACTTCCCTTCTTCTTTTTCAGATCTTCTAGATAGACCTTATAGTTTTTTTTCCAATGTCCGGTCTGACCGTAATAGAAGCACGTCCCTTCCTTAGCCACACCCCCTTTTGGTTTCAGTACAGAGGATTTAGACTTGGGCTTGCCTTTGGATTTGGAATCCTTTTTGTTTTTGCCCTTGCATTTTCCCTTGCCTTTGCCCTTTTAAACCATTATTATGGTATTAGGCTTAGTCTTTTGCAAATTTTATTTAGCAGTTCTTAACATGCTTAACAATTAGGCAGTGGTTTGTCAATTTCATTCATATTGTAATTCATGATAAATTGATCATAACTCTGTGGCAACGATTGCAGAATTAAGTCAGTGGCCAATTCTTGACCTTGTGGAGCACCCAATCTCTCAAGGTTCTCAATATACCCAATCATTTTGAGTACATGAGGCCCAACAGGGTTTCCTTCTGCCAGTTTGCACTGAAACAAGGTTTTTGTTACCTTAAACCTCTCATGCTGAGCTTGGCTTTCATAAAGCTTCTTAAGATGCTTAAGCATGTCATAAGCTTCCATGTTCTCATGTTGCTTCTAAAACTTAGAGTCCATGGTAGCCAACATGAGACAACCGACATCTAATGCGTCATCATGATGCTTCTTATAAACATCCTTTTGAGATCGAGGGATAGTAGCTTCAGGTTCTTGAGGAACAGGTTCCTCTAGGACATGCATTTTTCACTCATATTTAAGGACTATCCTTAAATTCCTGTATCAGTCCAGGAAGTTTATCCCATTCAGTTTGTCCTTCTCAAGGATCAATCGCAGTGATAAGTTATTTGATGTATTTGCCATTAGTTATCTACAACAGAAATATGCAAAGTAAGTATTAAATTTAAAATATTTAATAAGGTCTTTTATTAAATGTACCTTTCACTATTTCATTCAAATTAATAACCCTCACTATTAATTCGAAAAGTCATATTATCTAAGCTTTCTAGTAGGCCAAGATCCATATTTCACCAAGCCTTAAGTTAGCTTTGGCTAATCACTTAAAACTTAGTTATTTAGGTAGGCAATACTTGCCCATTGTATCATATACAACTCTTGGATAGTTGGGTGAACAACACTTGTTCTAGTCCATCTCATGAACTAAATCCCAACTCTATGCCTCTAAGTCTCAATCCTATTGAGATATCCTAGTTAAGTCGGATCCAATATTTGACACTCGAAAATCACTATTATCTAGTCGCATCTCACCAAGATAAATGAGGTACTTTGCTTTGGCAAACTTACCTTATGTCGATTGAGGCCTTGATGAGTGCCAAACATTGGAAGGCATCATAAATTATTACTGACTTAATATTTTAGATGAGGGATTTTAACTTAATTATTATCAGATCTCACCATAACTAGCCTCTTTATTCATGCAATATATCTAGCATATCTCATATATCATATAAAGTAAATGAATAAAATAGACTACTGTATATTATATATCATGCAATGAATAGAACTATCACATAGTAGGAACACATTCTATCATATAATAAATGTATGCTCATCAATATCATCACATAATAAAGAAATCAAAATGTCACATAGTATGACCCCAAAAATTTATTTTCTAATGACATTCCTAACTAACTCCTTAGCTTTTTCTTGTCCCATAGCTCCTTAGCTTCTCCTTGTTCCAAGCCAAGAATGCTCCATTGCAATTACAAATTTACAACAGAAACCCCGAGCTTCATTCGGGGGGAGTGAGATGAGAAGAGAATATACATTAGAAAAATAGAGGAAGACATGACACGCAGGTCATATTTAAAATCCGTCCATAAAAACTCCAAGGGCCATACTATGCAACACATTCATGCATTATATGTAATAATTGCTAAGAAATATATGTAACTAAGATAAGGAGGATGATTGATATATATATTTCATAACATAATCATCATAAAAAAATCATGTTCTAAAACAGCGCCTTAAGAACAAAAATAATTTTTGAACGCTACGCAGAGTTAGCACAGCAGTCCCACTAGCCGGTTAGCGGGCGGGGGTCAAGGGGGGCAGAGCCCCTTGCTGGGGGGCGTAGGGGGCGGAGCCCCCTGGGCCAAAAATTAAATTCATCTGACATTCAAATTTTAATTCATTTTGCTAACAATTGACACACCCCAAGTCGAACAATTCGACTATATGATTGACATTTAAATCATAGTTTCAAAACAGGTTTTACATTGGATAGATTTAATCACATCAAATATATCCAACTTAATTCAAACATATTAAACAATATACTTCATACATTAATCCAGATTTATTTCAAATCACATTAAAACAAATTAAACCAGATTTATATGTCAAGTCAGATTTGGAATTAATCACATTGATTTCGTGCAGAATAGATCATATTCTTTAAATGTAGATTATATCACATATACTATACAGATTTAAGGTTTCATCATATGAAAGCTCAGAATTAAATACTAATCTAGAATGCATACATATATATCACACATATATAACCTAACTTAAGGATTAAGTTTGATTAATTCTGATTCATAACAGAACCTCTTTACTTCAGAAAATGATTTTCATGTAATTAATTCTATTTGTTCTATTTAAAACAGAACCCAGAATCAATCACAGAAGTAGATTCAAATTCAAATCAAAAATTCAGAATTACGCAAGAAACAGATTTGAATGTGAACAAAAAAAATGCATAATCAGATTCATACAATTTATCTCATCAATTGTTAATCACATTTGAAATACAGATTATATATATCATATATATATATATATCTACCAAATCAGAACCAAACAACGAGTTTGCATATATCTTATATATATCTCCTGGTTTAAACAGAAACTAATTTGATATTTATTTATCACATAAATGTTCATAAAAAATGCAATTCTGATTTAAACCAAAATAGAATATTTATCATATAAACATTTAGAAAAATGGTAAAACATATAATTAAAACTATAATTTTGCAAGAAGCTCTGATACCAATGTTGGGAATTCGAATTATTACATGCAGCGGAATTTCAAAATTTTAATCCAAATTCTACCTAGGATCCATGCAAAAAGCATAAATCAATGATTAGAGCTTTTTCCTATTAGGCACTCGTGTTTCTACTGATCAAAACTTGAGAATGGATGAATCAAACACCAGCTAGAAGGCACAGCGTCTCTACAATATCCACACGGAGTGAACAACGACCTCTCGCCCTCCACGAATCTGCTAGGATGCGTTTCTCTCTCTAGGAAATAGGATTCGATATTTTTTGACTGATTTAGGATTTTATGAGGCTTATGAGCGTGTATTTAATGTGCTGCCCTCAAGTCCCTTTTTATAGAACTTAGGCAAGCCACAATCCTAGTCCTACTAGGATAATGCTTCTAAAATCCTAATCACACTTAACAACTCATTTTATCTTTATCCTAGAGATAATGAGGAGAGATAAGACTTATCTATTAATTATCTAATATTAGATAATATTATTTCATAATATAAATATCTTAATATTAGATAATTACATATAGTTATCAAATATCAAAATAATATTATCTCATAATATATTTATCTAATATCTGATAACGTAATTATTTGATATTATTTTAATATCAAATAATATCACATAATATATATATATATATATATATATATATTACGTGAATAACACATTATTATTCTTAATAATAATATATATATGCACGAAAATAAGTGCAATTAATTGGATATTAATATAATTAAAGTTTAATTAATTATTACTTTATTCCTACTTCTTTTGTGTGGCCCTGTAAGTTCTTACTACGTTGACAATGATTCATTATTGAGTCATAGACAGTGAGCGGTATCTAGCAATACATCACTGCCACTCAAGTAGTAAGAATATCTTGATTTGACATCCACCTAATATATGATCAATGTTTTGCATCATAACCCTTTTGTAATAATATCCAAATTGAACTGAAGGCATGGAATGTGTCATCCTCGTCAATGTTCAAGTTATATTTCTTGATACTGAGTAGACTTAAAATAAATGATTAATATCACATATTAATCCAATTGAGCATGGTCATGCATTTCTAAGTCTCACTCAATCAAGGGGCCCAAGGATATTTCTCTTTTATACAAGAGTAATAAAATCCCATCTACATCACTCACTTTCCTCTGCACGATTCATGACACACCTAATCAATGCCCTATTCGTCATCCTGATTAAAGGTGACATAGGACAATATTAAAGTGAGTAATTCCTCATGTAGAAAATCATAGTGACTTCAGGTCAAAGGTTTATGTGTATTTGTGATCATATGAGAATAACTTATGACACGTCTATCTATGCAATATTCTCATAGTGGGTCAATCCAATACATTGTTCACTAATAATGTACTTATGTATTAACTTGATATCACATATCCATGATTCGTAATCATCAGTCATTATACATGCTAGTCTTGATGTATTATTACTATTCTTTTCGTAATAATACTTGACTAGAGGTATTTTAGAAATAGCGAAGCTATTCTAAGGATAATTATTATATTAAGTTATAAATTGCGTAGAATAATAATAAAATTATAAAAATAAAATATAATAATTAAATTACCTAAAATAAAATATAATACATTGTGTATTACTTCAATTATCTATATGATTGGTTCCTAGGACATATACCAACAGTGCCCTGCGGCAGAATTTGTGGAAGGCAAGCGGGTTTAGTATATCTTCAGAAATGTGATGGTGAGTATGAATAGAAAGGAAATAGAGTCGCCACCAATCAATATTTTATGGTGTGATTAGAACACTGAAAATTGTTTATATTCCCAGAGTTCAAATTCGAGAATTAGTTATGTGTAAGAAAGGTATTAGCATCCTACAATATTCGTTTAAAGAATAGTTGCTTGTTTATTCTAATTCTATCTTTTGAATTAAATTATAATGATCCTTATTATACTACATGCATGTTTTCTTAAGAATATGATTTTCAATTTTGGTTAATTTGTTGGTTTTGTTATCTAAATCTATTTAACTTCATAATAGGATTCAAATGATATAGAGTGCTTCAATAATGGTAAGTATTGTCATAACTGTACCTATAATCGAATTACTTAACTTTGATACGTTATAGGTATCAATTTTATTATATTTTAAAATATTTTATTTTATCATTTTAGAAAGATTTTTATTTTATTTAAAAGAATTAAATCTATCTAATTTCATGATAGGACTTAAATAAAATAAGATGCTTTAATAAAGTTAAGTATTATTATAATTGCATGTGCAATCGAATTAATTAACTTTATACTTCAAAGGCACCAATTTTATTATTTTAAAATGAGTTTTAATTTATTATTTTTAAAAATATTTTTAAAGGATTTTTATTTTATTGTTTATGAATTATTATTATTTTATCATTTTAAAAATATTTTTATTTTATTATTTTTAGATTATTTAAAATAAAATGTTTGTAATATAATTTTTTAAAATAAAAAAATAAAAAAATTATTTTAAGTGATTTTATTTGTTTACTTATTTGTTTAGTATCATATCAATCATTTTTAATTTAGATTATTAAATTTGTTCAACTTCATAGTCAAATCTAAAATAAAAATATTAGAAGAATTAAAATTAAAATTTTAATATTATTCTATAATTAAAAATTTATTTAATTTTATGATCAAATCTAAATACAGAATTGCTAAAGAAAATTAAAATCATAATTCAAAATTATTTTATAATTTTTAAAATATCAAATTTATCCAACTTCATGGTTAAATCTATGTAAAAAATGCTCAAAAAAATTAAAATTATATTTATTGTATTTGTAATTAATTTTAATATTATTCCATCATCATAAAATATATAATTTTATTTTTATAAATTGTAGGTGCTCATGTGTAAATATAATAAAATAAAATAAATTAAGTTACAATATATATACATATAATAATTATAAGATAATTTTATATACAATAATATTAAAATTTTTAGTTTTATTGACTTACTTGATTTAATTTTTAAAATATCTTTCACCTCAAGAATATGAATTAGTTTGAACTTCTAAACTATTTTATTTTATTTCGTTATAAGAATTGTACAAAAATGCATTTGACATCATATGTTAAATATTAATTAATTTTAAAATAAAAAATAAAAGAAAACAAAAATAAAAAAATACCAAAAGTGAATTAGGTGGGATGATACTAACTGTTCTACCTTATTATTAGGAAAAGAACATCCCTTTCTTTGGGAAGGGATGTTCTTCATAATTTTATTTATTTATATTTTTTTACAATTTTAGTTTTATTTCTTTTTATAAATAATAATAAAAAGATAAAAAAGTATGACAAGATAAGGTTTTGAATGTATGGTTCTCGTGATATCTATCTTGAAGTTAATAGTTTTACCTATTTTTATTCTTCATTCATTTTACTTATAACCTCATTTATCTCATTCCCTCCTAAAAGTTCAAGACCATAAGCTATAGGAATGAGGTTTTTTTTTTCTTTTTCTTTTGATTTTTTTATATAAATATTTTTTTAAACTAGCAATAATTATTATTTTAATATGTGTAATCAAGATTTATTTCAATCTTAGAACATTCATTTAAGATTCTAAAACAAAGAGAGTTTTAGTATTCCAAATACAAAATTAAAGAGAATAAAAGAAAGTATACTTGATGATAAAGAATTTTCTTTTAATAAATTCTTTATATTGCCTTTTTTTCATTTATCCTTGTATTTTACTCTTTTGATTATTCCTCCTTACTCTTTTTACTATGCTCTTTTCCTTCTTTTAAGTTTCTTTTGGATTTTTTTTGAATCTTTCTGAATGCCCCTTTAGTAAAACTGCTCTAGCTTTTATAGAGAAAGTTTCAATAATTATATTTGCATTTAGTACATATTTGATTTACATTTCACCTAAACATTATTAATTGCTTAAGAATTCAACAACAAAATTTATTATTTTTTAACATTGGCTACTGTCGTATGAAATTTACTCCCATTCCAACTGTGAAGATGGAGATAAGCTAACAATGAGTCTATAATTAATGGTGTTAGCAGTTTTTTATCTATTATCCTCAACCTGCATAAATTTTTTTATATTTTATATTTTATTTTTATTATTTTTATTTATTTTTTAAATAGTTTTAATGTACTTTATTATTTTTTTTGTATTATTATCTTAACAAATTTAGATGTCAACAACTGCCCCTTTACTCACCTCCTTTTACTCACTTTTTTAGGATTAAGAGGTGACTAAAAGCATTAACATGTAATTCATGAGGATAAATTAGACTGCAATCTTAGCTTATCCTGATGGAGTTTAAATTAATAGGAAGAAAATAAATGACCTAAATTGACATAGGTATAACTTAACTTGATTGAGTTTAATTTAACAATCAGAATAACTTGGATTGACGCAGGTTTGATCTAATTTGATTGAGTTTAATTTGATGATGAAAATTAATATGATATGGATTTACGTAAGCTCAACCTAACTTGATTAAATTCAATTTAATAATGAAAAGTAAAATGACTTAGATTAATACAGGCTCGACCTAATTTGATTGAGTTTGATTTAATGATAAAAGTAAAATGACCTGGATTGACACAGGCTTAACTTAACTTAATTTAGTTCAATTAAATGATTAAAAGTAAAATGACCCCAATTGATATAGGCTTTACTTAATTTGATTGAGTTTAATTTAATGATGAAAAGTAAAATGACCTAGATTGATGTAAGTTTGATCTAATTTGATTAAATTTGATTTAACAATAGAAAGTAAAATAATCTAGATTGATGTAGGCTCAACTAAACTTGATTGTGTTTGATTTAATGATGAAAAGTGAAATAACTTGAATTGACACAAGCTCAATTCAACTTGATTGAATTTGATTTAACGATAAAAGTAAAATAATTTACATTAATGTAGGCTTGACCCAACTTGATTAAGTTCAATAAAATGACTTGGATTAAGGCGAATTCGACTCAACTTGATTGAGTTCGATTTAACAAAAAAAGAGAAATGATCTAGATTGATAAAGGCTCAACTTGACTTGATTAAGTTCAATTTAACAATGAAAAGGACAATGACCTAAATTAACATAAGCTTGACTTAACTTAATTTAGTTCAATTTAATAAGAAAATAAAAAAATAACTTGGATTGACATAGATTTAGTTTGACTTAATCAAGTTTAATTTAACAATGAAAGTGTAAATAACTTGGATTGACACAAGCATGACTCAATTTGATTGAGTTTGATTTAACAATGAAAATGAAAATGACCTGAATTGGCACAGACTCGACTTGACTTGATCAAGTTCAATTTAACAATAAAAATATAAATGATCTAGATTGACATAGGCTTATCTTGACATGATCAAGTTTAATTTAACAATGAAAATGTAAATGACCTAGATTGATATAGGCTTGATTCAACTTGATTAGGTTCAATTTAATAATAAAGGAAAATAACTTAGATTGATCAAGTTTCTTTTAAAAGGGTAAATTATGCATACATAATTTGATGTAAGAATGCGATGCACGTAATAATAACTCGATTATCTCTCAAAAGAGTTCCTTATTTCATTCTTTTAGAGAATTTTCTTAAAAAGTCATGTTTGGAGAGTGTCAAGTTTTATCATTTCCTATTATGTGCCTTTCCTTTTTTTTAGCCTAAACTTTCTATTAACATTGTCTTTCATTTTCTATCTAGTAGAATTAAGACACTCCCAATACTTAGTTTAACCATATTTGCATTATTAATTTTATTAAGGCACATTCAGATAGGCATGACATCATATAGTATTCCAATCACACTTACCGTATGAAAATATATGATATTTTCATAAAGAACAAAGGAGTGACATAATAATGATTATTATCATTGCAATAAAGGCTAGAAGTGAAGCATGGATAGCGATACATATCACTTGCAATAGAGTTTATAAGGGATTCTGGCCTTTTCATAATGTTTTAGAATAATAATTTCAGTTACCCCAACATATTGTTCAATGATTATAAAATATGAAACCAATCATGATAAGCTTCATCAGAAAAAGCCTTCTTTACAACATATGATCCTTCTAACCTATGTTCACATCAATCCACAAAGTTAGTTATAGTATAATGTAAATAATTTTGATTGAATTGAGTTTAAATCAAATTGACTTTTCCTAATGACAACTGCTTAACACAATTTTGTAAAATATGAATAGTTCAAGCTTAATAGGAATTTTAGAAAAAATTTAAGAATGAGGCAATAGGAATTAGTTTGATAAAACTTCCTCGTGCTTAGTTTTGCATGTCCGAAATAGGCACAAAAATATTAATTTTCACTAAAGTCAAGAATGTAAAGTCATGAGCATGAAAATCATTATAGTGTAAAGAGATCATATCATTCATAAATTAACAATACATGTTATCTAGAATCAAGAAGTATAGTAATTTTATTTAAGAAAGAAAGAACCAAATGGATAGTATCTCACAGGTTATACTTACAATCTCTCAAGTGTTTACCTATTAAGAATTGCACTATTATAGGCTTGCTTAAATTCTAAATCTTTATTACTTAATTCATATGCATAAAGCAAATTAAAAAGACTTATTAAGGTTGTAATGGGGTCAAGGTAAAAGGAAGATAATAATATGGAAAGAAAAGTTATCAACCAAAGAGATTAAAAAAGTATTGATGGATGGATCTAAACAACAAGCGATTAAGAAGTCATACAATTAGAATTGCAGTTATCCTAATGATATATCATCCTTTCCTTTTTCTTTTTCTTTTTTTCTTCTTCTTTTTTTTGTTTAAACTCTTCTTTTTCAAGCATTTAATATACTCCTATTTTTGTTTAAGAACTCATCTTTTTATTGATTCAATACTCTTTTAACTTTTAAAGTTACATAGAATATTTTTTTCTTTTTTTAGAGGGCTTAAAATGAGCTAAAAATAAGAGAAGACAAATTAAGCATAAATGGGGTACTCAATGGGTATACAAAAGTTAGCTATTTAGGTACAAGTGGTTCATTTAAAGAAAAATATTTTAATTATATTTATTTATGCATGCAAAAGTGTGATCTAAATAAAAATTAAAGCAAGTTTTAGAGTGACAACCTAATATATAAATCTTTCGTGTAAGATAGTCATAATTAATCAAATAAGCTCAAAGTCTCACAATTAAGGATTGTCAAATTTAGTTTTTTCAATTTAAATTATATTTATTATACTTGCAATTAATTTCAATATTATTTTGCCATCATAATATGTATAATTTTCTTTTTAATAAGTTATAAGTGCTCATGTATAAATATAATGAAATGAAATAAAGTAAAATACAATATATATACAAATGATAATTATAAGATAATTTTATATATAATAATATTAGGATTTTTAGATTAATTAGCTTACCTGATTTAATTTTAAAAATATCCCTCACCTCAAGAATATAAAAATAGTTTGAACCTGCAAACTATTTTATTTTATTCCATCGTAAGAATTATACAAAAATAACATCATAAAATATTAATTAAAAGAAACAAAAAAAATAAAAAAATAAAAAAATTAGATGGGATGGTATAGGATGTCTTGTCCACTAAAAAGTGAAAGGTATCTCTTTAAGGGATACTTGCGAAGGGAGCGTCCCATAAAAGGGCGCTCTTTTTTTATTTTTTTAAGTTTACATGTTTTTTGATAAACAAAATATAAAATATAAAATAAAATAAAAAATTTAAAGTAAGAAATGAGACGGGATGGTCGAAATATATAAAAAAATCTTTTATCTCTTTTTCACACTTTTTGTTTTCTTTTCATAGATTTTTCTTTTCCTTTTTCTTTATTTGTAAACTTGATTTACCTACTTCTTTTCTACTTCTTCTTTTTCTTCTTATTTAGGTCTTTGTACCTCTTCTCTTTCTTATTTTTTTTAAATGCCTTTCCTTCTTCTTCCCTTTTCTTTAGAAATTTTTTAATTTTCCTTCCTTTTGCAAGTATTTTTTATTCCTTTTTTCCTTCTCTGAATAACACACTTTTCCCTTTGAATAACTCATTTCTTCCCTCCCTCCATTCTTAAAACTAATTTTTCTTTAAATAACACAAGTTTTGTGTTTTTCATGTATGAATGGAAAAAAACTTATAGCAGAAATGACGAAAAAATAGACTCTAGATAGGTGAAGGTCAATGCCTATATAATTAAAATTAGTAGCTAAGTTTGGTGAGATATTGATAGTTGAATTTCAAAACTTCCAATCAAAATCTACGAAAGTAGATTTGTAAACCATAATGAAGGAAACCATGGGATGCTCATGTACAATATGTTTCAACTATAGAATTTTCAAAAGCAAATTTAAAGACATTCTACCCACGTGAAAATTTTTATTTATTTATTATCTATTATTTTTTTAATTTTTAATATATCTTTATATTTTAATATTCATTTATATTATTATTTAGATAAAATTGGGTGTCAATAGCATGCTATTAAAAATATTGATTCATAAAGTCATATTTATTATAAAAGATAACTTTTAAAGAATAATCGGTTTCAAAGAATAATGAATTAGTATAAAATAATAAATTATAGCCACAATCATGGTATCATAATATTTAAAAGTTTTTAAAGATGTGTTAGTCCTTCTCTTAAAGATCAATGGCCATTTAGATCATATACTGTTGTCCTTATAGGTACTTTTGCATTAAGTGGTGTACATTGTCCATTGTACATTTTTAACATCCAGAGAAAATTAAGTCAGCATTATAGCATAAGATATTAATAAATATAAATATTTTTGAGTCATAAAAGTGATTATTTAATAATTACCTAACTATTTGACAATTCCTTTCTAACCATCCTATTCAATAGGTTCTTGGTGAAATTCCTTTGAATTCTTAATAATTCGTAATAACTACTAACAGTACTTGGTGAAAGTCAACAAGTTTGCATCTCAAAGCTTGAAAAAAAATTTTCAATCCAAATCTTTCTAAATAAGCAAGTCGAAATTAAAGGCTAAAGACTACTTTTTAGAGAGAAATTTGTACATATTGCTTTTTAGCAATGGATAGAGATTATCACAAATTTATTTATAAACATGTTTAAATACTCTGGTCTCATTTTTAGATGTATGCCTATGAGGTATGAGTTCTTTAACTTAAATTTATAATAAATTAACTTTCATTCTTAGTTTACATTGTTAAAATTATTTAAATTAAGTTTTTTAAAAAAATAGGAAGGTAGCAACATGAGATAACATAAAAGGCGGTAGTCCAATATGGGAAAATAATTTGCAAGTAGAGAATTAGTGGCTTTAGCGCAATTGGATACAACTTCTATCAGACTCTAAAGCCACAAAAATTGAAAACATAACCTAGGATGGAGAATTGATAGCATATATATGGCTTCATGAAGTAATATTATGATAATATAACAAACTGACCTACAACTTATTATATATAACGTGTAATGCAATGGAAGATTATTATCTTTTTTAGTTTTTTGCTTGAAAGCAATTCTGTTGGTGTAAGCTCCATAGAGCATAGAAAAATTTTATTAGTGAGAAAAAATTTAGAGTTTTATTTTGTAACAGTGTGTGAGAGAATATACAACATTTGTGAAAGTTATTACCATCTTAAAGCAAGAAATTTTTTTCTCATTTATACTATTTCTTCATAAATTTCTTTTTATTTTTATACCAATGTTATTAGCAAATATGTTAGTTCTAATATTTGGTATTAGAGCTCGGTTATGTAATAGGACAAATTTGATCTAATTACAGTTTCTTAAATCTAGTGGTAGAAATTTCAATAATTAGAGCATTAAGTTGCAAGTATTCTTTAGATTCTAAGATTTGTACAATTTAATGGAGAATGATAAAGATCAATAAGAGTTTGATATATTGAAGAAAAATAAACAAAATGCATTGTTGAAAACTTGAACAAAATATCAGAAAGCATTATATGTGATCTTTGAAGCCATTGAAGAACACAATTGAAAAAATATTATTTGTAAACACATTAAAGGAAGTGCGACATATTTTGTAGAAATCATACAAAGGTGAGGATTAAGTTAAGAAAATGCAATTATAAATATTACAAAGAGATTTTCAATCTTTAAACATGAATGACTCATAATTTGTTTTAACATCTTTTGATCGAATCCAAATTGTAGTTAACCAGTTAAGCGCTAACAATGAAGATATTTTTTATAGCAAAGTTGTGGAAAAGATTATGTAATCTTTGACTACAAAGTATGAATATATTGTTGTAACAATTGAAAAATTGCATGATATATCATCCATGTCAATGGATAAGTTATTGAGCTTGTTGTGCACACATAAACACTAAATAAGCAAAAAGGCTACTAGCTTGAGTTTTAAGCAAGTTTTGCAAAGCAGGACGATTCAATAAAATCCTAGAGGCTATCAAGGTGGTTAAGGTCATGGAGGCTATTAAGGTGGTAGGCAAGGATGAGGATATGGAAGAGGTGGTCATTTTAATACCACCAATAAACAAAGATCGAATGATAGTAATCTTTTTAGAAGTCGAGAAGGTTATAGTGAAGCAAGAAATAGATTTAATGTCCAATGTTATAGATGACAAAAATTTGGATATTTTGAATATTATTCCAAGATGTCAGATGAGCCAATAGAACATGCAAATATAGTAGATGTTGAAGAGAAGTTAGTGCTTATATGTAAATTAAATGAGTCAGATATAAAGCATGCAAATATATGGTATCTTGATACTGGATGCAGCAATCACATATGTGAAAAAAAAGGGCTTTTTTTGTATTTGGATAAATCTCTACATGTAAAAATCAAATTTGGAAATAAATCCAAAATTTCTATTATAGGCCAAAACAATATTAGTATATAATACAAATATGGTACAAATGTTATTATCGTCGATGTTTACTTCATGCTAGGACTTTTTGGGAATTTACTAAGTGCAGGCCAACTTTCTAAAGAAAGATAAAAAATTGATATCTAGAATGAAGTTTGTATGATTAGAAGCAAAAATGGCAAAATGATTATAAAGGTACAAATGACATAGAACTGTATGTTTCATTTAAATTTGCAAACAAAAACTTCGATAAGTCTTTCAACAATCTTGAAAGATGAAAATTGATTGTGACATCTTTAGTTTGGTCATCTAAATTTTTATAGGCTGAAGCTATTAGCTCAGAAAAGGATGGTTACTAGCTTACTAGTAATTAATACTCTCGATTAGTAATGTAAAGAATGTATCCTTGGAAAATAATATATAGATTCTTTTCCAATTGAGAAAGCTAGAAGAGCTAAATAATCTGGAGTTAGTATGTATAAACATCTATGACCTAATTAAGGTATAGTCACTTGGACACAAAAAATACATTCCAATTTTTGTGGATAACTTCAGTAGGAAAACCTAGATATATTCTCTTAAATAAAAATTAGAGGCTTTTGGGAAATTCAAAGAATTTAAAACTCTTGTTGAAATATAAAGTAGTTTCTATATGAAAATTTTAATATCTAATAAAGGTTGCGAATTTATGTTACATGAATTTTCAAACTTTTGTAAAAGTCAAGGAATTCAGCATTAACTGACAGCCAATTATACTACTCAACAGAATCCTATAACTAAAAAGAAAAAATAGAATAATTTTTGAAATGACCAGAAGTTTGCTAAAGTTAAAGCTTTATCATAATCCTTTTAGACAAAAGTTGTTACCTCTATTGTATTCTTATTGAATAGATGTCTAATAAAGAGTATTCTTGAAAAATTCTTAAAGAAGCTTAGAGCAACAATAAGCTAAATGTTTCCTTTATGCATATATTTGGGTGTATTACATATTCCTATAATCCAAATGAGCAAAGAAATAAGCTAGATGATAAAAGCTAGATATGCATTTTTATTGGCTACAATAATGTGATCAAATGATACAAATTATACAACCTAATAATAGAAAAAGTAATTATTACCAGAGATGTCAAATTCATTAAAGATGAAGTTAGGACTTGGAATCAAAGTGATGAACAGTAATATGAAAAAGTCATTATAGAAAATAAACTAAAGTAAGTTAAAATAAAAAGCTTTATTCTTAATAATCCATCTCCTATCAAAAGTTTTCATTCATTAACAATAGTTCTAGAGACTTCAACATGTCCTCAATGAAAGTGAGTGATACCAGCCTGCTTGTATAATTATGTGATCGCATTAGATAACGATAATCAAGATGAAATAATTATAAACTTTTATTTATTTGTAGATTGTGACTTAATTTTCTATGAAGATGTAGCAATAGATGGACAATGGCTTCAAGCAAAGGATGATAAAAATCAGTTAATTGAGAAAAATAACATGTAGGAGTTGATAACTTTACCAGTAGATAAAAGGCTTATTAAGGTTAAGTGGGTGTACAAAATAATGTACAAACTTAATGGTCAAGTAGATCATTATAGATCTAAATTGGTGGTTAAAGACTATAAGCAAAAGCCAAAAGTTAACTATTTTGAAGTATTTGCACTAATTTCTATAATGAATACCATTCAAATAATTCTTGCCCTTGCAGCACAAAATAAATGAAAGATATATCAAATAGATGTAAAGTTAGCATTTTTGAATAGCGTCCTTGAAGAAGAAGTTTATGTTGAGCAATCACTAGGTTACACGAAGAAAGGACATGAAAAAAAAAAGTTTACCATTTAAAGAAGGCTTTGTATGGATTAAAACATGCACCTTGAGCATGGTATACACGGATTGATGCATACTTGTTGCAAGATAGATTCCAAAAGTGTCCTTATGACCATACATTATGCACCAAGTTAGAAGCTAATGAAGGTTTAATAATTGTATGCCTTTATGTTGATCCCAATTGCTGAATACCTTGAAATAAAGAAAGAAAGTGGCAGAGAATTGGTAAACCTAACTTATTTTAAAAGCAAAATTGGTAGTCTATGCTATTTGATTCCACTAGACCATACATCGTTTATAGAGTAGGGATTATCAGTTGTTTCATGGAAAATCTATATCAATCACACTTGCAAGTAGTAAAGTGAATTTTACGGCATATGAGTGGTACTGGAGATCATAGACTTTTGTACACTTATTCTAATGATTTCAACTTAGTTGGATATACAGACAGTGACTGTGTAGGTGATATTAAAACAAAAAAGCACCTTTGGTTATACTTTCTATCTTGGAGATAGTGTATTTTCTTGGTCATCAAATAAGCAACAAGTGGTGGTCTTATTAATTGCAAAAGCTGAATACATGGCAAAAGCATTTGCAGCGTGTCAAGTAGTTTGGATTCCCGGATTACTTGAAGAGCTAAAACAAGTGTAAGAATTTTTAACAACAATTATGTGTGATGATACGTCAACAATTATATTGGCCAAAAATCTAATTTTTTATGGTAGAAGCAAGTACATCAAAATCAAGTATCATTAGATTAGAGAATTGATCAAAAATAGAGAAATAAAGCTCAAGTTCTATAAATTTAATAAACAAGTTGCGAATATCTTGATAAAGCCATTGAAGACAAATACATTCCAGAAATTGAAAATAATGTTCGATGTTATTTCAAAATCAATTTAAAGAGAAGCTGTTAAGATTATTTAAATTAATTTGAAAAAAGGGGGGAAGGTGTAGCATGAGATGACATAAAAGGCGGCAGTCCAATATGGGAAGGCAATTTGCAAGTGGTGAATTAATGGCTCTGATGCAGTTGGATAAAATTTCTATCAAGCTATGAAGTTGAAGAAATTGAAAACACAACCTGGGATGGAGAATCGATAGCATACATATGGCTTTATAAAGTAATATTATTATAATATAACAACCCAACCCACCACTTGTTATATATAGCATGTAATGTATTAGAAGATTATCATCTTCTTTAGTATTTTCCTTGAAAGCAATTTTGTTAATGTGAGCTCCATAGAGCATAGAAAAATTTTATTAGTGAGTAAAAAAAAATTGAAGTGTTATTTTGTAATAGTATGTGAGATAAAATATAATATTTGTGAGAATTGTTGTAATTTTAAAGAAAGAAAAATTTCTCTTATTTTTACTCCTTTTCCATAAATTTCTTTTTATTTTTTGTGCCAATATTATTAGTAAATATATTGGTTCCAACGCATATCTGTATCTATGCATGATTTGAATTCTTAATCCGATAAGAATTTCTTGAATATCTCTGTTTCACGTGCTAAATATTCATGATCTAAATCATGCACAGTAGATGTTTGTTAAAATGGCTTGGTAGCAGTTTTATCAATATGTTGTTTGATTATCATAGCATCTCCCAAAGAAAATTGTTGTCTCCCGAATGCCAAAGCCATAGTGAATTAAATGATACAAAGCTACTAATACCAGGGAGTGCTTTTATTAAAAAAAAAAAAAAACTAAAAAATTAAACACAACGATAGATGAAATACCACAACAATCGCCTGATATTTGCTAAAAATTCATACTGTGGCGCCTCTTGTAATGATTTGGATAGAAGTTTATGAATCTTATGTTTTAAGATTCTTTTCTTTCTTTTTATACATAAATTCATGTATCATTCGAGGTTAGAATTGAAGTTTGATGTTAAGTTACAATGTGTACGTATCTGAGGTCTGTTTCTTTAATTTTTACCCTTAAACTATGTATATTAGTTTTCTAGCTGTTGAATCAGTAAGATTATATTGTTATAAGACAAGATTTGAGCCTGTTCTGAATTATTCTATTCATCACTTTAAATCAGCAACTTTATTGCTTTAAGCCCAGTCCTGTCAGTATAATAGTACACAATTTTGTGGTCAAAATTCTGTAGAGTTTTTAGCTATATTCGGTGCTTGAAGCCAAAAAGCTCTTTAAAGTTATTACTGCTTGCATCACAAACCTCCTGACGTGCATGTTACTAGAGCCTGTCTAAATTAACATGTTGAGGAGAAAATTTGGCATTATCATTAGATTTATCACTAATTGCCTACAATACTGGAGTTAAGAGCACCCTCAACATGGTTGAGCACAGAAATCTCATAAATGTTCCAGTTGATTGTAATGCCACAGTCTGGTACTCCATTAGAATAATGGTGACACATGATTTCTATTTCCTTTTTAGCATATATTCGAAGCACAGGATGCTTTAACTTGAACATGTCTCTAGTTATTCTAAAAATTAGTCACTTTACGGTGTATTTACTACTGAAGTTGTGACAAGACATTAAAGTTTGTGTTCTTAAGTGCACGTTAATCAAAATTCCTTGAGTTCACTTGCACTTTCTATCAAAGGTGGTTTCCTGGTGCCTTTCCTGCGTTATTTTTTTTTTAATTGGAAAATTGATTTGCAATCTAAACAAAAAATTATTCACAACAATCTTTAACGCAACAAAATCTAAGATTCTGCTACAATCGCTGAGGAGGATGAAAGCTTCGATTGTGTGTGTCTCCGGGCGTATAGAAAATTTTCTTGGTTTGAGTTTGTTTTTTGCAACTAGATGCAAGTCGGTTGGACACCTGGTAGATATTAGAGATCAATTGAAAACCGACTTCGATCGAAGGGATTCTTCTCTTTAACCTGTTCGATCATCATTTTTGAGGTTGGAAGAAATTTTCAGAGCTTGAAAGATTGCTGATGTAGAACAGTCCGGATCTTTGCTTCGTCATGGGTTCCATTTGGATTTTCAGAAAATAAAAAGGAGAGATGAGAAAACAAAGTTGTTGAAGCTCAAGGCTCAAGTGACTCGCGTTAAGCACTCTTCCTCTAGGGCTTAGGATTGATTCCTGTAGATCCTAGATTTTTAATTTTTATTGCCTTTTTCATGAACTATTCAGGAAAATCACGATAAAAATCCCAAAAAATCCATGATCTTTCCGAGAAAATCCAAGAAGCTTGGTAGAGAGATTTGGATTCCCTTACTTTCCAGGAAAATCATTAAAAAAATCCCTAAACTTTCCGGGAAAATCCAAGAAGTTTGGTAGAGAGATTGTGGATTCCTAATGGATGGCACTAATGTTGAATTCTTCCTTTTCCTCAGTGTATTTGCAATACAAATACTATCAAAGAGCGGTGAACCAAGTGACATCTCCCGATGCTTAAGTTAATAATAAATGAATAAAAAATAATTTGATACTTAAATAATAAATAATAAATAATAATTTAAATAATAAAAATAGTGTATATTATGTATATAATTTTTTGAATAGAATAATTGAGAAATAATTAAAAAATAATTAAGTAATTATTAAAATCTATAAATATTTGTATTCATCACAAACTATCGCCTAACCACCTCCTTGGACAAATTTGACTCGCTCTCCGAAACTCTTTAGGTCAGACAAATTGCCTGTGTAAAGATCAACCTTAAATACATCGAATTTTGTGTTTTTGCTACATCCAAACTCAAGCATTTTCGGCTCTTCTCGGTCTTCAAACTATTCTAAAAATAATTATAATATATTATTGATATAATAATATATTAATATATTATTAAATTTAACTGTTAATTTATTATATAATATATTAAATTAATTTTAAAAAGGAAATTTAATGTATAATAAAATTTAATGATACATCATTATCTCATTATGTTAATGAACATTCTATACCATTTCTTCGACATTTTCTTCTAGGTGGTCGAGTTCATCGATCCGGCCTTCCTCGTGTTCTTCACGGTCTTCTTCCACGTCCTCCAGTTTTTCATGACCTTCGGGCATGAAGACAAATGCGTCGTAAAAGCTACGAATTAACAACAATTTTTCAGCCGTTGATTCAGCCAAATATATATCATAGGAAAAATTAGTAACAATTCCAAATTGATGGTGTGGAGTAAACAATTGAAGCAAAGGATCTTATTAGAGATTAAAATATGGAATTATTCTCATATCCACCTTTTTCCCACTAGTGATTTCCGAGGTGCAACATTTAATATCATGACTTTTTGATTTGTACAACACACAAAGCTCTCCATTTAGAAGCAAGGTTTCAAGGCAATCAACATCATAATGATCAAATACTGTCCATTACTTGCTTTTTGGTTTGCACATCGACAGCATAGGGCCACTATTTAGGCCAAAAGTAGCAGCCAGTGCACAATTCAATGGGTCTGGTGAGGATAGTGAAGGAATTAATAAAAAATTCTTGATTCTTCCCATGTCATAATTGTGTAACATGGCATAATTTAAAACAAAACCTTCGTAAAAATAGGGAAGAAAGGAATTGTAAATACCTTGTCTCTAATTTTTATCATTAATTTCTTTCCTTTAATCTTTAACTACACCTCTAATCACCAAGAATTCAAATTAACCAACTTCTAATCATCTAAAGTGTTCTTGCAAAATAAACAAGAGCAGAATGATGATAGAAGTCACACTCCCTTTATATAAACATGTTATGGCGATATTTGATAAGCAACTTTTCACATAACTTTTACTTAGTTGGCCCCTTTTAGCTGATTGACTTAGGTTTCAGCTGAATAAGCTGTTTAACAGTTGATTGAAATAATTATTAGATGTGAAAAAATCATTTTTCCATACATTAAATGATGCAACGTTTTGCATCAACTAAAACATTTTATATTTATAAAATATTTGAAATACCCTAAATGAATTTTGATATTTTCCAACTTACCCCTCGTATTAAAACTAGCAAATTAAAACCCAGATGGCGATATGCACTTCATTTACATAAGATGATACTAATACACGTGAGTTAGAGGAGCCAGACATGTCACCATTACAATATATATATATATATTATAATATTAAAATATTAATTATTAAGCTTATGAAGGAAATAAAATATATATATCTTAATATTAAAATATTAGCTAAGTGAAAAAAATGAAAAGAAGAAAAAGTGGAAGCAAAATTAAGTCACAGTAGAAAAAAATTATTCTTTGAATTAATATTGAAACAAAAATGAGAGCAAAAAGAGTTATACAATAAAGCCATTGAAGTAAATTATATTTGTAAGTGTAATTTATCATAAATTTTGATATACTTAAATGAAACAAGTTCAATAAATAATAAGAAATTGTGAGAATAAATATTAATCTACTGCAAAATATAAAATACAATATTAAGATAGTATTCTTTTACATAATGATATATTATATACAAAAAAATTTAATCTACTGAATAATATATATAATTTAAAATATTAAAATAAGAGAATACTTAAATAATTCATAAAATATATTCATACTCCTATATGTTATTTTACATATAAACAGTTAATTATAAATAGCTGATTTTACCAAATATTTTTATTCAAATAGCTAATGCAATTAGTTAGTCAAATCAACTAATACAATAAGCCATCAGCTAACAGTTAGTTGAATTAGTTAACCGCTATTGTTAATAGTTAATTGTCAAATAAAGCCTATGTGTTCTCTTCCAGAGAAAAACCCTAACCACACTTATGATGGGGTAAAATACAATTGTCACCTATTTCTGGAGGTAGGAAATCTCGTTAAATTAATTTGGTTGGGTCATAAATCTTACCTAATACAAGATTTATGCCTAACTAACTCATAATGAGCCTAAATATCATACATAACCTAATAAATTATAGTCACCTAATGTATTGCGTATAAAATAATATTAATATTAATGATGACATACAAATTAATGTGAGGTTCACATATAAAATTTTTAATAATCTATCACTTGGACCTACACTAATTTATAAATAATAACCATATTTTATATTGATGTCAATATTCAAAGGTATTATCTCATTCACATGTCTATTTTAGATTATAAATATCTAATAACACTAATATTATATCCAAAGGAACATTAATATTGAATATGTTAAATGCCTATACCTTGTTAACCAAACAAATAATATCCAACAATGATATAAATAGAATGTGTATAATAGGATTTACATAACTTTAACGTGATTAAATGTAAATCCCATACAATGGTCCTAGTATCTACTCAAGATGCTCAATAAGAATCAATATTTTTAATACAATAATGAGACAAGGCCTAAATGAATTTACTCACATGCAATGGTCCAAAATGTGCATAAAATGTATAGAGACAATATGAATATCTCATTATGAGTATTTTAGTTAAATATATCTTAAAATAACTATGAGCTTATATCAAGAGCTCCCCCTAACCTAAAATACTGAAAGACTTAGGTAAATTCACATTATTCACGTGATCATGCTTTATATTAATTCTTATACCTTTGGTTAGTGGACTTGTAAACATACAATTTGTGGAAAAATAAGTAATATATTCATGTATCTTTTCTCATAGATTTGTACTTTGAATCGAAACCCCTTACATCAATAAATAGAACTTGTATAATAGGATTTACATAATTTTAACATGACTAAATGTAAATCCCTATGCAATGATACTAGCATTCGCTCAAGATGCTCAATAAGAATAAATATTTTCAATATAGTAATAAGACAAGGCCTAAATAAATTTACTTACATGCTATGACCTAGAATGTACATAAAATGTATAGAGACAATACGAATATCTTATTATGAATATTTCAATTAAACATATCTCAAGATAAGTATGAACTTATATAAAAATTCCTACTAACTTAAAATACTAAAAGGCTTAGGCAAATCCACATTATTAATATAATCATGCTTTATATTAACTCTTAAACCTTTGGTTACTAAATCTGTGAGCATATAATCCATGAAAAAAATAAGTAACATGCATATGTATCTTCTCTTACAAATTGGTACTTCAAATTAAAATCCTTTACATTAGTAAAATCTTTATTATTTAGAGAGAAAATCTTGGTAGTAGTATTATTGTGACATAAAAAATAGTTAAGACTAGAAACCCTTTACCTATTAGCTTGATAAGGACATTTATAACATGCAACATGCCCCGCTCTATAATGAAGGTTATTGTAAATAACTGCTTGATATTTTTCACAATGCAACTCTTCTTAACATGTGTTAAGAAACAAATTCATGATTATTTGGACAACCAACTAAATATGTCTTAGTAGCCTATACTTATGTAATCTCTCAATCTCTTACAAGTTAGTACGTAACCATTTGTGCCACCCAAATACCATATAATTAGCAATCTAGTACTAATGACCTAAACACTTTATAAGTAACTGACACATATGAAAATTTCATTATTATTATTTTTTTAAACATTAAGCATAACTAAAAACCTTAACAATGAATATGAGAACACACCAACATGTTGAGCCTAAGCCTTTTAATTCTAATTTGATTATATTGTCTTAACAAGCACATCTACATTATTATTGGCTAATAAAATATCATCATTTTATAGAACCAATATCACCAAAATGCTTGTACTTATTATTGTATGTTGGTCTAAATTACTCCCATCAAATTCAAGAAAATTTACAATTTCACAATTGAGATACAATCATATAAATTGACATATTTATTTATTGCTCTTGAAAAATTATCTAACTATTTTATTAGGTCATAATTCAGGAATGCTAATATTTTCTCTAATGAACTTAGCTTTTACTAAAATAATACTTTATACCATAAAAGAGTTTTAAAATGTTACAAAAGAGAAAATCTTTGTAATTTATACAGTACTTTGACTAACAATTGACTTAATCTTGAATATATATATTCATTTAAGCATCCCTTTCAAACTGAAAGTTATATTTTTTTTTGTTCTCACCTTTTATGGCATTTGATAACTCTCATTATCTATCATTTAAACAAATTAGTTCAACTAAGTCTTAAAGATAGTTTTAGGGTTAGGTTTGAAAATGGATTTTGCAAAATCCCACTATAACCTAAAATCATGCACCCAAAACAAGTTTTATTTGTCAAAACATAACAACCAGGGAAAACAAATTTTCTTAGTAAAAGATATCAAATACTATATTTCTATTATAAAATAGATCATAAAAGAAAACAATCATTTTTAACTCTAGTGTACTTTTATAACATAAAATTTTTAGTGGAAATTACTTTAATGCACGCCAAATCGAAAAACTATTTTTATGTTTTTCAAGTTTGTAATAAATGATAAATTCCAAAATAAGCTTCCATAATCCCAAATTTGTACTAATAGTAGGTTTCATATTTAGGATTACTAGATATAATTTCTAAAATTAAGCCTTATTTATCATAACTCATTTTTTCTAGCATTTTTACAAAATTTTAATTCATAAACATAAAATTAAGGAAAATGTCCCCATTATTTTATGCATATAAATACCTTAATCATACTATTATTTTCCTTACAAAATTCATGTATGCAATCACATTCAGTATTATAAAATCTAATACTAAAGTGCATTTAAGACCTTATAACATGATATAAAAGTAAAACATTGCACTCATAAAACCTAAAATCGAAAAAATGTTTAAAAATTTTATGAATATAATATTTAGCTTTACACTCAAATTATTGCCAACATATAATATTAATAACATAATATTGAATAGTATTTACTAATACAACTTATCCTTTAAATAATTTAAAAAAATTATTCTTTCAAAATTTTGAACAAAATTTTATGTAACTAATCCTATAAAGTAGAACGTAATTACATAAAATTTTATGATATAATATGAGTAAAAATAATTTTCATATTCCAAGAAAATTGTAACATCATCTAAATGATGTCCAAAAATTGCTATAAAATTATAAGAGATAGCTCAAATAACGAGAATCATTTAGAAAGCAGTTCATCAGCTCCTTGTCTAATGTTGCATAGATCCAGTACATATGCATCTCGAGCCAAAAATTTTTGGTTGAAAATAATTTTAAATAATTAAGCAAAAATTAACATAAAAAATTTTAGTTCCAAAAAATTAAAAAAGCCTAAAATTACGTACTCGATGAGTGGAGCATAACTATATGCTCATTGCCATTGTCAGCCATTAAGAAGGCAATATTTATAGCTCATGTACCTTGCTTGTGACTAACCATTGTTTTTGTATGGCTGTAGCTTGTCTTCTTTGCTTAGAATACTTGTTGCATATTAGCTTAATTTATGTATAACTTGATTAAAAATTTGAAATAATCTAATGAGATTTCAATGTGATTTTATCCAGATTTTGGTTCCAAATCCTTCCAAAATCATGTTAGTTTTTAAATTGGAATTTTTCAATAATTTTGAACCAACGTGCCTAAAAGTTTAAAATTTTCTTATTGTTTTCTTGCTTTTCAATTCTCAAAGATAACTCATATAATGCTTAAAGTGTGTTTTGGAATTAATACAATTTGATCTTTATCCTAAACATAATAAAAATTGAATTGAAACTCTTTTTAAAACTAAATATCACATCCTAATGAACTTATAGTTACATGGAGATTTTCTCCACATTTTGAGCTTTAATTGGGCTTATGCACTCTAAAAAATATATTTTATAATTAACCCACTCAATTTTATCTAAGATTATAAAGAAAATTAATTTGAAAATTATTAGACAATGTAAAGCTTTTCCTATTGTTTTTAAAAATTTTAGATATATAAAGTCTAAATTTTCTTCTAGCAATGCAACATCGTTCACATATATTTTCAACAACAAGAAGTATAACCAAAGCTAATTTTTCTCTAAAAACTCATGCAAATGTGCATATAACAAGTATGGTGGCAATGAATAAAATGCCCATTGTGCAGTGATGTGCTCAAATAGAAGCATGTTGTGTAAAAATGTATTAAAACACTATTTTTTCATCTTTTTGTTGCATTACTAAATTAATTTAGCAATATAAAATGTGAATAAAACCTTTCAGTCAAACAGTCATATTAATCTTAACTGTATTTTCCAACTAAACTCACACAAGCATTTAATATATATATATATATGTGTGTGTGTGTGTGTGTACATCTCACATAACAAATATATGTTGCCTAGTAAGTGTTGCCTAGCAACTCAATAAAATAATATTGCACTAGTGTATACACATATAATAGAATTTGTGCAAAATAGATCCAAAAACACACATTGCATAAACTAGAATTTAAAGATTCCCTTCAAATCCTTATGTTTATTAATTCACATATATTGATAAATCCTTTTAAAGTAAGCTTTTCATACAAATAGAGAAAGTGCACATGTTTGCGTGCCTTCTTTCTTGCAACAATATTTGTAAAAGCAAAACTCACATTGTGTAGTGCATAACAACATAACAAATAACAATTTTTCAAACACATTTAGAATGGCAAGAATGGCATAATCATATATATATATATATATATATATATATATATATATATATATATATATATGCATAAAAAAATTAAATACATATGCATGAGTAAAAACATAACACACATCAAGGATTCCAACAATATTATGATTTAATCATGCAAAATAGAGGCTTAACCCATATCTTAATTTATTGCATTGTATGCAACTTACATATATTTCATGAACTTATTCTAAAGAAACCCATTTTAACCATTTTCATGCTATTTGAATCCATACATGATACCAAAAACGAAAACATTATGTTAGCAAAAAGATTAGACAAAAAAATCCATACAAAACATTTATAGATTCATAAAGCATGGATCCATATATGAATTATTTTTATTAAATTAGCTATGTAGCATAATTAACCAGGTTCTAATACCAATTGATGGAATTAATAAAAAATAATTAATTCTTCTTTGATTAGAGTTGTGTAACATGGCATAATTTAAAACACAACCTTCATAAAGATAAGGAAAAAATGAATTATATATACCTTTTACTTGTCTCCAATCTTTGCCATTAATTTCTTTCCTTTAATTTCTAACTACACCTTTGATTCCCAAGAATTCCAATTGATCATCTTTTAATCATCCAGAGTGTATCTATAAAACAAACAAGAGAAGAATGATGATAGAAGATACACTTTCTTCATATAGACATGCTATGTGTTCTCTCCTAGAAAGAAACCTTAACTACACTTATGATGGGATAAAATGTAGCTGCCTATTGTCTCTAGAGGGAAGGGACCTTATTAAATCAAATAGGTTAGGTTATAAATCCTACCTATTACATGATCCATGCTCAGCTAACCTATAATGAGCTTAAATACCATACATAACCTAATAAATTATAGTAACCTAATATATTGGGTATAAAATGATACTAATATTAATGGTAATTTACAAATTAATGTGAAATCCATATATAAAATTTGTAATAAATAGTTCAAACTTTAAGATTTCAAGGTTATTTTTCTGCAAATAGCGGGATAATAAAGAATGGATAAAGTTAGAACTCTTTTCTTAAATTTGGATTAAACATATAGATATAAAATTCATACATTGGTTTGAATATTCTAAGATTAAACTTAAAAATTATTTCTTTAATCATAAACAACCAACTTTTGGAAGATTCACTATACAAACATGACTACAAATTTACTTTTTAATGTCACCACATTTACATTACTTAAAGTAAATAACTGATGTTTACAATGGTATAGTGACATTTTTAAAAATAACTCATGGAAAATGGAAGGTTTGACATAAAGAACCTTAAGGTGACAATGGTATATTAAATCGATGTTTAAAAAAATGTCAACAGTCAATTAATGTTTGTATTTCCTATGTCTAAATGGTATATCAATATAATTAAGATGTCAATTATTTGTTAATAACTAACATAGAATATTTTTTTCTATTTATAAATTGCCTCCATAGTTTCCTTTCTTTTTTTCTCCATTTTTTATTTAAGTGACATAAGAGATAATATATGATTGATAGTACTCAACCATCAACTATTAGGATGCAAATTATTACTTCTAGGCTATTATTCTTTTTTAGTTACAATCTATGTTAAGTTACCATTTCAAAATAAATAAATGTGACCTTTTTTTTTTTTGCATTACCAATCAATGAAGTAAATCCAAGAATACTGTTAGCAATAAAGATCATGTATTTTTACAAAGGTTCATTGAAAATGGCCATAAGGATAGAACTAGTTGCAATGGACATGAAAGCAAAGAACCATATTTTTGTCCTCTACCATGAAAACAATCACTATCAGTTTTTTAGAAAAGAAATACTCAGTTATGATGTTGCATATTTTTATCTTGAAGAATAAGTATGTTGTCATTAACACTCAGAGATATATAATGTTTACAACCATGGTCACTTTGAATATATTCTCTAATATTAGTTTCTTGATCCTTATAAACTAATCTATTAGTAAACAAATTTGATCATCACTTTTCTTCAATAAGTATTCAAGGTAGTCATCATTATAAATATTATATTTCCTTAAGTGTCAATAATAAAATGCTTGATCTTCAAGATAAGAATGTGCAAGATTATATTTGAAGTTATATTTTTTAAAACTATAGCTAAACAACATTAATTACTTATTATAATTGACGAGGTTTGGCAAAACTATAGTAGATACTATATTGATTTTTTTTCACAATTGATGCCTAAAAGTATACAAATAGTTAATTAATTTGTAATAAATATTTACCAATACATCAGCAATGGCATTTACAAGGTACAATATATTAAGATATAAAAATGTGGATCATAAATACTAAGTATTTTGTCAATAACATGCATCGTAAACTATAAAAAATTATAACGTTTCAAGATATATCAATAATTAAGCTTTACGAAGTAAAATATATGTAATACATCAATTTTAATTAATGACAAATGTCTAAATCTTTTCATAATGCCTAAAAATTTCATCTCACTCTTCATTTGAAATATTTAGGTGATGCCTTAATAATGATATGCAAATTAATAAGAAATTGTGATGAAAAGAGTAGTATGACCATTCTTGCATATGAAGGCTTCACCTTTTGAGTTCATTGTAAGATTAGTTATATTATTTCTTCTCATTATAATTTATTATCAAGTGGCAACCATCACATTCTCCAATGTTATTTTTGTTGTTTATCTTCCATCTTAAGAAAGATGATTAGGGAGAAAACACAAAGATGAAAAATCTAATAAGAAATTTTGGTAGGAAAAATATTGTTGCCATTCTTACACTGAAAGGTTTAACGTTTTGATTATATTGTAAGAATACTTATATTATTTTTTCTTACTATAATTTTTTATCAGTTTAATTCTATCTATATCCTTTAACTTAGAAACCTTCAAGCAATATAAAAAAATTATAAGAATAGGATATCCTACTTTATATTATTTTTTTATAATATATATTTTAAGTAAAAATTTATAGTTCATAATTTCTGATCATTTCTTATTTTCTTATTAATCTTAACTAAAACTTTTTATTCATTATAAATATTAGTTTCTCATTTTTTAAATTATTCAATATGTTGTAAAAAATAATTTTAATGCTATCAATTTGTAAAATTATAAATTTTTTTGCTTAAAGTATATGATGGAAAAACAAAAGATTTTGATTTTTGACACCTGTTTTTATTTAATAACCGATGTTTAAAATCATATAGTTGAATGATGACAATTTTTCCTCATGATTGACATGTAAACTTAAAATATTACGAAAATAAAGGTGTAAGATGAAAATAAAAAGAATGAAATCATGATGTCATTTATAAATTTCATCATGAAATTCTTATAATTCTAAAATAGTTTTTTCTCTAATAAGACATTCTTTCCTTTTAACCTTAAGATATTTTTTTTGAATTTTACAATTTTACTCACTAATTATTTTATAGGATTAAAGTTCTCTTAGCTTATGGCTAAATATATAAAGTTTAATACTCATAGAAAAAATACAGAATATAAATATAAGGATTTATTTTATATTTTGCATTTATTCTTATAATTTAGTTTCTAATTTCATTATCACAAAATTCTTCCACTCCTAAAATGATCTTTTTTTCTAATGAAATATGCTCTCCTTTCAACTTTAAAATATTTCTTTTTAATTTTATATTTTTACTTACTAATTATTTTGTAGGACTATCTATTGGCTTGTGGCTAAATAAATAAAGTTTAATACTTATCAAAAAATTATAAAATATAAATGTAAGGATTTATTTTGCAATTTATATTTATTTTTACAATTTAGTTTCTGATTTTATTATCAATCATATTTTCTTGCTTTCACCTTGATGTCATTTTTATGTGTTTATATAGTAAAAAACTTGATTTCATTCATATTTTTTTGTATTCGGTGTAATATCATATATAAAATTTTAATAAATTTAGCTCACTACATTTGCAGATATTGAATGTACTTTTTTAGGAAATGTTAATCTTATATATTGAGTAATAGTTACTAGTAACGAAGCATCCATCTTTGGTAGAGATAACCTTTTACCATTTTGAAACATTTTTTTTACTTTAATTGATAAAATTGGAATGGAGATGTTGGTTTGATTAGGTATGGGAAATATAAGGAATCAGGAAGACCAGAGGAGAATAGGGAATTATGGTTTATAAGGGTTTGGGATAAGGGTAAAGGGAATGACATATTACGTTAATTGTTTATAAAAATTAATATTATTTTATAATAAAATATTTTCATATAATACTTTCATAAAAATAATGATGATTTTATAGGTATGGAAATCAATGTTATTTTAATTTTTGAAGTCGGTTAGAAAATTGACGTAAAATTGTTTAACATATAACAATACTTATATATACATCGAATAAAAATTGATGTCAAAATCTTAAAACAATTGACATTTAAAGGTATTTTTGTTACAATGAAACTATAATATTCGATTAACTTAGGTAGCTTGATGCAGTTAAGGATGATGCCGTATAGACACACAGACCTTAGATGTGCTTCGGGGGAAGCACCAATAATGGATATTTACGTATCTGGTTCTGTAAAAGCAAAGATCTCCATAACTTGCATACATTCTTCAAACGAATGGTATCACGCAGCAGATTTAGTTTCGTAATTATCAATTCTGTCATATCTCTATCAACTTCTTTCCGATTACGTCTGCATGAAAATGTTTCTGTCATTTGGACAGGGTTCTCTTTCTCACTTTCGTGCGCTTTACATGCATCGTCTTTGCTAGAAAATAGTTTCCATTTCCAGCCACAAAATTCCTACTTCATAAGGAAAAATTTTCTAATGCCTCAGATTAATATAGAAACTTGACATCTTTGCCATATGTATCTAGTGTGTTTTTATCTTTCATCATAGAGTTTTCGACAATAGTGTACTAAGATTTTAGCTTCTTGCCCAATATTAGCAAACTTTTTATATACAGTAGTCACGTAGAAAGTAAAAGCATCCTAGCATTACTGGCATTCTGATTCTTGTCCAAATAATTTTGGCAATGTTCTGAGGTATACTTTCAAGAATAAAATGGATAATTACAATTACTAATAAAAAATTTAAAAATTATAATTAAATAAATAATAAATAAAAAATGTGATCTTTTAATTTGTAATTATTTTATCTTTTATTTTTTTATTAATAATTGTGATAATTTATTTTATCTTTTAAATCCCTTATCTCAACACGAATCCCAAATCTGAACTCTCTAAGATTATTTATTTTAATTAATTGTATTAATTAACCTATTATCCATGTAAAATCAACTTTAAAGTTGAACTACTTAGGCAATTCAGTTCAATCTTATTTATTTAACTAGTTTGTAAACTCGCACAAACTTGCATTTTACTTATTATAAAATTAAAATTAGATAAAATTTATATATAATAATTATTATGTAATAAATAAAAATTTAATTAATTTTTTATTAACTCTTATAATATATGACGATGAAATCCATATTAATAGTCACTTTTTATTTTATATTTGTTTATAAAATTGGTTCATTAATAAATTATAAAAAATATAAACTATCATATATTACGCAAAAAGATAAATATAGTGAAATTAACTACTAGAAGAAACTTCTAGTCCTATAGTCTATATTAGTATTGAAAATTTAATATTATTTCCACACAGATATTATTAAGTATATTATTTTTCTTACTTAGCAATATGATTTTCTCAAAAATAGTTAATTTCCTACCAAAAAAATAGATGATTTTCTGTCAAATCAAAATTTTAAATTGGAAAAATAATATAATTGGTAATATTATATGGGAGTAATACTAAATTTTTAGTACTAATGTAATGTCATAGGCTAACCTTAGAGTGCGTGACCAATTTAAAAGAAACTTCTTGATTTTCTGAAAAATAGTTAATTTCTTGTAAAAAAATAAATGATTTTCTGTCAAATCAAAATTTTAAATTGGAAAAATAATACAATTGGTAACATTATATAGGAGTAATACTAAATTTTCAATACTAATGTGATGTCACATTCTAATCTTAGAGTGTGTGACGATTATAAAAAGTTGCCCTTAGCAACCATATGCAAGCCTCACAAAATACAAATGTTGTTTCTTTACAAATGTCTTATGAATCCCTAATTTTTAACAAAGAAAAGTGTTTCTAATGACAAGTGGGGAAAAAGAAATGAATTCCACTCTACAATGGACAAATGTATGTCCTACTAATTGCTCCAACTATCAAATAACTAGTCTTATTGTTGAAATACTTGAATGGGTCCACTTCCTTCTAGTCAACAATAGTTAAGCACTTAAAGGAAAAGTTTCCTATAAAATAAAAAAGAAAAAAAAAAGGCAATAGAATGAGTTTTCAAAGAAAACTCTATAAATAAGCAAAATGTTGAAAATTTACTTAGATATAATTAAAGTTTTACAATCATCTCATTGAATACTTCACATAAAAGAAGACAGTGGGCATCTTTACCTTCCAAGAGGAAAATTTATTTATAAACTAGTTTATTTTTAATAGATATTACATACATGGAATAAGACTTAGTCATTGTTGCGTCATTTATCCTATAATATTATACTCATGGAAATCATTTATATTGCAATACATTGTATTCATGGCACATCCCATGGGTATATAACTATTACTTTAATAATTACATTATCAATGTGTAGACCAATGAATAATGTAGAGAAAATATCTAAGAGTCACATATTCTAGAACTACAAAAAGCCAATTCATGATATATCAAACTAGATCTTCAGATTAAAAAAAAAATTCATAATTTTCAATCATTCGTCTTTATAGCAAACCCATGCCATATGATTGAATCACATAAAATGTAGGAAAGAGCACAAATTCAAAGAAAATGTAATTATTTTTCCATATATTTACTAATAAACTTAACACAAAAAAATGATTAAAGTGAATATAAATAAAAGATGACATGATTTGTAGAAAATGGTGGAATTATACTTACCACTGTTATCTATTATTGAATGGAAAAACCCACATTCTAATATTTTTGTTTCAAGACTAAAATCCATAAAATTCATTTTAGGAATAACTATAATTCTTTTAGATATTTACAATTAGAAACTTCAATATTATATAAACAACTCCTTCTTTAAGATGATTTTTGAATTTATCAACATGAATTCTGGGGATTGAAGAATAAATCTTACTTCTTTAAAATACATAAACAATATATTACATAAGAGACAAAATATTGTAGTAGAAAACACATATGACTAAAAACTTATTTTAGTCCTTATAGTATTCAATTTCTGTCAATTTTTATCCCTAACAAAAAGTTTGTACTAATTTAATTCTTGTATAATTAAAAATTATCAAATTTTAGTTCTTCTATAAGATTTTTCTTGACTAAAAGTTTGTATAAAAATAAGAATCAAATTAATATAAATTTTTTATTAAAAATGAAATTGATAGAAATTGAATACTATAAGGACTAAAATGAGGCATTGTCAATAGATATTAATTAATTTTTTAAAAAAGATTTGTAAACCTATTCATCCAAAAAGACCTTCTCGATGCACTTAGATTGTGTTACTTTGTAATATTTTGGTCTATATCATAAACATACGACTCTTACTTTGAAATACAAATTAGATGTCTTAGTCTAAATTCAAAGAAAATATAATTATTTTGTGTATATATTTATTGGTACACTTAACAAAAGACTGATGATAGGCAAAAAAAAAGTAAAAAGAAAAATGACAAGGTTAAAAGCAAATGATGAGAATTATATTTACCATAGCCATTAACCATCGAATAAAAAAATCAATCAAATCAAGACAAAGAATAATATGATATTGAGAAAGAAATGTTTATCAGTGAAGAATAGTAATAAAGAACAACACAAAATAAATAATAAAAAAATTAATGAAAGTAATGCATTTATTTAAATTAATTCAAATTGATTATAACATATATAATAGTTTAAAATTTTTTACTAAAAAGGATCTCAAATAGATTTCCTAAGTATAATATTTTTCAAAATTAAAACATTTATATTAATTCAAATTAATTAGTTAGAATAATTACAATAATTTGAAATTTTCTATTAAACTAAACTGTGAATGGATTCCCCAAAGTATAACACTTTAAAAACATTAAAAAATTTAAATTAATTTAAATTGATTATCATAATTATACTAGTTTAAATTTAAAAGTTTATACTGAATTGAATTCTGAATGGATTTTCTTAATTATTCATTCTAAACTAGGCCTATTCTTTTATTGATATTCAATTAATATAAATTCATTATAAAATAGGTTTATTTTTATTCAGTCAATTGTCTTAATGATTAATTGAATAAATTTCCCTTGACTATAATTATAATGTTTTAACAAAATTAAAATGATGTTGTTAATTATTAAGGCTCCATTTTGCCTAACTAACTGATAAGCTAACTTATAACTAATAACTAATAAGCTAACTAAAATATTTCGTAAAATTAGTTATTGAATTAGTTGAAATTATAAAATGACATAAAAAGACATATTAATAAAAATATATAATTAAAATAATTTATATTTATTTAAAAATTAAATTATTTTAATGTAATTAAAAAGTTTAAAATAAAAGTATAATTTCTAATATTTAATTATATAAATTTTATTTTCTTATTTATTATAGAATTATAATTACTTAAAATATAATTAAATATATTTTTTAAAAATTACTTAAATTTATATTATAAAAGATATGAATTGTAAATTAAAAAAAAAGAATAAGGATAGATTTGAAAAGAATTTAAAAAAATAGTAGCTGATAAGTTATAAGTTAGTCTAGATAACTTATTAAATCAGAATTTATAAGTTAAGCTACCTGGAGTAGTTTATAAATTAGTGCGAGAAACACATTTAAAAATTAGCTTATAACTTATTGATTAGATTAATAAGTTATAAGTTAGGTTCTAAGTTAGCTTATTTATTGTGCGAAACGGAGCCTAACTTAATGTAATATATTTATTTAAGGTGCTTGCTACGGTACCCCAGGGGGTTTCAAACCCGGGGTGACGTGGCACAATGCAAGCCATTGGATGAGATTACTAAGAATTTTGGTAATCTCATCCAATGGTTCACAATGCACCACGTCACCCCGGGTTTGAAACCCCCCGGGGTACCGTAGAATTGACCTTTATTTAATTAAAAATATGATATAATAAGATATTGATTAAAGATATTATATTTATTTTCAAATTAATAATGATTTGGCTCAATTAAATATACTAATCAGTAATTAAAAATTTATCAATATTCTAAGTTTTCATGATTTAATATTAATTATTATGATAGAAAATTTGAAAAATGAGTGATAAAAAGTAATAGATGAAATATAAATGCTCTAAGAGCGCATATTAGAGTAAGTGAATTTCACTTGCTTTGTGAACAAGAATAGCAGACTTCTCCTTTTAGAATACTGTAATATAGATGTAGTATATTTATTTAATCAAAAAGATGATGTAAAAAGAAATTAACTAAAAAGATATTATGCTTATTTTTTTCATTGATAATGATTTAATTCAATTGAAATATATTAATTAGTAATTAAAATTTTATTAAAATTCAAAATTTTCATGATTTAATATTAATTATTGTAAAAAAATTTGAAAATAAATGATAAAAAGATGAATGAAATACAAATGTTCTAAGGACGAATGTTAGAATCAATGTATTTCGCTCACTCTATAAAAACGAGTCGCAAACTTCTACGTTTAGATACTTTAATAAATAGTTAGAAATATAAATAGCAATAGTGATAATGAAGAGCAAATCACATTTAAGAAATATAAATAGCAATAGTGATAGTGAAGAGCAAATCACATTTAAGTGATTGAACTTACCTTCGTGATATTTCATTTCATTTAATTATACTCATTTTTTTAAAAAAAATATATATTCTCTTTCCATATGTTTGACAATATTAAAAACAAGATTTTATTTCATTTTCAAATAATTTAAAAAAAATTGTGTTTAACTTTAAATATAAAATAATTTTATTTCATTTTATTTATAATTTTTATTTTAATTATATTTATGCCATTATGAAATTTATTCAATTTAGTAAGAATTTTATTAGAATTCATTTTATTTGGTAAAAAAATATTTTATATAAAAGTTTTACCATCTTTCTAATATTATATTTATCATAATACTATCAAAATTTACTTTTTAATTAAATTTTATATATATTTTTAATACATTTCAAACAAAATAATTGATTTACAAATGAAATAAAATCATTATTTTTGATAAAGTATCCAAACAATAAAATTCATTTGTAAATAAATTGAAATCATTTCAATTGAAATGAAATAAAATTAATTTTAAAAAAATTACATACCAAACAAAGCATTTATGAAAATTTCTATAATTATGAAATATAATAATGGTAAATTCTTAAACTAAATTTCCTTTTTTAATGTTATCCTCCATGACTAAAAAATATTCTCCTATATTTTTTTGAAAAATAAAAATACTCTCTCTTTTTTATACATAATTTTGTTACAATATTTGTATATAAAAAAGTGAAAAAAAATAATTCTCTAATTATGAAAGATGACATTAGAGAAGAAATTGTAGTTAAAAGATTAATATTATTATATTTCATAAAAAGTAAAAGTGGTTTAAAAGGGTGAAACATATAATTTTAAAAATAAATTCTTATTTTGATCTTCGAAATATTAAATTTCTATTAATTTTGTTTCTGAAGTAAAGTTTGGATTAATTTACTCTCTAAAAATTTAAGCTAAAATCAAAATTTAATCCTTTGATAAATATTAATCATTTGAGGCAGAGACTAAAATTTGACTTTGCTTTAAATTTTTAGGGATCAAATTGTTATAAATCTTATTTTATAGGAATTTAAATCTAATTTTAAAAAATTAATTTAGATTAAAATTTTATTTCAATCCTTATAAGATTAAGTTTGTATCAATTAATTCATCATTAAAAATTTACATCAATTTAGTTTTATAAGATTGACTTTATGTCAAATTTTAATCTCTCTCATATATAATAATTTAATATCTTTATGGAAGAATTACAATTTAAGATGAAATTAATTTTACTAAAATTAAACTGATATAAAATTTTAATTAGGAATTAAATTAATGCAAATTCAATATTATAAAGATTGAAATAGAATTTTAATCTAAATGTAATTATATCAAATTTTTAGGGATTAAACGTAATTTACCCATATAAATGTGGATAGATATACAGGCATTTTGAAAAGTTTTGGTATTTTGAATGGAAACTGCATCAGACTTAAATGTCTTTATTCAGGCCATTTATTAAATTACCATTTAAATTGCCAAGACAGATGTGAACGGATTTCATAACTAATTTTATACTTTGAATTTAGCAATTATAATAACATTAATTGATAATTAATTAATTTACAATACTTAAGTGCTCCATTTTAAGTTTTGTTTAATTTTCTCATCTTTTTCTCTTTTTCTTTTTGGTAAATAATTTTCTCAACTTTTTCAAGCTTATATTTACTCATCCTTTTCGTCCATAACCCTAAAAATTCATACCACCCTGAAGAATTTCAACCAAAATTATTTTTTTCTATAATTGTAGATTTATTTTTAAATTTTTTCTAATAATTTTTGAGTTCTGTGTGACCTCTTCAATGGCGGAGATTTGAGCTGCAAAACTGGGTCTTTCTCGGAGAGCAAACTCAACTGCTGCAATTCTTCAGCTCAACTTTGCTTCCTTTGAAACTCTTGGAGTTTCATGTGATATTAATTTTTTTCAGCTGAAACTCCACCGTAAAATTTCGAAGTTTCAATTTACTGCATTCAAATCTCTTCCTTTTTTTGAGCTTAATTCTCCGATGAGTAGGGTATAAACATTTGTGGGGGTTTTGGTTTTTCTGCTGATGGAAGAAAAAGAGTGTTTTGGCTCTGGGCAAGCTGAGAAAGGTGCCGAAGCCCCGGAGAGCTACCACATAGCCCCCAGAAGTGAAAACACTCTGCAGTTTTCCGCACTCACAACGCCGGGGCCTGGGCCTGGGCCGGCTCCGGTGGGTGTGGGGGAGACGCCTAGTACGGAAGGAAAGAAGAAGAGGGGGCGGCCGAGAAAGTACGGGCCCGATGGCACGGTTGCGTTGGCGCTGTCACCGATGCCCATTTCATCATCAGTTCCGTTGACCGGTGAGTTCTCAGCTTGGAAATGGGGTGGGTGGCGGCCTGTTGAATCCATAAAAAATTCATATAAGCATGAATTTGATAGTCCAATTCCGAGTAATAATGAAATATGATTTTTAGCTGTATGATGTTCTAGTTACTGCTTGATTTGTATTTCACTGTTACATTTTAGGAGGTAAAATTTTCTGCTTAGCAATCTGTATTTCGAGGTAGGCCGACAATAAATGGCGAATTCTTTATACAGGTAGTGTCGCCATTTATTTAGTGGGAGAAGTGGATTTATGTGAGTAGTATGAATACAAATGTTTCTCTTCTTTTGTTTTGTAATATTTTCGAGTTTTAATCATGTGGATAGTGAGTCACTTCTCTGATTTGGTTTCTAATGTACAGCTAGCTAGTTTTGTAGAGTTAATTCTGTCCGCTGAAGTTTAGGTGGCATAAGTGGACCCATTGTTTAGATTCCTTTTCAGATTTGAAATAGAAGTTCCCGGGGGGGGGGGATTTTCTGTGGTTAGTGGTTATGGTAAAAGTAGGTCGTTTTTCTTTTCAAGTGGCATATTTTTCTTCTTTATTTCCTTTAATATGCGAAGATGGTGTGATTTGACAATGGAGATAGAGTTGGAATAATTAAAGACGGAAGCATACTCAGTAGCCTCAGTTCAAGTAACTAGCTGATATGACCAGCCTTGAACTTGTTCAAACCAATAATTATTTCCAAAAGGCTCGCTGACTTCTTGGGCTGTGGTTTATTGCAATTAAGGGCTGAAAAGTGAAGAATATGTCTATCAATTATTACGATTTGAGATGAGTTCTAGTCAAAACTCAGAAAAAAATTCAATAAGATGAATTAATGTAAGAGTGGTGGCTTCATTGGTTATGCTCTTAATATATAGTGAGTTCTAAATTCTAATGAAGTATCTCTTTAGTTCTTTAACCATTTTGCATACGGCTGGGGGCTGATAGACATGCTGACTCCAATTTAGAAGCTATAAAGGATCATGACATTTCATTTATGGGATATCTTCTTCTTTGTCTATGAAAAGTCTGAAGGAGGTTTTGGATGTCATAAAGCGTAGAACGGCACATGTTTTGTTCACAAAGTTTTTCCAAACCAGCATAGGTGGTGATGGACTTATTGGAACAAGGCCCTAAAAAAAAATGATTACTTTATGCCATCTTTCTAGATGATGCACTCATCCCTGATTTCATTTAATGGTCTTATATAATGAACTGATAAGTGCACTTTTGTTTTGAATTAGGAAGCTTCATTTTTGGAATACATTGTTTTATTTTCTCTGTGGATCTGGGTCTATTTATTTATTTACCTGCTAGCTGTCTATGTTATAGGTAACGGGATTGCATACTCAGTTGGAGTCAATTTCACAGCCCATGTGCTCACTGTTAATGCTGGCGAGGTATTCTATTCATTTTCCATCTAGGACTATAATTTAGAGTTAAGTCAGATTATTTTTTTATTCCAGTCAATTTGTGCATGTAGGGCATTTCTAGAAGAAATGTGAATATCCCATTTGTTTTCCTTTAAAATGCCATCCATTTCATTAAAACAAATAGTAATTTACCTCTTGAACATAATTTTTGTTCTTTTTTATTTTTTGACCTGTTTCAGGATATTACCATGAAGGTCATGTCCTTCTCTCAACAAGGATCACATGCTGTTTGCATTCTTTCTGCTACCGGCACAATTTCAAGCGTTACCCTCCGTCAGCTGACTTCTTCTGGGGGAACTTTAACATATGAGGTGAGTGCTTTCGCAGATTTCTCAATCTTATGAACTTTATATAAATCCTAAGATTTGTAACTTCAGAGAAGAATCAGGGTAACATTATTGTATCTTATTTAGGAAGTCAATCTGACATTCTTTTTGTATTTTCATCACTTTTTCAGCCCACTTTGTATATTTTAGTTTCTCCTTAGTTCCATCCTGATAATTGATTTCAGCATTTCTTGTGATGGGCTCTGGGCATGAATGTGCCTTGTTCCCCCGTGCTTGCCTTACATTAGTTTCTCTGATCTTAGTGCCGCAATTAAAGCAGTTTTGACTTTTGACAGCTTGTGTCTACTATATGGTGTAGATAAAAAACTTCTCATTTTTGGTAAATGTCTGATGTGTTAGCTTAGCTATCATCCTTCCTATCTTTTCTTTATAATGAAAATTCAGCTATTGAATTTGTCCCTCCTGTTATCAGCCTATTTTATGAAGCTTCTGGCACTAATTAATGGTAAACATGCTTAAGCTAAAATTGATGCTGTTACAGGGACTGTTTGAGATCCTCTCCTTGTCTGGTTCATTCATGCCAACTGAGAATGGAGTAACAAGGAGCCGATCTGGTGGGATGAGTGTCTCTTTGGCAGATCCAGATGGTCGAGTTGTTGGCGGCGGACTTGCTGGTTTGTTGGTTGCTGCAGGCCCTGTGCAGGTAAACCATCTGCTATCAAAGAGGACATTTAATAAATTGATGAATCTACTTGTGGAGTAGCTAATCCTAGATATTCTTATCCTTTTAGGAGATGAAACAAGATAATATTTGTGCAGTTGCTGGTTTTTGTCTTTTGAATGGTAATCTTAGTCAAATTAGAAGTTTTTGTTTTACATGTTACAAGTCATAATCATAAATTGGATCGCAATACTTTCCACTCTGTTCTCTGAGGAGAGAGAGAGAGAGAAAAAAAAATGGAAGAAGAAGAAGAAGAAGAAGAAGAAGAAGAAAACAGAGTAGTGGCAATACAATTGAATTGGAATTTACATTCAATATGTGAGGAGTGTTTCCATTAGCTCTTTCCTGAACTTTATTGGGGTCTTGTTTGTCAGGTTGTGGTCGGCAGTTTTCTTCCTTTTCACCGGATAGAGCACAAAGCCAAGAAGCAGAAGATTTCAACTTTAACCCCTGCTCGTGTTAATAACATCACTGCGGAAGAAATAAAAGAAAGTTTTGGTGGAGTAAAACCTTTTATGACGCCTGCTGCTTTTCAAGGAGAAAACATGGCTCCTTTTAAACATGCACATGGCTCCCAAAACTCATCCAACAGTATATCACATTTGCCTCAAAAGGACTTTAACCTCATCCAAACCAATGCCGGGGCTGCATGCTAATAGCAGTGGCGCTATATGCACACATCCACTTTTTCTCACAGATATGTGATTGATTAGTGTGTGCAACTAGTTTTTTTTCACATGCTGAATGTGTTTACCGCCAGTTATTTGGTATTCTGCAGGGTTGATGGCTTCTAAACTCCTTCGTGCTTGTCTGACATTGACAATAACCTGGTGGCTTCTTACCAAGACAAAGCAGACGAACTTGGTTTTGCCTCACAAATTGTAACCCTTGGTACTAGGTTGTGGTTTTAGGTGGGAAATCTCCCCTTTTTTTTATTGAAGGATTTGTGTGTCTCTGGCTTCATGAAGTATCTTTAGTGTTGTTTAATCATTAGCGTAGCAATTAGATATAGGAAATATTTTAGTGTTGATTGTATTTGAGTGTTTGAGATGTGAGTACATGCGGGTGCTCTGAACTGTAAATTTTAATAGAATCTGTTGTGAAAGAAGAAATTGTATAACAGAACTCGGTTGTTCTAATTTTACTATTCAGCTAGGATTGTATAATAGAAATTCGAGGGCAAGAGTTTTCTGTTACTAAGCCGCCCAGCACCCATCTAAGCCTTAAGTTTTGTCATCCAACAGTAATCTGAAACTTGCGAGATCTACACCAATCTTATCTTATTTACATTACAATTTTTCACTTGTTTCAATCTCTTCTTGTCAATTCTAATTTTCAAACAAAAGACAGACATCTTAACGAGTTCTAATCCTGACTATCCACGAGAGAGTCTGAGGTTTTAATTGGAGGTATTAAATTGGAACAGAACATCACAATGTGATATGGTGATTGATTAGTAAGAAATACCATTTTCTTTCAAGGGATTAGAAAGTTTCTAGAAATTATGAATGTAATTCAATACTAATCTATAATAAATTATTGTATGAATTCTTTTATTCTATTTATTATTTTTATTTTTCATTTTTAAGAAAAATATTTTATTCACATGCGATTTTATTGATTTCTTTTTAACTTACTTGTATTTTCAAATATCAAAATTAATCTAATTATATTTTTTTATTATTAATATTTTATATACTCAAATTTTTTTACTCAATTCATAATGAAAATTTATATGCGAGTAAAATATATATTTTTTGTATTTATATGAATTAATATAAAATTTTTAATATTAAATAAAATATATAAATTTTATCAATAACAAAATTTATAATAATTTTATAAAAAAAGTATAATAATATATAATTTGTAAATTTAAAATAAAGAGATATAATTAATTTTTTTTATCTCCGTCAAAAGTTTTGGATACCAATTCATATTAATATGAAAAAATTATATTTTATTTATTTACAATTTAGTTTAATTTTAATTAATTAATTTATTATGAAATATTTCATTAAAAATTAGAAATAAAATTTAAATAAATAAAATATTAATATTAAAAAATATATATGAGAAAATTTTAATACTAAAAAATATAAGTACAATAACAAGAAATGGCAATCTTATAAGTGAGTGAAACGCAATTTTTTTTTTAATTTTTATTTTGCCAGAGAATTAGAATTAGAAATTAGAATATTACCCTGAAAAATGAGAAAAAGAAAAATCTTCACTCTAATTGGCTCGTAGTCAAATTCCCAGTACAGACGGGAAGGCAGGGAAACTAAAGCTGAACGCCAGAAAGCCAGAAAGCCAGAGTGAGAATCGCAGCCATCGCGTTTCTTCGATTGTAACGAGTCTCTAATTCCCTTCCAATCCCACCCACACTTTCTTGTTAACCAGATTATATTATTTTCCAGTATCACTGCCGACAATTGATAACGCCATTATCGAAAAAATGGAAAGCGCATCGGAGCTGGTAGAATTTCCGCAGCTGTTGACCCCGATCGAAACCAATTATAGGGCTTGTACTATTCCTTATAGATTCCCCTCTGATAATCCGCACAAGGCCACTCCTACTGAGATATCTTGGATTGATCTATTCTTTAATTCCATCCCCTCGTTCAAGTAAGTTCTTTTTCTTCCCCTTCAATTTTCTTTCCTTTTTTTTTCTTTAAATTCTGGTAGAAGTCTGTAAATTTTGGTAATTTCTGCATTTTAATAGCACTGGCTCTTTTTAAGTTTTGTTTTTAAATTTTACTACTTTACTTTTACTATCATCATATTGTTATTTGGGTCTACCCATTAAAATCTTGAAGTTATGTGAAAACCGTGTGCCCCCACACGTCCATAAATAACATGGACTTCGTCTTTTTAATCAATTAATCTTAATTTTCAAGCTCACCGCACCATGTGCGCAGCCACAAAACTTATTTCGTAGCCGTCTGTCTAGTCATTACTTGGCATTTTATTGCATCTTACAAGATGAATGTGGGATGTCATGTGGTTTAATGAAATGAGGTAACAACTAACAAATATCATTTAGTGTGAGTTTGGTGTTGTCGTTGCATTCCATAAGTTGCTGGCAGAAGCTTCTGGGCTAATTCTAGGAGTTATTGCAACAAGGAGAAAAAGAGAGACCCAAAGGAACATGCAAATAGTAGAGTGTACAAGAAATGAGTGCTTCAATTGTTTCCACTGTAATTTCTGAAATTATCCATTTACTTTTGGGTAGTATGAAATAACAAAAGTACCAGCAGCTTTAGAGGGCACACGGTTGCTTTTTCAAACATCAGCTTTGATGTACTTACATTTAGAGTTGCTGTAAGCAACTCATTCATAGAATTAATAATCTCACCACTATTGCTGTTAGTTAAATATACAGTTTTTTAATACAATTTGGAGGATTTTATTAATACATCTTCTAAATATTTGCTCTGATTTTATACAGGAAGCGTGCTGAGAGTGATACTTCTGTTCCCAATGCTGCTGCTAAAGCTGAAAAATTTGCTCAAAGGTGATGCCTTGCTTCTTTCTTTCTCTCTCTAATTAGTGTTGTTTTGTTGCATGACCAAGGCATATGGTGTTTTTTTTTTAATAAAAATTGTTCCTGATCTTATGATTGCACGGTATTCAATTATCATGTCCCATAATTATGTGAAATCTTAATCAAGCATTGTGCGATTGTTGTTGGTATTGAAGTTTCTAATTGCATCTAGCTTTTTTTTTTTGTAAAAGGTATGCTGAAATACTTGAAGATCTCAAGAAAGATCCAGAAAGCCACGGTGGACCCCCTGATTGCATTGTATGCTCTGTTGTTAAAATTATATACTACTATAAGTCATCTAATTCCCTCCCCTGACCCTTTTGGGAAAGAAAGGGAAGATAATAAGGTTGAGTGATGTGTGTAATTTCTTTCTTTTTTCTGTGTTTTTCAGCTTCTTTGCAGACTTCGAGAGCAAGTACTCAGAGAACTGGGGTTCAGAGATATCTTCAAGAAAGTCAAGGTATGTTTCAACTTTGTAATTTGATATATTGTGTGTTAATGAAATTCAGCTATTGATTTCAAAAGGCTGAAGAAAACCATGAGTGTATTTGTTTATAATGGTTGAACCTATCTTCTATACAATAAGGTTTAGTTTGTAGTTGTTTTCAGATGTGGCAGCTGCAAAAATGCAATCTTTGTAGCCATAGTTTAGGCAGTTTTCCTTTGTTTCAATAAATTTTATCAATAGATGTGAGATGGGGACAGGATCACGACATGATCAATGCACCATTTGGTGCTAGTTTGCCCAAGATTTACTTGTTTGTTCCTGATTTAATGCTACAGGATGAAGAAAATGCAAAAGCCATCTCTCTATTTGAGGATGTTGTTCGTCTTAATGATGCAATTGAAGATGAGAGCAAGCGACTAGAGAATCTAATTAGAGGGATTTTTGCTGGAAACATATTTGATCTTGGTTCTGCTCAGGTAGGTTAATTTTGTACCTGTTTAATTTATACTTCTTCTGGATACGTAAAAGTGATTCATTGTCACATTGGTTAAAAATCAGACCAAGCTGAGCTAAGCCACAACATCACTGTTATTTGTCTAGGCCATGATTTCTATCTTCGATTATTGATATTTTTAACTGTCTCACAGTATTAACCATATATCCTTCCTTTCTATTGTCTTCTATGATTCCTCTGGCCCAATCAAGCTACTTTATTTTACTGGAATGGCTTGACCAATTATATATTAGACACTTAACTTCCCTCACTTGGTAGTACCATCAGCTAGTTTTTACAGCCATTCTTCCCATTCTCTGGCATATGAAACTGTAGTGCAAGTGTGCAACCATAAATAGGAGAGTTAGCAATGGACACCAGATTAATTAATATACCCTGTATGATTTTCTTTTCCAGCTACTAACACAATTCAATTATCTCAGGACAATGGTTGTTTTATGGTATACTATCACATGACTGTTTTAGTTATTATTTGAAATTTAAGACCGTTAGGTTTTAATTCTTCCCACCATTTCTTGAAGCTCGCAGAAGTTTTCTCTAGGGATGGAATGTCCTTTTTGGCCAGTTGTCAAAATCTTGTGCCTCGACCTTGGGTTATTGATGATCTCGACACTTTCAAAATGAAATGGAGCAAGAAATCATGGAAGAAGGCAAGTTGTGTATATTAGAAGAATACCATTCTTTTAAAGGACCTGTGTCTTCTGGGTTCCAGCTCATTTTTGGCATTTTTTTAGTCCCCTATTGATTTCTGTTTTCATGGCAGGTTGTCATTTTTGTTGATAACTCGGGTGCAGATATCATTTTGGGTATTTTACCATTTGCAAGAGAGTTACTTCGCCGCGGGACTCAGGTTTGTGAATGTCCCTTTATAAACTTCTTAACTATTTTAACTACTTAAACTATATCTACTGGACTCTAACTTGTGAATAATACGTGTCGTTATTACGGTTGTCATGTTCTTGGTGTTTTATTCTCTTTTCGTATTTCAAATATGGATGAGCTTTTTGTACACATTGGTTGAGTTTGCAAATATTTTGACAAAGTTACAATTTTTGTTAGTTTTATTTAAATATCTTGTGTCTTAAAAAACAATTAACTTTGTAAGTATGGGTTGTGTTACAAAGATGAAGGATTTTGCAACTTTATTGACAAAGTTTTCAACGCATTTTCAAATTTTTATTCAAAAAAAAAAGAAAAGAAAATTAACTTTGTAAGTATGGGTTGCGTAACAAAGATGAAGGATTTTGTAACTTCGTTGACAAAGTTTTTAACACAAATCTTCAAATTTTTTTTTTTAATGAAGAAGTTGCAACAAAACCTAAGGAAGCTGTGACTTTTATCCATGAAATTTCCATAACACGTACCCATCCATGCTTTCATGGATACATTTGGAAGAATAATTTTTCAAATATTTGTGAACTTTGAAGTTATGTTTCTTTGATTACATTCCGGTTGCCAGCTTCTGCATCTTCTATATGCTTCCATGTGGATGCAGGTTGTATTAGCTGCTAATGACTTGCCTTCCATAAATGATGTGACTTACGCAGAGCTAATTGAAATAATATCCAAGGTAATCAAATTTAGGGCAAATTACATTCATCTTTTCTAAGATCTGGTATAATTGCACACTTACCGTTCTATTTTAAAAGACATATAGTCATCTTCCTTATTTTTGTGTGACATGGGAAGTGAGTGTAGGTTTAATATAGTAGGAAAAAGGAGCTGAATGTATATTTTTTTAGAATTGGAATGTCTTGTGCAATTAAGATAAACCTCATAAGAAATGAGTATAATTAACCTTATAATTTAGTTTTGATAACTTTGGTATTATGATATTCATTGCTAAGTGCTAACTACTAACATGTTGGTTGCCTGCTTGCCAGTTAAAGGATAAAGAGGGACGGCTTATGGGTGTTGATGCTTCAAGTCTTTTACTTGCTAATTCTGGCAATGATTTGCCGGTAAGAAATTGAGCATTACATTTTGTTTTATTACATGAATAATTTTTTTGCTTGCATTATCAGATTATAACTTAAATTGAGTGCAGGTGATTGATCTTACAATGGTATCACAAGAACTTGCATACCTGGCCAGTGATGCAGATCTTGTCATTTTGGAAGGGATGGTAAGATTTTCCTTTGTTATTTCTGGAAACCTCAAGCCCCATTCTCTCCATTTCCTTTGACTTTTATATTTTATTTTAAAAATGGATCATCATATACTTGTTGGCGTTTGATTTTTATATTTTATTTTAAAAATGGATCATAATATACTTGTTGGCGTTGCCCATGAATATCAGATATAATGATTGAATTCCCCAAAATTCAAAATAAACACTGGCTTGTTCATTTTGACAGGGCCGTGGGATAGAAACTAATCTCTACGCTCAATTTAAATGTGATTCACTCAAGATCGGGATGGTAATTACTAATGAATTCAATCCTTACCATTGAAATTTTTGGTTAAATGATTTTATTGTGCTTATATTTTCTTTTCAGCTGAAGCATTGCTTTTTTCCTTCGTGCCCTCTATGTACAGGTGAAACATCCAGAGGTTGCACAATTTCTTGGGGGACGTCTTTATGATTGCGTATTCAAATACAATGAAGCTGCAAGTTGAGATGCCTGTTTCTTTGCTATACTAATAATGCAGCCTATCCAATTTGTTTAGAATTATTACTCTTTCAAATAGATAGCTTCTTATGACTGAAACAGTGTGTCTTTTAGGATGCAAATTTAGTAAAAGATGGTAGAATTAAGACATTTCATATGGAGTAAAAATATTCAATCCCACACGCACGCACACACAAAAGATTTATAAATGATTTTTTTGGCACATAATTAACTTTTGATGGAGAGAATATGATCTCCAAGCATCAGTATAGGTGCAAACAACCAAACAGAAACTTGTGACTCTCTCCATTATTGATCAAACAAGCGAGGTTATCGTAGAATTGAAGACACCTATTATTATTGTAAAAGGAAAAGAGTAGAGTTGATGGTTTGTATAAATTCTTAAGTACCTTGTTGATAACAAGGATAAGGCCAAGATTGAAAGCCACCTGTGGTAATTAAATATATATTATGTGATATGTAATGATTAATGATAATAATAACTAATTATAGCTCATTTGAGATAAAGATGGAAAGAAAACGAGGTCCTACCTTTGTATTTTTCACGTGGGTACGGTTATAATTATGCCTCAGGTGCAAATGGAGGTTACACGATTGTAACCATAAACATTTATATTCTGGGATCATATTGATAATTATTTAATATTTATTTAATTATCTAATAATTAATTTTCAATTATTCTATTTAGAGAACTCTTATATAAAGTATATATTACTTTCATTGTTACTTTAGTATTGAGATTATTTTTTTTTATTATTCATTACTGATTTGAGCGTTGGAAGGACATTAGCAGATCTCCATTCGTAATCCTTTAACAGTGTGTTTCGTCTTATTGATAAATTGGAGAAAGAGAAATTTAACCGATAATTAATAATATTTTTAAGGAAAAAAATATAATTTATACACGTGTTAGGGCTTTATGTGTAACTAGTAGTTTAAAGTATTAAAAATAGGTCATTTGTGATTTGTAGAGTTGATACTTTATTTATTTGTACTTGTTTTTAGTTCAAACGAAACTTGGCACATGCCTTTCATGTGTTTTTCTTTCTAATTTATTAAATTGAAATGGAGCTTAAAAAAATTGTAATTTATGTTATTAATATTTTCATTTCTTCTTCAATCTCAAATTTTGATAATTCAATTTGAGAATAATAAATTAAGAACAACAGATAAAATTAAGGACAAATTCACAGTGAAATTATGTGAAATTAGGGCTAATAAGGGGATAAGTGATTTGCATATAATAATTTTTATTAGATTTGGTTAACAATTATAACATGGGTGGATAAAGTGTCAATAGTGCAAATTATATGTGACTTTTTTTCAAAATTTTAATCTGACTAAGTAGGTAAATAAGGTGATATTACAAGAGATAAAGTATATTCTCTCTATGTTTAATTATAATATATGAATTCAAATTAAATTAAATTGATTGGTATTTAAATTATAATATGCATACGGATAATATAAAACTAGTAGGTTAGTAGCATTACTTAAAAATCAATTAGTACACATATGAAATAAGTTTTCACGGAGAGTTGAATTTTTTAAGAAGTAATTTCCTATATAAACTTTGTAAAAGATATTTAAAGTTATTTGGTTTAACTTTAGACTTTTCAAAAAGTGTTAACAAAATAACCATTATACTCCTAATATTATTATAATACATATTAATAAATTTTAATTATTATTAATTAAATTTAATATGAATAATTTTATTTTTATATTTATCAAGAATATAGAAAGTAGTACTCACCTAAACCTAAAGAGATGTGAGTAAGCAATTTTTCATATTTATGAAAAATAGGACTTCCAAGAAAATCTTATTTTTTTAATTTATTAGATAATGATTAAATAAATAATCAACTTTATTTCTATTTACTAGGAAATAGAATTTCTTATATTATCACTATGAATCAAATGACTCCTCAATAACATATGAGATTCAAAGTACTATATTGAGAAATTCATCAAATTAGTACTTGAAAAATTTGTTATATATCAAATTAATATCAAAAGATTTTTCTAATCAATTTAATATCAATGTCAAAAGTTTTAGTATTAATTCAATCTTTTGTAAGATTTTTTTGTACTAAATTTATGTAAGAAAATTTTTAATATTAATTTAATATTAACCGATTTTTTTAATTAGTGTGTTGGAGTTTTCCCTGCCTTATTTATTCTTTGCGTGCGGTCTATCATCAAAAGAATATTAAAACGTGCAAGCCGTGGTATTGCTAATGAACCAAATCAAAGGTAGTAAGATACTATAATACTAGTTAGTTATGCTTAAATTATATTCTTATCTCTTATTTTCAGCCAGACATTTTCTTCTTATCTTTAAATAATATTGTTTGCTAAAACTTAGATCACTCAATAAAAATAAATCAATCCCTTTCTAGCCCCTTCATTTTATACATTAATATTTACTTTTATGGAATTCTTTGGTTCATTAAAAATAAAAGGCGTACATATAACGCGAGACTCACACACTTATTTCATAAATTCTTAACCCAGTGAGATGAAGAAAATTCCAATAAAAAAATGTTTCATACTCTTGATTTTGGGTTATACATGGATTCGTACTAGAAAAATAACATGAATTTTTATGAAAGTTTAAGGTAAAAGTTATCAAAAATTTAATTTTTATATAAAATTCTGTAATTTTTTTTAATAAAAAGTTGTAAATACGTAAAAATCTTCTATAACACAAATATATAAAAAAAATGCAACTTCATCGATCAAAGTTGTATCAGAAAAATCTTTCAAAAATTTTCTTAATTCTATATAGATGTTAATTATAACTTTTGATCAAAAAAAGTTGAAAAAATAATTAAATCGTTTTATAAAATTATAAAATTATATATATCGATACCCATCAGCGCAAGCTTAATCTCATATTTTGTCAGGATTTTTTTCTTTTTTCTTCATTTGGAGTTTATCAATAATTAAAATCGAATATCGTATGTATAACGATCTTATTCCCGTTTTCTCCATACACCATGTTAATGTGTATGACAGATAACATCTTCACGTGTTTCCATACTCCACGAAGTTACATGACATATTACGACTTTACATTTTGTCCACTTTTGTTTTGTCTTCATCCAATCATTGTTAGAGCGTTTTAATCATGCTTAGCCTAATACCCCACTTACATATTCCATTACTATGATCTCATATTTTAAATAAAGAGAAAACACGATATTTATGGAGATTATCATTATTATATTTTTTAAGATCTATAATTAGTAGTTTTTTATTTTTATTATCATAACTTTTTTGTCTCTTTTATCACTTATAACAATAAAATAAATAATAAAAATAAATAATATTATAAAAAAGTATATATGTATTTGATATTATTTTGATAAAATTTAATATTTTACTTCAATATTTTTTATTTATTTTAATATTATAAATAAAAGAAAATATGAATAATTATAATAAAAATACAAATAAAAATAAAAAATCAATAGTATTAATTATAAAATTTAAAGAATACAATAATCATAATCTTTAAAAATAAAGAATTAAATATTATGTTTATGGAAAAATTTTAATATCAAATATGAATATAATATTGCACCAAATCATGGCTTCTGATTATAGCATGATAGAGATGGAAAACACATAAATGATTAACTATATTTAAGTTGTTAAATATACTTGTCATCCGTTAATTAATTGCAACCTTTTTTGATAATTGCTTCCTCTATGTAATTAGTTCTTTTGTTATTGCTTGAAATACAATCAACAATGTGACAAGGAGATTTCGTGCCTCAGCTATCTCTTTGTGTTTCCAAGAAGTTCTTTAGGAATGAGATACAAGAGTTTTGATTAATGGAACACGAAGCTTCTTTAGAAAAAAGTGAAGAAAGAACCTCTCTTTAATAAGTTAACTCGATTATGAATCCTATCATAGGATTCATACCTATTTTATTAATATTTCTAAGAAGTTCCGTGAGAGTGAAATACAAGAATTTTGATTGATGGAGCATGAAATTTTTTCAAAGAGAAATGAAGAATGAATCCTTTTTTAATAAATCAATCAAATTATAGATCTTATTATAGAATTCATACTCATTTTATTAGTGTTAAGTCTTTATTTATTTTCTATTTTTAAAAATATTTTTTCTATTTTTTTATTTTTAAAAACATAAGAACTTGTTTGACAAATTGTTTTTAAAATTTATTTTTAAAAACTATTATCTAAATATATAACTTAAAACAAGAAAATAAAAATAATTTTTAATTATTTTTTAAACTTATTTTTTTGTTATGAATATTGATTTTATAATTAAATAAAATATTTTTTTATTTATAATATTAATCACCTCTTAATCTTAATTTTCCTTTAATATGAAAATAATTTTTAAGAACAAGAAAATAATTTTTAAAAATATAAAAATAAAAACATATCCAAACGTACCCTTAATTGCACATAATATATGTCACATAGAGTTTAATTAATAATAATCATTTGTATAATAAATAAACGTAATTATTAACAATCTATTATTAATTTATGCGACATTCAACTCTCAAAAACTGCAGCATGTACAAGGTTTCAACTGTTCTAAGCTCCATTCAACTAATTCAGGAAAAAAAAAATGGTGAACTTAACTACCGAAAAAGAATGAAAAATGAAAAAACACCCAAGGAACGTGGATGCTTATCCTAATTATGATATAAAATTGGAAAAAAGATGAAGCATTATATGACAATAAAAATACTGTGTGGGTTTGCAAAAGTTCACGTAAAGAATGATTTTACCATGTGTTATTTTCCTCTTTTTCTTTCCCCCCTTTAAAGATGAATGAGACATTACACCTTAAAATACATATAAAGTCTATGGTTAACAACCACAATCTTTAGGTGAATTATGTCACCCCTCTCCTCACCAAAACAAACTTGTTTTGACTTCTTTACCCCCTTCCATCATGTTGTTTATTATGAATTAATTAGTATTATCTCATGTTAAGATTCATCATGTTAGTTCTATATTTGAGAGAAAGAAATTTAATAATTTATATATGGTTAATAGTCAAAATGCTACATCTTTAGGGTGATTGAGCTAATAATATTAAATCATTACTTTTTTGTGTCAAACATCATAAATTTTATGTAAAAGAGATCTTGAACTGTTAAAACATATTTAGGGACTATTAAAATTTTGGTAAAGTTTTTGTGACGAGTTGGTTCTTGATAGTAATAGTGTTGTCACTATTCGTCACTATTCTTTCTATTTTTTTTTAAATTTCTCAAAATTCCGTGCACAATCTCAAAGGAAATTAATATCTAACTGTCTATAATATAAAATTAACATGATAAATATTAATATTAATATGAAAAAAAGGTATAAAACTCTTTGTTATATCTCCTCCTCATAAATATTTATATTTTAGAGATTATAATGATAATTATTTAATAATTATATAATTATCTAACAGCCACTTTTCAACTATCCTATCCATTATTACTTAAATTATTTTTTATTACACATTACTAACTTGAACGTTAAAATTTTTCTGAAAGTTTCACTCTGTCCTTTTTTTTTTTTTGTGTAGATATATCGAGGGGAGAAGGAATCTAGCACCTCCCACTCTATAATATTAAAAATTTATTTGTCTCTATAAAATAAATTTTTTATCAATTTCATTCCTAATTAAAAGTTTGTATTAATCTAGTCCTTTCAACATTAAAAATTTTCAAATTCCAATCATTTCGTATATAATATAGAATATTAAATTATTGTATAAAAATTAAAATTTAAGAATTTTTAATCTTATGGATATTAAATTAATATAAATTTTACCTAGAAACAAAATTGATAAAAATTCAATTTTATAGGATAAAAATAGATTTCTAGAAAAAAAATTGATAAAAATTTAATTTTATACGTTAAAAATATATTTTTAGTCTAAAATTAAGAAGTCAGCAATTAGCATCGAATTATGAATTTAAAAGGATACCAGCCTCAATTTTTACTGTTTTAATTACCTTACTGCAAGCCACTTCACAGAGAGGTGGAAATAGAAAATTACTTGTTTTGCTCATTAGCTCACAATTAAAAAAAAAATGTCGTTGTGTGTTGAGGGATGATTAAAGTTACAAAAGAATTGAACTATTCAAGAATAATTTTAGATCAGTTTATAAAAAAAATTATATAAATTTACTTTTAAATTAATTGAGTTTGATTAATATAAAAATTAAGTTTAAATTTTTTATTATTCGATTTGAATTATTAACAAATTTAAACAATTTTATCATGAAGTATTTTTATATTATATTTAAATAAAATAGATATAACATATAAATAATATTATATATAAATCTCATATTATTAAGTCATAAATGAATATAAATATTATAATATAAAAAATATAAAATTTAAGTATAAAATTTATGCATTGTGAGTCTGTTTAAGCATGTGCGAACTCATTTTAGTCTACTTATAATCTGAGTAGGAATTCAAATTTAAATATTTTAAATTTAATTAAAATTTAAATTAAATAATATATGATTTATTTAAATTTATGTTTGAATAAAAATTTCGAATTTAGACTTCAAAGGAGTTCGGGTTCAAGCACATGTCAAATATTCAGAAATTTCGGTTTACATGCCAGCGAAAATAAGGGAAATTTAAATTTAATTTATTATTAATATAAAATATTTTATATTATTAATAAATAAAAATATATTATTAAAAATAACAATAATTAAATTTTTTTAATAATAATAAAAATTTTAATAATTTTTTTTAGTAATATAATAATATATAATTAGATAATAATATAAAATTAATTTATATCATCAATAAACCAAATTTAAATCTAAATGAGAATGGCAAGAGAGACGTCGTTGTTGATCATCATATTCCATCATGACATTGATAGAGTGATGATATTAAAGGCAGCGGAAGCCGGTAGTCGTGACACATGCATGAAATCATATGACTCCAATTTTTTATTTTTTTATTTTTTATTTTTTTGTGACGATGGGATTAATTATCTTGTATTATAAAAAATTAAAGTTAAAAGTAGATGACTTCTCATGTGAAAATTATTATGGATTTTAAAAAGCCTTTTGTTATTTTCTATGTTTCGTGTTTTGTCGTGATTTGAGTTTTGCATTTTGTTTCATGTAGATTTAATTTATAACGCAATTCCAAACATTTTTTTTAATAAAATTCTTGTAACTGTTTTCGTTTTTTAAGATCAATTTATATTATAAATTTTTTGAAGACTTTATGATAAGGAGTATGAAAGTATTTATATATTATATAATTTTTTAAAAAAATTAGCATTATATTTTTGATAATCTAGTTTTAAAATTTAAAATTAAATTGAGATCTTTCATTTGGTGATTGGAGAAGAATAGTTTGAATGACGACGAAACAGATCGACAAGCAATAGATTTTAAGGAAAAATTTACTTGGTCTACATGCTGTGAGACTTTATTTACAACTAAAAATTTATAATTTATAACTTTAATATTTTGTATACCTATTTTATATTTTTCATTAAATATGACAGAATCTGGCAAATATTTCATATCTATTATTCTTCCTCTTTTATTAAACTAAAATAAAATTTTAAAAATTAAATTTATATTATCTCTCCTATTTCTTCTTCAATCTCAAATTTAGCACCTTAATTTTAAAAGAGTAAATTGAGAATGACAAATAAAAAAAAACTTATCTTACATAAAATAGTTTTTGTTCAATTGAAAAATATAATATAATTAATCTATAAAATACTAATGGTGTAAATTATAAGTTGTGTCTTTTTTACACTTTAAAGTGTGGGTAAACAGATTATAAATAAGATTTTTTTCATGGTTATAGTGTGTTTTTCCTGAATTTTTGAAAGTGAGAGAATATCATGATTCATGCTCTTTTGTAACTGCATAAATATGTGGTAAATATTAATTTGAATAAATTTCATTCATGTTCCTTAAAATAATTTAAAGTGTAGGTAAACAAATTATAAATAAGATTCTTTCGTAGTTAAAGTGTGTTTTTCCTGAATTTTAACCTTTATTTATTTTGAAAGTGAGAGAATATCATGCTCTTTTATAAGCGCATAGATGTGTGGTAAATATTAATTTGAATAAATTTCACTCATCTTTTTTTAAAAAAAATATGTAATTAATGATGAAAATATATATTTTGATATTAAAATATATATTAAAGTAAAAATATAGTTATCTGTATAAAATATGTTTCAATATTGAAAATAAAATATTTAATAAAATAGTCAAGAAACTCTAAAGTTTATAGTTGTATTTATTAAATGAGTTAAAATGTTAAAAACATAAATTTGAATTTTATTTATATTAATCACATAGTTCAAAATATAAATATAAATTTCAGAAAATATTCAAATTTTTCATAAGATAATAAATAACTTTTTATTAAAATATTAAAAATTTTGGTAATGCAATGTTTAACAATAAATATTTTTTTAGGATATGTAACATGTAAAGTATATAAAAAATTATAAAATTTTATTTAATAAATTATCAAAATAAATTTAAAAATATTTTAAAAATACATGTTAAAGTATCATCTTAAAAATAATCTTGAATTATCAATTTTAAATAAATTTATTGGTTTAAATAATACTTTGACAAAGATTACAAAATTTTATTTAATAAAATATTTAAATAAATTTGATATATTTTTAAAATACATGTTAGAATATTATTTTACAAATTATCTTGAAGGAATTATCATTTTAAAGTAATTTTATTAATTTAAATATTATTTTCAAAAGGATTTTAAATATTATAATATTCAAAATTGTAAAATTGGTACAATAAAAATAAAGTCAACAACAGTTACTTTCAATGAAGATTAGAAAATTTTTTAAAAATACAGAAAAATCAGTAAATTATGTCCAAACTTCACGGTAAATCAACGAAAATTTTCCTATTAATTTTGTTGTGAGAAAACATTTTAAAAAATAAGAAATTAAGATGTGAGAAACGCAATCCTCACGCAACCACACCATAGTCTACATTCGAATTGAATTCTTAATTTCTATTTTGTTCTCTCATTTTTATTGAATTATGGTTTCTGGGTAGCCTATGGTCCAAGGGCCAATACCAGTCAAGCTAGGTGCAAGCCCAATCCAATTCTAAACTCAAAGCTTTTTATATACTAATTAATTAATAATTAATTGAGTAACATGGCCAAAAATATATATTAAGTAACGAGTTATTATTCCATAAACTTTGTTGATAAGTAAAAAAAATTTAAATTTAAATTATCCTCATTGTAAATTAATTTTATATTATCATTTTTATATATTTTTAAGATAATAAAAATTATTAACATATTTTTAGTATTAATAAAAATTGTTAATTCTTAATATCATATCATATTTTTATTTGTTAATAGTGTAAAAAATTTAAATTAATATTAAATTAAATTTTAATTCAAATAAAAATTCAATAAATTATATCATAGTGCCACTTCCTAAACTTCCTTTAAAAGAGATGTTAGCGTTGATCTTTATTTCAAATAGGTATTGATTTTATAAATTATTACTATTATTTCTCAAAATATCTTTTTTTAATTATGAGAATGTATAAATTGAGATCAAAATTTTGAACGACCATAAGTTTATATTTAATTATTCATTTTGGGTGAATTTTTTTTGAATTCCATATAACTTTTCGATATCTATACACTTGCAAAATGTCAAAGGTGTTTTGCCTGCTCTGATTAGTAAAAAAAGATAAATAGTAGTATATTATTCTTTAATAATTTTGTTAGTAACGTATTACTATTTCATCTCCAAACAGTAATATCAATTAAAAAATATAAAATAAATGGATAAATCAAGTCTAATTAAGTTAAATTCACAATGAAACTGTCATAAAATAATATGTTATTGTTTAAATAGGAAACAATAATACTTTTTTTTATTTGACTTATTGTTGTTTGATCTGAAAACAATAATATCAATGAAAAAAATAAAGAAACATATGTAAATTAAGTTAAATTCATAATGAAACAGGCATAAAATAATATATTACTGTTTGAATAAATAATAATAATATTTTATTTTTTTGTCATACTTGTTGCTGCTTGGTTTGAAATTAGTAATATGAATTAAAAAATAAAGTAATACATGTAAATCAAGTGTGATTTATAATGAAACTACCAAAAAATAATATGTTATTATTTAAATAGGAAACAATAACATGTTATTTTTCTAATCTAGAATAAGTAATATGAATAAAAAACAAATAAATACAGGAAAATTAAATAAAATTCACAATAAAATTATCATAAAATAATATGTTACTATTTGAATAGGAAACAATAGCACTTTATTCTTTTGGTATCACTTATTACCTCCAAATTCTTATTTATTTTTATTTTTATGTTACTAAAAATTTATTTTAATTTCTAAAAAATTAAAAATTCTTTAATTTTAACATGCAACAACAAAGATTTTTATTTTAGTACTTTTCTTTTTCCCAAAATACATTATAAGTGTATTGTTTTGTCTTTTAGATTTTGTGATAAATTGTTATTTGTTGGTGAACTTAAATAAAAGAAAGTAGACATGTGGTACCTTATTTAATTTATTACAACAAATGGTACCAGCCTAAACTTTTCCCATAAAAATTATATGATTATTAGAGTTTAAATTAAATCTATGCTGCTAATTTAAAAAAATTTACATTATTAATGAAAACAAAGATGATACATTATTAAAAATAATAATAATTAAAATTTTCATTGATAATAGCAAAAATTTAATTATTTTAATGACATAATAATAAATGAATAATAATATAAAATTATTTTAAAATTAAAGATAATTTTTTACTATACTCATGTTGTATGATGAAATATTGTGTAATATAAAAACTCGAAAGAAGGTCATAATAATTTCAATACACTTGTGATAATATGTAATTTACTTATCAACAGAAGGTTAATGGCGTAATTAAATTTAAATGATACGAGTCCAACAGGTCAACTCACATTGTGATAAAAATGAATACAAGAAGAACTGAAATTAATTTTAGTCCTTTAAAAAGATTGCATAATTAATTTTATATGTGATGAGTATTTTACTTAAAAAATGTATGAATGTAATAAAAATTTGGATAAAAATAAATTTTAAATTTGATATAAAATTATGATCAATAACTATACAAATAATCAAATTAAATGAGTATCTAGAGTTTAGAATTGAAAATTCAGTACTAAAAATACAGATTTCATTATTAATTTTTAGAAATTATTATGCATATATAATGTTTCATTAATGGTCTATATATAATTTTTAATATGAATTAAAATTTATAAAACTTTTTTAAAAAATAAAAATAAATTATTTTCTTATATCATGTTAATAATACATTATATTAGAATGAATATGAAATTTGTATCTTTTAAAATAGGCTTTAAATTTGATTTATTGTTAATATCAATATAAATCTACTTTATATTATTTATTTATTTATTATTGTATCAATAAAGAATTGTTAAATTTTATTTACTAATATTAAAAAAATTTAATTAATATTATTTTTTAATTATGCATCTTTTTATTGATTGATTATGTAAAATATTTTAAATTAATAGTGAATTAAATTTAAAATTTTTAAAATGGTATCTAGTGTATTAAACGCTAATAATATAGAAATTTTTCTCCTTTTTAACTATTAAAATGAAAAATAAAAATATTATTATGGGAAACAAATCATACGCGTACTCTATATAATATAGGTTATACGAGTATTTAACTGTTTAGGAAAAATACCCTATATTTAAAATAATTGATACGAGAAAAACCATCTTAATTATTGTCCCTGAAACCAACAGTAACGTAACAATGTCATTAAATCATTAACGTATAAGACGTTTTTGTTGACAATGTACCCCCCTGTCTTTTTTTTTTTTTTTTAAATATTGTAATTAGGTGAAGCCTAATTATATTGGACCCCAATCATCTATTAATTATATTTTAATTTAAATTAAGAAAGAGATTTAACAGATAATTGACTATCTTGACATTTTTAACACCTGTTTAACCTAATTCCCGCAGAGAAAGAAAGAAATAAAATAAATTAAAGTCCGTCCTTTTTGGTTGAGAAATACAAATTTGGTTGACTCGTTTTCTTCTCCTCCTTCCACACACTACTCCTGAACGAACGCACACTCCTGCCGTCTTCCCCCCGAGGGGCCCCGTATCTTCTCTGTATGCTTCTTCCCTCTCTTTTTGGTAGCTCCCTCTCATTCTCTTTCTCTCTGAACCAAACTATAAACCTTAGCGAGAGAATTTATCAAACGCCATATATTCTCTTTGTTTTCATCACTGTCAATATCACTTCACAATTCTCCCTTTCTTCTCTGCTTATGTCACCGGTTTTCCTGCATGGAACTCCGGCAAAACCCAAAAGCTCCGTTTTTTTGGGCGAACCTTTATGGCTGAATGCCTCAAGACCAAAACTAGAGCCGTTATCGCAAGCTCAACCCCATTAGAGTGCCCCGTTTTGACGTTAAGTCTTAGAGAACCAGGAAAAGAATCCATTTTTCACGAACCCATTTGCACAATGGCGTCTACAAATTCCACCTCCACTGAACCACCTCCTTCTCCTGATGATAAAGCTATCAAAGTGGTGAACAAACGCTATGAAGGATTGGTTTCTGTTCGAAACAAAGCTATAAAGGGTAAAGGTGCTTGGTACTGGGCGCATTTGGAACCCATTCTAATTCGTAACACCGATACTGGGTTACCTAAATGCGTGAAGCTTAAATGTTCCTTGTGCGACTCTGTGTTTTCGGCTTCAAACCCATCTAGAACTGCTTCAGAGCACTTGAAAAGAGGAACTTGCCCCAATTTCAGTTCTGGGTTGAGACCCAATTCTTCACTCTCACCATTGCCCATTTCTTCTGTGGCTATGCCAGCTTCAAACAATCACAAGAAGAGAAGCTCTCCTCAAATGGATGTCACTATTCTCCCTTCATATCAAAATCATTCCTTGGCAATGGTTGAGTCTGCTCGATTTTGTGATGAATTGGGTTATTCACAGGTGCATAATTCCGTTGGGGTGCGGAGTAACACGGCGATGAATCATCACCAGCAGCAGCATTTGGTGTTGTCAGGTGGGAAAGAAGATTTGTGCGCGTTAGCTATGTTTGAAGATAGTGTGAAAAGGCTCAAGAGCCCTAAGACTTCACCTAGTCCCGTCTTAAACAAGGAACAGGTTAATTCTGCTATAGAGTTGCTGTCAGATTGGTTTTATGAGTCATGCGGGTTAGTATCATTTTCTACCCTCGAGCATCCCAAATTTCAAGCCTTTCTTAGCCAGGTGGGGCTGCCAACAACATTGAAACGTGAGTTCTCGGGTCCTCGACTTGATGCAAAGTTTAACGAGGTAAAAGCTGAGTCAGAAGCAAAGATAAGAGATGCCTTGTTTTTCCAAGTAGCCAGTGAAGGTTGGAAGAACAAGAATTGGCATAGTTTATGCTGTGGAGGAGAGAATTTGGTCAAGTTTACTGTTAATCTTCCAAATGGGACCAGTGTATTCCAAAAGGCAGTCTTTACTGGGGGAGTGGTGTCTCCAAAGTATGCAGAAGATATTTTGTGGGAAACAATCACGAGTATTAGTGGGAGTGTTGTGCAGAAGTGCGTAGGAATCGTTTCTGACAAATATAAGGCGAAAGCATTGAGGAACTTGGAGATTCAGAATCATTGGATGGTAAATATTTCTTGCCAGCTTCAGGGGTTCATTAGTTTAATCAAGGATTTTAACAAAGAGCACCCACTTTTCAGGGTTGTAACTGAGAATTGCCTGAGGGTTGCCAATTTTATAAACACTGAGACTCAGGTGAGGAATACTTTTCTCAAATACCGGATGCAGGAGCTTGACTATGCTGGCTTGCTTCGAGTCCCTTCACTTGAATGTGATCCTAAGAAGAACTTTTCTTCAGCCTTTCCAATGTTGGATGACATCCTGGGCTGTGCTAGGGTGCTTCAAATGGTTATATTGGATGATTCGTTTAAAATGGCATGCATGGAGGACCCACTAGCTAGAGAAGTTGCTGGGTTGCTTCAGGCTGAGGGGTTTTGGAATGAATTGGAGGCAGTTTGTGCACTTGTAAAGCTTATCAGAGGATTTGTTCTTGACATTGAAGCTGAAAGGCCATTAGTTGGCCGATGTCTTCCTCTCTGGGAGGAACTGAGAACTAAAGTGAAGGAATGGTGTGCCAAGTACAGTGTCTTGGAAGGAGCCGTTGAGAAAATACTAGAAAAACGATTCAGAAAAGTCTACCACCCTGCATGGTCAGCCGCATTTATACTTGACCCACTTTACTTGATCAAAGACACTAGTGGGAAGTATCTTCCTCCATTCAAGTTGCTGACACGTGAACAGGAGAAAGATGTAGACAAGTTACTGACGAAGCTAGCTTCTCGAGAAGAAGCTCATGTTGTGTTGATGGAGCTCATGAAATGGAGGTCGGAAGGTCTTGACCCACTTTATGCACAGGCTGTTCAGATGAAACAACGAGACCCGGTGACCGGGAAGATGAAAGTTGCAAACCCACTGAGTAGTAGACTCGTATGGGAAACTTGTCTGAGTGAGTTTAGAACCCTGGGGAAAATTGCAGTCAGGCTTATCTTTCTCCATGCAACCTCGTGTAGCTTTAAGAGCAATTGGTCTTTCATGAGAAAAATCTCTCCAAATAAGCATTCGAGAGTTGCCTTGGAAAGAGCTCAGAAAATGATATACATTGCAGCTCATGCCAAGCTTGAAAGAAGAGACTTCTCTAATGAGGAAGAAAGGGATGCTGAACTGTTTTCCATGTCAGGTAGTGAGGATGGTATGCTGGCTGAGGTCTTTGCTGACCCCTTAATGTAATCTTTAGTTCTCCTTTTCATCTCTTATAGAATTCTGTAATTTTAGGATATTACGAGATTCTTTCCAGAGCTCTTCTGTTTTTCCTTTGCTTCTAGGGGAAATGGTTTTGTGAACTGTGGTTGGCAAGGAAGAATGGTGGAAGGGAACTAAAGAGTATGTTAGTGATTGTTTATCCTCTTTGATACTAATGAATCATTAATCCCTTTTTCCAGCCATTATGGGTTTCTGGTGTCTTGTAAAGATTGACATCTTGCTCATTTATTAATATAACAACAATCGAGGAAAAGGGCAAGAATGTCACAGTTTTTTTTTTTTTTTTTGTAGAGCGGTTTGTAATGAGAATTATTTTGAATCCTATATGAAAATTATTCTATAACAAAAAAAATTGCGGTTCATTAGATCTTGTTGAATGAATTTGGGGAGTTGACCATAATGGAATGTCACATGTTTACTGTTCTCTTCCCGCCTGAAAATTTGATAATTGTCAAGGTGATACTTAATAGAATATAGTTTAGTTTCATCTACCTGTTCCTCTGCTTCACTTAATGTAGTTCAGTTGCTACAGAAGAACTATTAATGCCCATGGTTTTAGTTGAATTACTATTCCCCCCCCAGAATAAATTTTGCATCTTTATGGGTTGGTTGTTCGCCTGTGGACCTTGTGGTTCTATCTTTTTCTTGCTGTTGACGCTGATCTGATGTTGATATCAAGCACTGATGCAAGATGTCTACAGATTTACAGCGAACAGAAATTTATGGATCTGAGGTGAATGCTGCTAAACACCAAAAATGATGGCAACAGTGGTAGGAGCAAATTTCTTGTAAGGATAAGTACGTGTAAAGGCGGCATGATAAGCATTGCCATGATGTCTTTATAAAAAAGGGGAAATCGCTTGCAAACACAGGTGTACAGTGGTGGACATACTGTGGATGACATTTTTTTCTTACATTTCTTAACCAGAAGTTTATGCTTGACGTTTTCAACTTTGCTTATCATGCTAAATTCTGTCTATCTAGTAAGATGGAAGATCTTACTGTTTGACCTCCTCATCTTCCATCGCATTCAAACATTTTAGTGCTCAACTTTATGAACTTTCATATTTGGTTCTGCTTCTAAACTGGGTTGACCAACTGACAAACGGTCTCAACTTTTAGCAAACAACCTGTCTATGATGATTGAAGGATTGATGTACTCAAATTCTTTAGCAAATTAGTAAGTTTTCCTTTTTCCATGGTCTTGTTTTTCTTTAATAATGAAGGGCGAAGAGAATTATCAAAGTGCTCAGAATTATATGAATAACTTCTCATTTAGTCAATTCAGTTGTATACTAATTCATAAAGTTACTCATGAATTCCGTAGGTCAGCAAATATCAAACCATCGTGCAAACCATTAACCGAGCATTAAAACTTTTTCGAGTTAATCTAAACTTCCATCCTGTAGTTACAACCATCCCTGAATAAAATTTGTTACGCCTTGGTTTGCATTGATTCTGAGAGGCCTGCAGATAATTTTTTTTTTAATAATTAAAATAATTAAACCATTATAGATAAATCTTGGATACAAAAAAAAATTATAAAACTTTTAAGGAATATTAGATATTTATTGAGATAATTTGAGTAAAAAGCTTTGGAAACCATTTTTATCTGATGAAATTTTCAATGATAACTATGCTATGATGGGAAACATCGCAAAGAATACGGAATACAGTTGCCATCAAATACTGCCGGTTCAACTTGGTTTTCCTGTAGAAGAAAATTCCAAATGACACAAAAGATGCATTGGTTCCAAATTTTTTAACGTTGTTCTTTGATGCAGAGTTGGAATTGCTAAAAACAGTGGTGATGATGTGGGTCAACCTCGGAAGGAAGAACGTGCTGATAGAATCTTTGTTTGCCAAAGAAGCACTTCCAATGGATAGGATAACCTTACATATCTCCTTCTGTGTTTGTTTATGAAGATGGAGGCCCCACCATGAAGAGGGGGGTATCTATATCAGTCCGTTTGTTGTCATGGCCAAACAAAAGTCAGTTATGAGCGGCCTTCCTCAGTTCTTTTACGTTAATCCTTTCTCTCTATAGATGTTTGTTATTTTTGCTTAGTTGATGTGCATGTCCCACAATCTTTGGTAATTTCCGTTTCAAACACTGATATTTGGAAGATGGAGTAATTTACTATTTAATGTGGCCATCAATCAATTATTTATATATCCTAATGTTGAAAATTGGAAGTTTGCATAATTAACCGTTTGTCTTGCCATGATTGGCTTAAAAAATAGAAATTCTACGTGGGAAGTGGAAGGGAGGAGAACTGTCGGCATGAACAAATGCATGATAAGGCTCCAAGGTAATTCCAACATCATTGTTGGACTGTTTTTGCATCTACATTTCAAGCTACCGATATTTTTGCCCATCAACAGCTGTTAGGTAGTAGTTAAACTGCTGATGACACCATAAATCTTCATTAAACTGAATTAGCACTTAGCAGAATCCATCACAAATATAATCTGGTTGCTCTTCAAGCCTCCCACTTTCCAATTGCATCAATGGCATTTTAAGTTCACCAGAGATGGACATTTGCTGTCAAGAAATTTTAATATTATATGGCACTGATGTCGTTGTTCTGAATACAAGGCACACTTTGAGTGCAAGGATTCTCTTACTCAGGCAGGTATTCTTTCTTGGAAAAGAGAGATGAATGCATGTAGTAGCACTTAAAATTATGCGGATTTACTTTAGTCCACCATTAATATGGAGTACCTCGAATGCAATAAATTTATCTTATTCTCGAAATTAGTGTCGAGAAATTTTTTGATGATGAATGATATGCAAAAGTTGGGTTGATGCAATTTAAGATCAAAGAAGTAGTGATACATTTAATGTGTTTAGATGATAAATATAATTCATTAGGATGTATTAAAGAGAAAAATGATAGTTTTTTTTTTATTGTAGAATTGTTTAAATCATTAAATACATACATGTAAGACTAAAGATCGAATCCTGCATGCAATAAAAGAAGCATAACTTTCAAGAAATATTAGATGTCACTTGAATTAAAGACTCTTAGCAATTACAAAGTATTAAATCCCTCTTAAATCTACACTCAAAATACTTTATAGTAATCTTATAATCAGTGGCATATATTCTCACAAATGATTATATACTCTTAACTTAACAAAAAAAATTTCATAAAAAGCATTACACACTCAAGATTAGAGATCGAATCATAAATGTAATGAAAGGAATGTAATCTTAAGGAAATATTAGGTGCCACTCCTAACAATTATAAAGTATTTAATCACTTTTAAATCTACACTAAAAAATATACTTAAAATACTTCATAGTATTCTTATAATTGGTGGCATATATTCTGACAAATGATTATATACTCTTAATAAAAATAATTTTATAAAAAAGATTACACACTCTTCACTCAATAGGAATAATTTCATAAAAAAGAGTAAAAATAAATTGTAAAATTTTAAGTAGACCCCTACGGGGAGAGGTTATAGGAACAAACTCCTACATCTTCCTTTTACCAAACTTTGCATAATACATGTATTTATATATTAAAAAACTAAATAAAGGAATCCTGATTGAAATAAGATTATAATATAATTATAAATTAATAATAATTTTAATTTTAATTCTAATTATAATATACTTTAAAATAAGAAATAATCACCCATTGATAATGATTAGAATTTGGATAAAAAATTCTAATAGTTAGTATCTTCTTAAACCGATTGTAAAGTAATGATACATTACTAATTTTTTTACAAAGTATCACTCAAGGCACCCTTAACAAAATTTTAAACTAAATTCATTTATTGACTCTTATTTAAATTCAATCACGTACAACACAGAGGAAATGTATATGTCATGTTATTATGTGATAGCCCCTTGTGTCCTTAAGTTGGGGGTTTGGTGACAAAGCAGCTTGAATATTTGCATTAACCACCCCAACTCCCCATTCTTCTTGCTATGACTATGTGGATAAGTTGCTGTACCCAACTCTAATGTCAGACAAAGTGAATAGTCTCTCACCCCCTTAATGTGTGGCAAAATGTCAAATATGTTTGTAGGGTAGAATGCTGCATTGCTGGTTCCATATTATAATTCGTGTTTCCATCTACATTTTTTTTTCTTTTTTTACATTGATTGCAAGAAAGTTTTAATTTATTTCCTCCAGCATATTATCCTATCCTCTCGTTACTGGCTCACCACTTGTTTGTTTGAATAGAAAGAAATGGAGGGGAGGAAGAAAGAAAAGAAAGGATACAAGATATTTTTTCCTTTTTTTTTTTTTTTGAGAGTTTTATGTAAAGAAGATAAGAAAATAAAAATTTATAACTAATTTTTAAAAAATTTTCACTTGTCAATATTTTGTGTTCTTTCATATTGAATTTTTTGGATGATTATCTACTTAATTTGCAATTTTAACCTTATTTTATTCTTTGATTTATATTTATATTTATATTATTAACGTTTCATTATTATTTACATTTAAATAAATATATCATTTATATGTTATAGAGATACCTACTGTGTGAAAAATATATATTATAATTATGAAATTTTTTCAATAAAAATATAAAATTATATTTTTTATTGATAATAATTAAACCAAACAACTTTGTGAAAAACATATTGTGTGAAAAACTTACTTACTCACATTCATCATTATTTCAACCCAATCATATTAGTTTTCTCTTGGGGGTAAACATGAGTTAAATCATTATTAACTCTATTAAATAAGAGCCATATTTGATTAACTCATAATTTTTTTCATAAATATTTTATAAGTAATAATTATAACATTATTATATATTAACTTATCATATCATTTTTCATAAAAAAAATTTTAAAAGAGAGAAAATATTCTATAAAATTTTTTTGAATATACATATTTTTTGGAAGAGGTTTTTTTAATTGTAAAAAAATTAATAAATTAACTTTAAAAAAGGATAAAATCTTGAATTATATATTAATTAGTTATATATTATGTTTTAACTCTCTATTATTATTTCTTATATATATAATTTTAGACATTCAGCTAAAAAAAATTAGAACTTAATCTTTCATTTTCATTCACTTTTTTTATTATCTTTCCTTTTCTTCTCCTCCTTGCTAACTCCCAACCAAAGCGTTAGTGTGGCTTATGTTTCCATGTACTGAATTTGAATTGTGGATCATGTCGGCAAGGCCAAGCAATCCTGACCGCTTACCAACTAAAAGTCTTTATGGTATAGCTTCATTTTGTACAGGATAGGAGGATGTGATCATTGTTACCAGGACAATGCCGACTTTTTACGAGAATCTTCACACTTTCGATGTTCCTCCATCATTAAATCTTCCTTTTTATCGTCTCTCCTTTTCCTTTCCACTTACCAACTAGCTAGTCTGTTTTCGAATGAGAAATATTCCTTCTATTTTTATTTCTTTTTTTATTATAGTTATATGTATAACATAATTTAAAGCAAATTCATCCCCACTCCTTTTAAAATAAATAGGATTTTACGTGTTATTTTAGAAATAATTGTAAATAAATAAAACTCAATAATATTTTCCTTCCAGATTGGAAGATATATATGCACTTCACATGTGAACTGTTATAAATATCAATACATGAAAACAGTAACATAACTTCTAAAAAAAATAATGTTTGATATGATTTGAAATATGTGCACGGAAGAATACAAATCACTGAAAATATATAAAAAAATTACATTAAAGATATTTTAAATGATTGAATTTAGAGAATAAATAATCAATGCACCAATGTGCCATGTATAATTATACTACAACGAGTCATAAACAGTGCCATGATATTTTGGCAATGGGTTGGCCATTTATAAATATTTTATTTTTTCTATAATAATAGAAGTAGCAAGTCAATGAAAGAAGAGTAATGCTACTTATATTTTCTTATAATTACTTTTTCCTTCTCTCCTTTTTATATTAGCAGTAACAAAGCAAAACTTTAATAATATTATAGGTAAAACATAGTTATAAAAAATTAAAATTTAACAATAGAACAAATCTAAAATTTAATGATAACTTACTATAATTTGGTTTGTTTCACAAGATACTAATGAATTTTAAATTTATTATAATTCAATTTTATAAATGTTACTATTGAATTTTATTTTGTTATCATTGATGTGAAAAAATAATAATCTAAAAGAGTATGTAGTGAAAGAAATATTGACTTTAATCCAAAAGTGTAGATCTCAATAATACATAGTTGATATTCCAATTGATTAGCCCCAACTTTGTCCCTTTTTTGAGTAACCAACCACATCAACTTTTAACCTTTGGTATTTTGGTAGATTTGAAAAACTTAAAGGCGTTGCGATGTGACAATAATTACTTTTACTTGCAAATCAAATTTTTTTATATGGCCGTTGGTTTTAAAAATCTAGGGTTTCGCTTGTCATATCAATTGCGCGGGCCCCATGCATCGTACAATTTGCATAGAAACTACGGTGAATTATTTGACCTAAGCCCATATTATTGGTCGTCCGAGTTCGTGGCATTGAATTTTGATAACAATGCAATGCAGTTGTCAATTTTGTTTGAAAGAATATGTTTTTGTATTTTTGTTGGTACATACATTGTCGATAGCACATTTAAAGGTGACAAATGTAGGTCTATTTTGATTTTGATTAATTAATGTATTTCTATCTATCAACTAAATTGAAAAATGTAACATCTACGTTAACATTGAAAAGTCATAAAAGAATTTTCTACTTCAAAAATAAATTTTATAATATGCGAAGATTAAAACTTAAGATATACATTTTTTTAGTGATAATATAAATGATAGTCCATTTAAAACATACATGATAAATAATGAATTCAAACTTAAAATATAATATAAATTTTTTTTAAGGTAATATAAAATATTATTGTATTATTGAAATACTGATGGCTTAAAATATATCTTTAAAGGAACTGGTGACTTAAAATTGTGTTTGTCGAGCTCCTTATGGGGCTAATACGGAGCAAGACCTAATTGATAAATACATCCATTAGCCTAGTGCTGGAAATCTTTGATCTATGAAGTTAAAGAAAGCATAATAAATCTAAGGCTCCTATGGAAAGTTTAAAGGGATATTTTGATTATCAATAGCTTTTTCCAGTTTGTTTTTAGTCCCTTAATATATGGCATCAAAGAGGTCAAATATCAATTTCAGACGATACTTTGGAACCCCAAAAAAGAAAATCATTTTATAAGTGGGCAAGTTTTCATTTTTCCAATTTATTGTAGGTTGATTAGTTTGAGTTCCAAGTTAGAAACCCTACATGCATTGTCCTAATAATCTCTAATTATCTAATTGTAATTAACTCAGTTATTTTTCATCTTTTTGGTATTTATCTAATTAAACACTAACCATAATTTTATGTTCTTAATAGTGGTAAGATATTAATTGAATGAAAAATATGCTAATTCTAAATTAATTTGAATTGTTATTGGATAAGAGTTTGAATCATAAAAAAAAAAAACTCTTATTAAGAGATAAATAAGTTACTAATATTTTAGTTTTTGAAATAATTCAAATTGGTATTAATAAATGTTAGATGATTACTTCAAGTAGAAGCCATCTTGTACTATTAGAATCACATGGCGTTGTTACTCGGCAGTTTCCACTTAATTTACATGAATGGATGTCCCTACAAACACTTTACTAAAACAAATCCTCCATGCATCAGATTTTCTTCCTCCCTTTCCTCATTCTGTCTGAGTCTTCACTGTAGCCTCCACCAATCCATGCCATAATTGGCTCTTTTGTACAACTACAAGTGGCCCACAGAGGACCAAACACAATAGAGAATAACAATTATGTATATGCCACTGTTACCCTCACTACCCTCACTGATTAAAACAACATGGGGCCTATCATTACATAAAATTATCATAATTATAATTATAATTAGTATATTAACAGTGGGTAAGAAGTAAAATAGCCACACATATAATATCAGCAATCAGCCAGATTTTGCAGTACTCAACTTGGGGTACTCAACTTGGGGAAAATGACCAACCAATAATCATTAACACTTGAAAGCTTATTATACTCTCATTCTGAAAGGAGAGATTGTTACAAAGTGGAAAAATTAAAAACTCCAATTTGTAGAAATGTGTGGGTTCATGAGTTCGATGATGAAGTTTTGTCGTTGTGGTATGAGTGTGGCCATCAAATCTGCATTTTAGCTTACCTAATAATGCTTTTGATGATTACCAAATACTTTATTCTTTGTGTTTTTCTTGTTCCCATAATTACTTGAGTGTACGGCGCCCCCAATATTGCCCACAACTATCCATCTAAACGTATTGCTATATTTAGTTGCACAGCCAAAATACTTATACACATAATTTCTATTCTATGGACCATCTTCAGACCCTTGTAATTATTGCATGAAGAAATAGAACGAGGAGCGGTCACTCTGGCAACTACGGGACAATGAAATGTATAGCCCGTTTTGGTAGGCAATTAGGAAGTGGGTTAGAAAATCCAAGCAGCCCATATTTTCACAACGCCATTCCTTCTGAAAACCACATCTCCTGAGCCCAATGGAGTTGGGTCATTAGGCCAGTTTGTTATAAACTGTTAACCAATTTCCACAATTCAAAATTGGGGTTCAGAAAGTGCGTGCGAGATGAGATCCAATGGATTTGATTTTGAACCAAGTTTTCTCAAAGTATCCCTTCTGAGATGTAATGACCAAAACGCTCAATAATTTGATTTTGGTGGAGCTTCAGTTCGATATATTTCCTTTTGCATGATATTTTCCATTGAGTCTACACCAAAAGTTAAAAAAAAAAAAAACTAAATTTTAACATAAAATTTGACTTATGGAGATAATTAATTATATAGGAAGAGATTTCAACATATCATTATTATAACACATCATTAGATCTAAAAGTTGGATTCATTAATTTATGCAGTATTGCATAAATTTAATGAAATTTAATGATTCAAAGTTAATAATATATTATAAGATGGTCTATTGTAGTTATTGCCAACTATATATCAACAAAACTTGCATTAATCATGTTAAAAAAAATTGGGCTAGTTTTAGCTTTTAACAGACAAAAGCAAGCAGTTCTGTAGGACCATGAAGCAACGTGAGGTTGGAGGTGGCATTAAATTGAAATAGCAGCAACTGGGTCGCAGCATAACACTGAAACTTGTTAGACACATGTATAGGGTGTTTTGTCGTCATCACCATGTCTCGAATAGATACATGCATGCATCCGTATACATACGGACAATATACGACAAAGACGTATTAGACAGCAAGATAGCGGTACAGTATAAAGTACCATAATTAAGATATGCTGACTCATTCAAACGTGTCCCCTCCCTGGATGCATGCATTGCACTATATATTGCACCACAATCTATCCTATTCGACACTCACACCCACAACTTCTGGGTAATTTGTACACAGCAAGTATAAATTGCAAATGTACTATTATATGGCTGTCTTGTTCTCCATCTCTCTTCACCTTCTCAGTACCTCACGTTCCCACGTTCATTTTTTATCCTTAAGATTCTTGCAACATATAAAATAATATTATATTGAATAAATCCCACGAGGTCGACCTATTTTGCATCATCTCCCGCAGCAGAACCGGACAGACTGGTTTCCCTATAAGAAGAGACCAGTGGACAGAAAATTGAAGTCGTTGGGTTGCAAATGTTGTTGGTAAGGGAAGCAACTTGATTGGGATCTAGATCTATGTGTGGCCCTCCCACTGCACAAAGAATCAAACAGGGTACTATAGCCAGCTAATGTCATCTTCCATGCTTCTTGAATGAGGGTGTTTGGTGCTGGCATGTCTCTTGCCTCTACCATTTCTTATCATTTCTCTGTCAATATGTTCCTATAATTTATTTACAATATCATACACAAATTCATCAATTCGAAGTAAACTGAAAACCTTGTCTTTTTTTAAAAAGTAAATTGAATATTGTGTTCCTTTTTGGGTTTGCTTCTTGCATCTGCAACACATATATTGCAAATTACGTGCCGTACGTAACTCAATTATGCCTCCAAATATATATATATATTCATCCTTCTTTCAATCAAACTAGTGAGCAAAGGTTCCTAAACATAACTTGCCAACCTATCTTCTAAAAATCGATTCCATAGTTTTGAGTTATGCTATTTATATATTTTTTCATGTATCTATAATTATATGTAGGTAAACTTACTCAAATTCAAGTGGCTTTGCTTGATTTGTTTAGATAAATTTAGATATAGTTACTTTTATAGTGGCATTGTTTTTTAAGTTTATTCAAGAATATGGGTGAAAACAAGAAGATATACAATTGAAGCGTAAGGATTTTGATTATTTGGTTCTCTTTTCCAGTTATAAATTTATTAGGTTATCCATTATTAACCTAGAAATACTCTTACAGGAATACATTACGACATTAACCAATTGATGTTACTTAAATAAGAAATTCATATATATAATGGTGTGATAATATTTTTAAAAATATAAATAACTTAACATAACTATCTAAATAAAGAAGTAACATAGTAAAAACACTTTTTGCATCAATTATTAGAGAACTAACTTTAAAAAGGAGGGGAAGAATCAATTGAAAAAATTGGAATATAGTTAATGCGTCAACTTTTTTTATAAAACTAACATCGTAAAATTTTTCCACATTAATTATTAGAAAATCGATGTCAAGAAAGAGGAGAAGAATTAGTTTAGAAAATTGAGATATAGTTAATATGTCAATTTTGCATAAAATTGACACCTAGAGAAATTTCAATCACCAATATTTGAAAATAAAATCATCAAAGATGTCAATTTTTTTATGAATTATTGATTTGTTTTTTTAACTTTAAAACGTTAATTTATAAAATAACTATATATAAAATTATAAAAACAGTGACATTTTTATATTATAAATAAAGCAAGTCTTTTTTTTCATTATTATCATTTTGACTCTCCCTTTTATTTGTTTCTAAGTTCATTTTTTATCTTTGTCTAACTTCACAACTGAGTGTGAAATTATAACTTTTCAAAACTTTTAAATAAAAGTATATGTTTTTGGTGGGATATTAGGTTTATTTAATTTTTATTGTAAATATTTTAGTAGGGAAACAAAAAGCTAACATTAAAAAAAAAATCTTATGTAAACATTTTACATCAATTTTTTAAAAAAAATTAACTTGAAATGTAAAAAAAAATTAAAATATATTTAAACGAATAAACATCAATTTTTTAGCAAAAATTTTACATGACAGCCCTTTTCTTATTGATTATATAACTGATATAGAATAGTTTAACATACAATGATGGTTATATATACATCAATTAATAACTCACATTATAACGTCAGCTTGTATTTTTGTTAAAACCATAGAGACACTGCATCTTTGAAAACACCTCCACAACCAATGGGATTAATGTTTTCCTTATCAGAGTTACATTTAATCCAATTAGCTAGAGGAAATTCTTATCAAGTCTGCATCTCTAATCTTTGCATTTTACCTAACTACTTTTATATAACTCAAACTGCAAATTCCACCTCTTTCATTCTTGTAGTTGCTTTAAAAATGATACTATACAATAGTTCTTTCACGTCGCTAAAAACCAAAACATATTAATTAGTCCATAATAACCAACACATAAAATTAAATATCATATTCTAATCTCATGCATTCTATCTTCCTAAATTCTTTGAAAGTTTCCACCTTAGCTAGTCATGTATATTAAGTTAAAAAAAATTCTACTAGTGCTTCAATTTTATTAAAGTTAATTAGAGATTCTTCATTTCCATGCAATCTCTCAAAAGATGCACAATAGATTCATAATTATTTTTATAATAGAGACATGTATTTAAGGTATAGTCATTTTACAAGCTTTTCTTTGTCTATTCATTAAAACATTTTCCTTCCTAACCAACAAAAAAAAGCTTTAATCCTTTTAGACATTGATCATTTCTATATACTTTTCCACAACAAAAAGGATGTTGAATTTGTTGAAGAAGTAAGACATCATCATATGCAAATATGATAGAAAAGCATCATCATTTGATTTGGCCTACTATACATTATCTAGACCAAGGAGCTAATTCAAGAGGACAATGCTAATAATGTTAACAAGAATATTGTTAAGAACAATATGCATAAACCTCTCTAAATTCCAATTCCTATCAGAGTTCACATATGAGCTATAACAATTTTTCTTTATGAAATGTAATAATAACAAAATTATAATCGGAAAGAGCCTTACACCTTGATATCTATGCATCCTTCCAAAAGTGGACATCTAACCCATTACAAATATGCCATTTCACTTCATCCAATTTATGTTTGTAAATACTACACACCCCTCACCACAGATTTAAATTCCTTGTTCTTTATGGAATTGCATGCATACTTTGTTCATAAGACTTTCATCCATAAAGCCTTTTGTTATTGAATAACACCCCATGCTACTTTCATCATATATTCTTCATTGCATTCTTTTAGCCTCGTGATACCCACACTCCATGCTTGCTTACTTTTACATATTTTCACCCATGCAACAAAGTAAACCTTTGATTGTTCTTTATTATCTACCCAAATAAAATCTATATACATTTTCTCCATATCATTATAGATAGATAGAGGGAGATGATTTTTTTTACACATACATATTGTGAAATAACAATAATAACTGATTTTATTAAAGTAATTCAACCAACAAGTGGGAGAGTTTTTGCTTTCCATACATCTAATCTTTAAAAAATTATTACTAGAATAAAGTTAAAAGAATCCTTAGATGCTCTTTTATGGTACAATAGTACTCCAAGGTGCCTTCCTAAATTCACAGACATGTAAAGCCTAGAGATTCTCTCATCTCCTTAAATCTATTACAATTGGCATTTTTTAAGAATTTTTTTTTTAATTTTTCTTGTTAATGTTTTCTCTTTAACATTGATAAACCTTATTTAGATAAAAATTAATGATTTTTGCTTCACCTATATTAGTTTCTGTAAAGAGGATAAGATCATCTACAAAGAACATGGGAAACATTGGAGTCCTATTTCTTGTAAGCATAATACGCTTAAAATTTTAACAATTGTTAAACCCAATTAAAATTAAAAAATTATTAGTTTGATAAAAATTTTGTAATAGAAGATAACAAATTGAATGAAATCCCTAGTGATCTACTTAAGATATTCTTTCACATTTAATTGCTAACTATGATAACATAATTAAATAAAGAAAATAGAACAAGTAAATGGAAATATAATTAAACAATTAAACAAATAGTATACAAATAGCTAAGGATGGAAAATTTTCAAGTGGATGATTGCCCTACGTATTTTGCCTCAATAGGACATAGAATGTAAGAAAATTTTCCTCGTAGAGTATAGCATGAGGCAAATTTTGCATCCAAAATAGATTTCGAGGCAATGCGATATTAGTTTAATTTGTCCCACAAAGCTTTGTATTTTTATCCTTGTACCAATGCATGTATATATATTATGTATAGACTTTTTAATAATTTAACAATTGAAAATAAATTTTAATAATGTTATTTATAATTTTTTATTTTAATTATTATATGTAAATTAAAAAAAGAAAGAATGTAAATAATATGAAAAAAAGTTGATGCCTTAATACTAATAACCCTACCCATTTCTTTAGTAGCTTAAACATAAAAAAAAGAAGGAAACCAATGTTACCAGCACTAGGCCAAAGGCAGTACAACTGCTGTCACCTTGCTATGGATCTTGAAAGAGCTATCTAAAGGAGCTACACGACATTATAAAGGAGTTGTTTGTTGTTCAAAAGGAGTAACAATGCCATCGAAATCAAATAGAGTTACGACACTGCTATCATTTTCTTGTTGCAATAACCATCTAAAAAACTTGAGGAAAGGTATTTCAAAGTTGCTATGCTCATTGTTCCACTTTACTATGTTTTATGTTACTATATTATTGTATTGCTATGTTGTTGTATTACTGTGCTATGTGTTGCTATGTTAGTTTGTTTTGTGTTATATTGTTGTGCATCTTCATTTTGTCATTATATCCAAATCCATATTATCCTATTCAATTGTTATGTGTTTTAATTTAGGTATGTAAGTTCATTTTGTTTGTTATAATTATCATGTTATTATGTTACTATGTTGCTATGCATCTTCATTTTCTCATTCTATCCAAAACCATATTATTCCATTTAATTATTATCTATTTTAATTTGGGTATCTAAATTCATTTATTTATTTCAATTGTTCTATTATTGTATGCCATATTATTGTGTTCTGTGTTGCTATATTACTATGCATTTTCATTCTATCCAAATCCATATTGCTTCATTCAATTACTATGTATTTCAATTTGGATATTTAAATTTATTTTATTTGTTGTAATTGCTATGTTACTGTGTTGTTGTATTGCTATGAATTTTTATTTTCTCATTCTATCTAAAATTATATTATTCCATTCAATTGTTGTGTGTTTCAATTTAGGCATCTAAATTTATTTGTTTGTTTCAATTGCTGTGTGTTGTATTGCTATGTTGCTATCAAATTGAGATTATTCATCAAATCATATGTACTTTTAGACTTATAGGATGAGACTTTATTAAATATTATGTGGTATTTATGTTTAAATTTGAAATATGTAAAATTTTAAGATTTTTATAAGATTTTCTATTTTTTTTATTTTTTGCAAATTTTCTTATGGGACATTAGTGCTCTGCAAATCATAAGGATAGTGCCCCAACTTATCTTGTCCTATAGAGTGTGGCATGTTCGAGGTAAATGGCAAGGGGTGCAATGCGGTGCAAGGTGGTTTAAGATAAATTTGCCTTCATTTAATTCCATTGCAATCCTTACAAACAAAATGCAGGAATATAATTGGAATTAAATTAGGGGTTAAGTTAAAATTAAACAAAATGCACTATTAGAAATAAAATGCAAAAGTAACATAAAAAATTAATGCAAAAACATAATTGATCCAATGAATTAAGAAATCTTTAATGGATTAATTACAGATAACAACATATTTAACAATTATGATTGATTTTTAGCCTAGAATTATTTGGAACTCCTATAATGATTCATAAATTCTATACTAAATAACCATCTAAGATTTGATCAAATTATATTAGTAGAATTAAATAATTATTATAATCCATAAAGTCAAATCTAAATTAATTTAAATATAAAATTCAGTTAAATTGAATGATTAAACTAAAAACATTTAGTTTAATCATTAACCATCTATTCTCATAAGAAGAATGATGATTAACCAAACAATATTCATAATAAAACTAATAAATATAAACGAATACAAATTATATCAAATCAAAATTCAATTCTTGTAATTTTAGAAAATTAGATAAAAGCATTAGGGAAAAAGAAAAATTAATTAACAAAAGTTAATATTATAACTTAGGATCTCATAATCTAAATAAAGACAAGTTTTAAATTCCTTAAATTATTAAAAAAAAATTAACCTTTCATGATTGAAAAAGAAAAAAATTGGAGAAGAGAAAAAAGTTGTTTAAAGTTGTGTGTAGAATTATGTTCTTACCTTTGGAAGCATAAATCTTATATCTGATTTTCTATGCTACCAAACCTAATAAGCCAATTTAATATGCCTTCTAGAATTTCAAAGAATAGAGCCTTTCTAATTTTAAAAGTCCAAAACCTAATTTATAAAATAATACACTACGAGAGTTACTAAAGTAAAATCTCATAGATTTAACTTTTACTATTGTAAAGTCTCTAAAATTACATAATTTCACTAAATTCCAAACATGAAGGTTAATGTTTGAGTCTTAGGAAACTTTGGCACTAATTTTACCTTAATTGGATCTTTGGAGTTTCATATATGGCTAAAAAATCAAGATTAGTTTAGCTTAGACAGAAATAAAGTATCAACCACATAGTTATTTTTAACCTTTCCAAAGTTTGAACTAAGCTTTAATCAAAGTATAAAAATTGTAAATCTTCTTTTAAACTTTTCAACAATATAAAAATTATTCAAATTTGATATTTAGAACTCAAGTTATAGCTGAAAATCTAAAATAACATAAAAATTCAATGTTAATCGAATAATTTCAAAATATTAGAAAATTAACACCCAATCATATAATAATGTCAATTCTATAAAATCAAGCATTTATAACACAATAAAAGGTATAAAATAAGAGAAAATAATGTACATAAAATTTTGTGCATCACATAATAGGCTTCCAAAGATTTGAGTTAATAGCAACCTAAATACTATGAACAAACCTCTCTTTACATAGAACAAACAAGTAGGGCAAGAGGGGATCTCCTTGATTGACTCTAGCTTGTTACATTTAAGATCAATATATACTTACAAATTCTCTTTTGAAAAAAGTTACAAAAATTTTATAAAAGAATCGTAAATTCTTATGACTAGCTTTTATATTAAACTTTAGTAAAAAGATACAAATTTTTTGAATTGGTGTCATAATTCAAATTCAATAGTTTATCTTTATTATGATATTATAAAGGCCACTACAGCAAAAAAGACTTTTAGCGACGACATTTGTCGTCGCTAAAAGGTATTCGGTCGTCGTTAAAGAAAAAGTCGTCGCTAAAAATGTCGTCGGTGTAGGTCCGTCCTTGAAAAGGTCATTAGCGACGACAATTTGTCGTCGCTAAAAGTCCGACCTTTTGCGACGACAATGTCGTCGCAGAAAATAATTTCAAAATTCAAAAAATTTTGAAAATTGATTTTTAGCGGCGACATTGTCGTCGCTATAGGGGAAGAAATCGTCGCTAAAAGTAAAAAATATCAGCGAAAGTCTGATCTTCAGCGACGACATTTTACCCTATAGCGACGACAAGTGTCGCCGCTAAAGATTTTTTGAATTTTTTTAAAAAAATTTAAATTCAAATTGTTGTATATTTTAAATAATATATTATCTAAAATATTCTTTATTTTAATTAACTTTAATTGTTTAATATTTTTTTAAATTTAATTTAATATAAATTATACAATTATAATATATCAATAATTTTATTAATAATGTCTAATAATTTGATCCAACATAAAAAATTAATACTCATAAAGCAATGGTAAAAATAATATGGACTTCCTAGTTGTAAATTATATTTATAAATTTTATGCTAAGTTAAATTTAAATAAATAAATTTAAAATTTACAACATACAAAATTAAATAATATGAAATTTCATATTGAATTAAACATACTATCAATTCTATTAATTTATTACAAATTATTTGAGTAAATTAAATATATTATTACATAAAAAAATATTATAACTTTTATTCACATACCTCAATGGTAAAAATCTACTGATCAACTTTGAATACTCTCCACGAACTAAGCTAAGTACTAATAATAACTAACAAATTAAAAGATGCAACATACAAAATTAATACATATCAACATATATAAAAAATAAATATATTAAAATAAAAAAATTTAAAAGAAAGAGAAAGTTCAGAAACTTACCTTAATTCCAAAAATTTTAAACGCGCAAATGAGGAGGGAGGAGGCGTTGCGAATAAATAGCCAAAACTTTCACCGACGACTAAAAAATTTCGGTCGTCGCTGAAGCCTTCACCGATGACCGAGGGACTTTCAGCGATGACATTGTCGTCGCTAAAGCCTTATCTCAGAATAGGCTTTTAGCGACGACAAAGTCGTCGCTAAAAGCTTAATAAATTTTTGGCGGCACAATTTGGCCTTTGGCGGCAAAATTTGGCCTTCAGCGGCGACAATTGTCGTCGCTGATTGTCGCCACTGAAGATTCAAGACTTTCAGCGACGACAGTGTCGTCGCTGAAGGGTGGAGTGTCGTCGCTGAAAGTCTTGGCCTTCAGCGGCGACAATTGTCGTCGCTGAAGATTTTGGCCTTCGGCGGCAAAATTTGGCCTTCAGCAGCGACAAATGTCGTCGCTAAAGATTCAAGACTTTCAGCGACGACACTGTCGTCACTGAAGGGTGGAGTGTCGTCGCTGAAAGTCTTGGCCTTCAGCGGCGACAATTGTCGTCGCTGAAGATTCAAGACTTTCAGCGATGACACTCCACCTTCAGCGACGACAGTGTCGTCGCTGAAAGTCTTAAATCTTCAGTGACGACAATTGTCGCTGCTGAAGGCCAAGACTTTCAGCGACGACACTATCGTCGCTGAAGGGTGGACCATCAGCGACGACACTCCATCCTTCAGCGACGATAATGTCGTCGCTGAAAGTCTTGAATCTTTAGCGATGACAATTGTCGCCGCTGAAGGCCAAATTTTGCCGCCGAAAATTTTTTAGGCTTTTAGCGACGACTTTTGTCGTCGCTAGAAGCCTAATTCCTTCTTGCCCTTTGTGCGTCATTTTTACTGACGACAATGTCGCCGGAAATACCTTTAGCGACGACCGAAATTTTGTCGCCGCTAAAAGTGTCGTCGCAGTTACTTCTTTTTCTTGTAGTGGGCAGACCGTACAATTTATATCAACATTAGTAATGTCCGAAAAGGTTAATGTTGTGGTTTTGTCTAGGCAAACCTTGGTACTGTTTAGATGGACTTCCAACAAGTAAAAGCAAATGAATTGATATATATATATATATATATATATATATATATTGGTAGTGGTAAATAATTTTGATTATATTATTTAACATGTTGCTATCTAATGTCCACCATTTATAAGGCATCAAAGATAGTGTGGATGAGCATCTGGGGAACTAATGAAGTTACGTGGAAACTGCATTCATACCTACCTTATTACTGATTAGTTTTAAAATGGTTTTGTTAGTAACAAGGAAGCTCACCTAAGATTATCAGGGTCAAAGGTAAGATCAAGACCCACAATTAGTCTTCTTTAACTATAGGAAATTAATTTTCTTTTCTCACCAACAATTAAAGAAATCAAAATTTCAGGATTTGAACATATTGTCTTCTGAGAAGGTTTGAAACAAGAAAACGGATCACATTTGAATGATGATACAAGCATAGTTGAAATTGAAAAGACTAAGCATGCTTTCTGAATTCTTTCTATGCTATTTTTCTTTCGCTCGATCTCTGGTACTTTTTTGTTAATAATAATGAACTTTTAAATGAAAGTTGAACTTGAAATTTGAATAATTGAAAATAATAAATTTTGTCAATTAAATTAATCTATAAGGTTTTGATTTTATAACTTTGGCATAATACTAAATACTACGTTTGGTTGAGGTTATCTTTTAATTTTAAGGATCCAATTAATCAACGTTTTACCCCCCATAATCAACGAGCATTTCTTGATGAGAAATTACTTTAGTCAAATAAGGCAATTGAAAGCTTACTCACTAAGGCACGTGAAACTTAAAATTTCATTACAATTAGCTAGCTACTTATACTTATCTAGTAAGCTCTATATTGTAAATAGGAAACTATTAATGTTTACCCTTTTGTTATTAAGAATCCAAATCAGACCCTAATTTGTCTTCTTTTTAATTAATTATATATGAACAAATTGTTATTGTTATTAAATATACAGGTTCAAAGATGTGCTTTGTTAACAAAATTTATAAAAATTCTTCTATTTTCTTAATATATATATATATAATAAATAAAAATCGAAAGAGAAAGAATACATTGTAACGTTTACCAAATATTCTATAAATTTCTTCGATCAACCTACCTCAATTATATAACCTCCTCTTCCATTTTTTTTTTCTTTTGCACACAGTGCCAGTTGGAAAACACATGGCCCACCTTTGTCCTGCCTGCAAACCCCTAGGTTTCTCCTATATAAAGGCAGCAACAGCCATTCTTCAGTTCAACCATAGCTTCAAAATCCTCCTCCTTCCAAAGCCGCGAAACACCCATATAACTCAAAGCTAATAGCTATGGCTTGCTGGTCTGCTGAAAACGCTACCAAAGCCTATCTCAGTACTTTGAAAATGGTGAGCATTCTCGATTCTCTATCTCTATTGTATTCTTAATTTCAAATCTTGCTTCTGCGATCTCAATTTCAATTTCTAATATAGTTTTGTGTTATATTCTCAGGGTCAAAAAGCCAAAGAGCCAGATGTGGCTGAGTTCATATCAGCAATAGCTGCCGGCAACAATGCACAACTAATGGTCGTAGCCTGCGGTGGCGCAGCTGACTCCACGACCCTGGCCTTGGTGGCCGCCGCCCACCAAACCGGCGGCCGCGTCATATGCATTGTTCGCGGCCTCGAAGATCTAAATGCTTCCAAGGACGCCTTGGGCATCGCGGCTCGTCAAGTCCAGTTCGTAGTTGGCGAAGCTCAAGAATTGCTCCTGACACAGTACGAGGCCGCAGATTTTGTACTTATTGACTGTAACCTTGAGAACCACGAGGAAATTCTCAAGTCGGTTCAGGTTGGCGGGAAGCAAAACGGCACCGTTGTCGTGGGGTACAATGCGTTTAGCAGAAGGTCTAATTGGGGGTCGTGTGGGACGAAAACTCAGTTGCTGCCAATAGGAGGAGGACTTCTGGTGACTAAGTTCGGAAGCACAGCGAGCAGCCCGAAATATGGGAGTGGGATGGGGAAGATGATGACGAAGAGCCGATGGGTTGTGAAGGTAGATAAATGCACCGGCGAAGAGCACGTTTTCAGGGTTAGAATTCCACAAGGGAAAGTGATTCATGCTTGAATAGTAGAAGAAGATTGGAATTTAGTCTGAGTTCCTGAGTCCTCCATTTTTATTCTCTAGCAATTGGAGTGCTAATTTTTGCTTCTGTTCGAGTACTAGGGGATAGTCCTAAAGGAAGATGTATATAGAAAACGAATTAATATAAAAATATTTATATGCTAAATTGGTTTGCGAGATTTAATTTCTGTGATTCCACGGCTATTAATTTATTATAGGTGGATGGAGATTGCCGCAATGGAGATGAGAAATTGGTAGTTAACTAATGGAATTATTATCTATAAGAATTGAAATAAATATAAAAAAGAATTAATAAAAAATTATTAAAAAAAATTATATTTGTTATAATTTTTTTATTCTTATTTTTATTGATATTAAAAATACAAGTTATGTATACATTGTAGAGGGGAATAGCATTTGCAACACTTGTTTAGATGTTGAGTTGGGCATCTAAAATCACCCTAAAATTAAATAATAACAAATTGCAAAGGTGTGAATGAAGCGCATATAATTTATGTGTTTATCTATAATCTTCATTTTATGTTTGAACTGATCATAGTTAAAGCTAAATGCAGTGAGCAGGCATCCACGTGAAACACTGAAATAATCCCTAACGGCAAGTTATAGAAAACCAAGAGTGCTCGAAGCTCATTGTTTATGCCGCTTTAAATCTAATTGTAGCTAACACCACCTTGTGCCTTTTGCTCCCATCACTATACTATGTAACAACATGGGGCATCGTGGCTTTTGTCCGAGGGAATCATCGCAGAAACTTGCATGATATGTTGGTTTCTTAGGGTCGTTTGGTTCATATGGGAAATAAATTTCCATAGGAAATTAAATATTTTAGGAAATAATTTCCTATATGAACTTCTTGAGAAATCTCAAATCTTATTTGGTTGACATGAAGTAAATCACACATCCCAAAAAATAAATTATTATATTTTGTTTGATTCAACTTTGAATTTCGTAGGAAATAATAATGAAATGACTATAATACCCTCAATAATAATTTAATATATATTAATAGATATTAATTAATTTTAAAGATATGGTAACGCTGGACTTTCAATCGTTTTCATATGATCTTTCAATAGAAAATAAGAAAATGTGAGTTTGATGAAGTCTACTTGGTTAAAAATATATAAATTGAGCTCAAAACTTTAAACGATCATAATTTTGTACTCGGTTGTCTGTTTTAAGTGAATATTTAATTAATTTCATATAACTTTTTGAGATCTAGGTGCTAGCAAAATGCCAAATGCCCACTTTAGTTTAGCAAAAAAGGTCTTTTTCAATTATTTTTTAAATTTTTCTTTATTTTCTTGTTATTTTTTTCAACTTTGATCTTATTTTTATTAATTCAAATTCATTCAAATCTTATATTAAACTTTTGCTCCCTAACTCTTTTGATATCTAGTAGTATTATAATAATTTTCTTAACAACTAAAATTATTAAAGAATAATTTATTACTATTTGAATATTAAACAGTAATACCAACTAAAAAATCTCAAATAAATGGGTAAATCATGTTTAATTAATAACTAAACTGCCAAATAATAGCATGTTATTGTCTATTTTTTAAATAATAACATGTTACTATTTCGTTCCAGAATAGTAACACAAACAAAACCCTCAAATAAATGGATAAATCATGTCTAATTAATAACTAAAGTGTCAAATAATAACATATTACTATTTTTTTTCTAACATGTTACTGTTTCTTTTTAAGATTAATTAACAATCAAATTGTCAAAAAAAAGGATATTACTGTTTCATTCCAAATGAATAAATTAAGTCTAATTAATAATTAAATTATCAAATAATAGTATGTTACTATATGTTCTCTAGACAGTAACATATTACTGTTTCGTTCTAAGCATAATTAACAATCAAACTATCAAAGAAAGGGATATTATTATTTTATTTCAAAATAGTAACACTAACTAAAAACTTAAAATAAATGGATAAATCAAGTTTAATTAATAACTAAATTGCTAAATAATAGCATGTGACTATTTTTTCTCTAGATAGTAATATGTTACTGTTTCGTTTCAAAACAGTAACATCAATTGAAAACCCCAAATAAATAGATAATAACATGTTATTATTCGTTCCAAAATAGTTATTTTAATTAAAAATCTCAAATAAATGGATAAATTAAGTCTAATTAACAACCAAATTGCTAAATAATAGCATATTACTATTTTTTTTTCTAAATAGTAACATGTTACTGTTTCATTTCAAAACAGTAACATCAATTGAAAACCTAAATAAATAGATAATAACATATTAATGTTTATTTTCTAGACAGTAACATGTTACTGTTTCATTCCAAAACAGTAACATCAATTGAAAACCTAAAATAAATGGATAAATCAAGTCTAATTAATAACTAAATTACCAAATAACAACATATTACTATTTTTTCTTTAGATAGTAACATATTACTGTTTCGTTTCAAAATAGTAACATCAATTGAAAATCCTAAATAAATAGATAATAACATGTTACTGTTTGTTCTCTAAAACAGTAACATGCTGTTTCGTTCTAAAATAGTAACATCAATTAAAAATTTTAAATTAATAAATAAATTAAGTCTAATTAATAATCAAATTGTAAAATAATAGCATGTTATTATTTTTTCTCTAGACAATAACTTGTTACTGTTTCATTCTAAAATAGTAACATCAACTGAAAATCTCAAATAAATGGATAAATCAAATCTAATTAAAAATTAAATTATCAAATAATAGCATGTTACTATTTGTTCTCTAGACAATAATTAATTAAGAAAATTATGATTCTAATTCTAATTGATGTGTGTGTGTATATATATATATATATATATATATATATATATATATATATATATTTAATTTGAGTTATAGTGCTTGAAAATTGATATTAAAAAATATTAATAAAATTTTATTTTAATATTCAAATAATTTCAATTAACAAATAGAATATATAATTATATAATGCAATTAATATAATATATATTAAAATTTTAATTTATTGAAAATATTTATATAATCAAATTAAATATATCATATTATATTTATATTATTTAATAATTAGAATCTAACTTTCAAATAATAGTAATAAATAAAATAAAAAAGAAGTAAAGGAAAATTATGTACTAAAATTATGATTCTAATTCTAATTGATGTGTGTGTATATATATATATTTAATTTGAGTTATAGTGCTTGAAAATTGATATTAAAAAATATTAATAAAATTTAAATAAAATTTTATTTTAATATTCAAATAATTTCAATTAACAAATAGAATATATAATTATATAATGCAATTAATATAATATATATTAAAATTTTAATTTATTAAAAATATTTATATAATCAAATTAAATATATCATATTATATTTATATTATTTAATAATTAGAATATAACTTTCAAATAATAGTAATAAATAAAATAAAAAAGAAGTAAAAGAAAATTATGTAATAAAATAAATAAAAAAATAAAATAATGAGTGGGTTATAAAATAACATAGGAATTAAACAAAAGTATATTATTAATTAATTCATTTAAATTAAATATTTAAATTTATTTCATAAAATAATAATAATAAAATATATCATGTAATATATATATATATTAATAAGTAAACTACAAAATAACAGTAACACCAACTAAAATGACATTCACGAAGTGAAACCTGATAATCAATTAAAAGGATAAAATTGGTATTAATTAATTTTAGTAAGGATGTTTTTATCTATGAATTAGTTAAAAATATAGGAAATAGAACTTACTTAGGAGGGAGTAGGTAAGTGATTTCTTATGTTTTATTAGAAATACAAGTTCCCAGGAAGATCTATTTCCTCCTATGTTTTTGCTGCAAACCAAACAATCCCACCAACTTGTTTAATTATTCATTAACTACCAGATTAGCACAGCTAACTTGCGCCTACTTAATTTAAGGAACCACTGCATTCTTTATTTCTTTATCATAAGAATAAAATTATAAAATATTAAGATTATAAAAAATAATTTACCTATTCAATTTAAAAAATGAAAAGATAAGATAAAAAATAATATTTTTTATTTTAATAAAAATTTATTTTTTCCACTTTTATAACAAGTATTATAATTTTTTATACAGATTACTAGTCATGAGTTCATAGTTACTGCACATCTCATATATCCACATCATATTTGGTGGGCATTTATGTCCTGTTACTTGTCATGAGCTGGCAACTTCACTTGCTAGATCGTGCGGTACTTGCTATCAATAATCTGAAAGCAAGCCAGCCAAGGATTACTTCCACGACACTCAAATGGACAAACATATCAGGTAGCAAGATAATAAAGAGCGCAGTGGAAGATAAACAATCAAAGCAATCAAAACATGCATAAATACGGGCAACGGAAGAGCAACACATAGCACAAAGCAAATTAAAGATAAGCACAAAAAACATAAGGGTAAAATATGCAACACGGGCAAAGGTAGCCTAAATCGACTAAAATATGGGACATCATAATTAGAAAAGGAGTTACTTCTATTATTTATTATATCCTCCATTACAATGTTGGAAATATACAAGGGAGGTGCAAGCCTCACATTCCATCCCTTAAACTAATGCTAGGCTCCTACCAAGGTCATGAGGCACTCCCCTCCTAAAGAACATTCTAAATAAAAGCCTGTTTGGCAAGAGATAACATATTTTTCTTGAACGTTCATAAGGCCTTTTCTTATAGATTGGGAAGGATCAACTATTACATGATACTTCAATACCCTTACCTTGGGGAAAATCTTAAAAAATTGTACAAATCGAAATGATCTCAAATCTGCGTTACAAGTCTTCCATCCTATGCTTGATTTATTTGTCAAGTTTCAACTTGAACAAAGCTTATTTGCCTAGTCAATCGATGCACAAGGCCAACTTGTGACATTCTCCCTCACTCAGTTGGTTGATGTCCTTAGAGACTCTATTATTTAGGAGGCTTGAATCTTCTACTTGAATTCTGATAAATCTTCTTCCTTCTTTCAGTTGATCTCCTTATCTCCCAAACCCCACCATTTCACCAGAAATTCCTTTTTGGAGCATCTTCTTATGATCACCACGTGCTCTGCTAAAATATCCTTCACAGACTTTTGCTTTTTACTGGTGGGGTTGACTCCTGGCCTAGTGGGCTAATCATAGGTTGGATTTTCAACATCTGGATGACACGGCTTTAAATTGTTGACATGGATGATTGGATGAATCTTCAGCCATTTGGGTATAGCAACCTTGTTTGTTACATTCCTAACCTTAGCTATGATTGGAACTGGACCTTCATACTTGCGAAGTTATCTGCTATCTTTGGCCCTTACACTCTTTTGTTTTGGTAGCAGTTTAACAAGGACAAGATCACATATTTCAAACTCTAACTCTCAACATCCCCTATCTGCCTACTTCTTCATTCTCTTAAAAGCTTTCTCCAAGTAAGTATGGGCAACTTCTATGCTCATTTTCTAATCTTTAATGAAATAGTGTGCAATAGGATTCACACTTCTATACACTTTAGACATCATATGGAGTAAGAGCAGCTATTGACCCATTACAATCTCAAATGGACTTTTGTTGGTAGTAAAACTCTTCTAAGTATTGAAGAAGAATTGTGCAATATCCAAAAGCTGTGGCCAATTCTTCTGATTTGTACTAGTAAAGTGCCTCATGTATTCCTCCAATAGGCCATTGAATCTCTCAGTCTGACCATTACTTTGTAGATGATAGCTAGATAAGAAATTGAATCGAAACCCAAGAATACTGAAAAGATCTTAGCAAAAGGTCCTTGTGAATCGGTTGTCTTGGTCACTCACTATATTTTGAGGCACTCCCTAATACTTGATAACAAACTTGAAGAACAAACGATCTGTCTCCTATGTTGAGTAATACTTTAGAGCAGGGATGAATGTTCCATACTTTGAAAAGCGATCTATTACCACCAAGATAGTGGATAGATCCTTGACTTTAGGGAGGTTGGAAAATCTAGTGATACACTCTCCCAAGGTCTACTGGGTATCTATAGTAGCTCCAAAAGTCTCGTGACTTTCTCCTTCACAACCTTATCCTGCTAGCAAATGAGATAGGCCTTCATGTAATTAACTATATCATCCTGCATCTGCGGCTAATAATAACCCTATTTCAGCAATGCATGAGTTCTTTGCCATCCCAGATGACCTGCTTTTTCAAAAGTACCTTCCTCATATTGCCAACTTTGGAAACAAAGAGTCTTCTTCTTTTTACCCATAATAGATCATTTTCTACAAAAAAATTATCGAGTTTTGCCCTCTCTGGCAAGATTCATAATGGTTTGGGCTACCGGATCTCTAGGTAGATACTCCTTTATGCATTCTGCATTGTTGTGGTGACTTGACTTCTTGTCGTGCAAGTCATCAATGTCATTGCTACAAGCATAGTCTTCCTACTAAGGGCATCTACCACTTAGTTTGTCCACCCCACCTTATGCTCAAATTCAAAATTAAACTCCACTAGAAACTCTTGCCAATAGCCTTGCTTCGAAATTAACTTCGATTACATGAAAAAGTGGCTAATTGCAGAGTTATCAGTCTTCACCACAAACATCAATCCAAGCACCTTAAATAGTGAATTACTGCTAGCATCTCCTTCTCCTGTGCCATATATCTCCCTTTAACTTCTGATAGCTTATGACTCTTACAGGCAACAGGATGACCCTCTTAGAGTAAAACTCCACCTAACACCTAATGCAAAATCTAATGCATCTATCTTTACTTCAAAAGGCTTGAAAATATCAGGTAAGGCGAGTACAGGGTCCTCAGTCATTGCCCACTTCAAATCTTTAAATGTAACTTAGTATTTTCCACTCCACTTCCAAGTTACATTCTTCTTGAGAAGGTCCGTTAATGATGCTGCCCTTTTCAAGTATCCTAATTGGTAAGCCTTAAAAAAGATCTCAACTCAGCTACCTTCAAAAGGACTTTCCACTCCTGGATAGCTTTTACCTTCTCCATGTCCATGAAATCTCTCCATGTTCAATTATGTGTTCTAGAAACTTAATGCGTTCCTAAGCAAAGGAGCACTTCTCTTTATTCACTTACAACTAATGTTGCCTCAATCTTCCAAACACTAGTCGTATATGCTCAACATGTTCTTCCAGTATGGAACTAAACATAACAATATCATCTAGGTAGACGATCACAAACTTATCTAGAAAATCATGGAATGCTTAATTCATGAGAGTAAAAAATGTGATAAGAGCATTAGTTAACTCAAAAGGTATCACTAGAAACTTAAAAGCTCCATAATAAGTAACACAAGTAGTCTTTGCTATATCTTCCTCCGCTACTCTCACTTGGTAGTATCCCGATCTTAGGTCCAATTCGGTGAAGCACCTCACATTGCTTAACTGGTTAAATAAATCTTGAATCAAAAGGATCGAATACATGTTCCACACTGTCACTTTGTTTAAGGCCCAATAATCCACGCACAGCTAAAGACTACCATCCTGCTTCTTCTAAAATAACTTTGGTGCTCCAAACGGTGCTTTTGAAGGTCAGATGAATCCTGAATCTAATAGCTCCTTTAATTATTTTCATAACTCAGCTAATTCAGGAGAAGCCATTTTATAGGAACTCCTTATAAAAGGATTTACACTCAATAATAACTCAATTTAGTGATCAACATCCTATTGAAGAGGAAGGCACGAAGGTATTTTATCAGGCATGACATCTTCATACTCTTCCAACATGCCTTAAATTCCTTTAGGTGCTAGTTCTCTCTTTTCATTTCTCTTACCTCCCATAATTATTGTTACAAATGATGCTTCTTTCCGTTTCAGACCCTTCTTAAATTGCATAGCCGATAAGAGCTTTATCTCATCAGGTTACTTTGTTTGTACTAGTACTACACATAGGTTATTCCCCATGAATAAAAGACAGTTTACTGTAGGAACTGGCGTAACTTAATGAGTTAAAAGGAACTCCATCCTCAATATTATATTAAAATTATCCATCCTAGTGACTACAAAATCTATTTTTCCTTACCATGAGCCAAGCTTCACACTAACTTGTCTCACCACTCCCGCAGTAGTAGAAGTCTTAAAATTTACAGCTTTCATACGGCCTGAATCCTTCTCTAACTTCAAACCAAGCTTTTTAGCTTTCATTTCAAAGATAAAATTATGAGTGCCACCAGTGTCCACCATCACATTAGTGGTGGCTTTCCCTGTCATCTACCTATTTATATACATGAGGCCCCGGCTCAGACTATTTTTTCTTTTTTCAACCTACTTCTTCAAGGCACTAAGAATATACAAAGCACTCGTCCTCGAAGCTAGGTATTCTTCACTATCCAATCATCCTCTTCTTTATCTTGATCCTTATTTGAGACTTGTATAACGTTGAGGCTAGCTTTTTATAAGCAATCAACCATCTTATGCGGACCCTTACAAAAGAAATAGGCCAAGGGTTTCTTCCCTCTATTATTAGTGGCATTTTAAGATGAAACTAAACTTGTACTAGTGGAACTTTTCTTGTTGTCTCCTCCCTCACTCTTGCCTTTACTTGACTTGTTTAACTGTTTCCTACTTCCACTAGAAAAAAATCCACTACCAACTTAGGACTTCTTACTAGGGTTCTCAACATGGTAGTCGGTTAAGCATTTAACAACAGCTAGAGTAATAGGCAATTCCTATACCTGTTATTTTTGAAGTTTGGTCCTTGCCCATGGTTTGAAATTTTTTAAAAAGAAGAACATCTTGTCCTTTTCTAACATATCTGAAATGTCTAACATCAAAGCTGATAACTTCTTTACATACTCTCAATGGCACCAGTTTGCTTTAGGTCATGGAGCTGGCATCGAGCTATGTACTTAACATTTTTAAGGAAGAATTAGGACTTCAACTCTCTCTTTAAGTCTTCCCAAGTATTGATAGTGCAAAAACCTACTAAAATATCTTCATATTTGGTTTGCCATTAAAGTTTAACATCACCAACTAAGTACATAGTGGTAGTTGTCACCTTTGCTTCCTTTGAATTTGGTCGAACTACTCAAAAGTATTATTCCATACTAAAAAGAAAATTCTCTAACTCTTTAGCATCTCTTGTCCCTATAAAATAATAGGGTTCGAGCATTCTCATATGCCCATGCTCTGGTGCTCCCTGGTTAAGGCCTTAGTTCCCTAATGCCCTTGTAAGAACTCGGATTTAGGCCTTCACATTAGCTAGCTCAGCTCTTAAATCTCGAATGAAATCACCCAAGTTACCTTTAACACTGGCACTTAAGGTCTCTCGATTGAGGCCTAAATAAAACTCAATGCCCGTAACTCGAATTACAACACTTTTCCATTCCTTAGCTCGCTCATCAACTTGGGAATATCATGACCCTGTATCTCTTCAACTGCTTTATACAAATCATTTACCTGCCCGATTCGGGTCTCCAGCTCCACTATGCACGAAGTATTCAATGTAGTTGTTATTGCTCTTTAAAATCTTCCAATAATCTCGAAGTGATCACCAAAGCAAGTGGAAATCTGCTTTGATACCTAATGTCACAAGCTAGTAACTTCACTTGCTAGATCATGCGGCACTTACTGTTAATAACCTAAAAGCAAGCTAGCTAAAGGTTACTCCCATAACACTTAAATGGACAAACATATCAGGCGGTAAGATAATAAAAAGTGCAACAGAAGATAAACAATCAAAACAACCAAAACATGTACAAGTAGGGGTAATGAAAGTGCAACACATAGCATAAAGCAAATCAAAGATAAGCACAAAGCACACAAGGATAAAACATGCAATATGGGCAAAGGCGGCTAAAACCAACTAAAATATGGGATATTACAATTAGAAGAGGGGTTACATCTATTATTCATTAAATCCTCTATTACAATATTGGAAATGTGTAAGGGAGGTGCAAGCCGCACATTTCATTCCCTAGATTAGTGTCAAGCTCTCACCAAGGTCACCAGGCACTCCTCCCTAAAGAACATTCTAAGCAAAAGCCCATATGACAGGAGATGACATACTTTTTTTAAACTGTTATAAATCCTTTTCCTAGAGTTTAGGAAGGATCTATTATTACATAATACATCAATATGAAGATAAAAATCCAAGAATCACAGCCATGTACTTTTTTACTCGCACTAAACAAGTTACCCTCAGTAAAATTATATAAATACCCCAAGCTCGAGAAAAATCTATAAAAATTGTATACAAGTCAGAATAATCTCAAATTTGAACTATAAGTCTTTCATCTTATGCTTAATTTATCTGTCAAATTTTAGCTTGAACGAAACTTGTTTGCCTGATCAATTGGTACACAAAACCGAATTGTGACATATTACGTGCTTTGCATGGACTAATTGTATTTTTCTTCAACTGGAAAATGGGCTCACATTGAGGGCCTTGGATATTATTGTAAGAGTGAGAACATCTAAGTAGGCAGGAAAATCAGTAAGTGAAAGCAATTTAATTCTTATTTCACATATTAAAAAATAAGAATTCATTTTATTTTTAAAATAAAATTTGATTATAAATAATAAAATATTTAATTTTATTTTGTTTATAATTTTATTTTAATTATATTTACATTATTATAAAATTTATTAAATTTAATAAAAATTTTATTAGAACTTATTTTTTTTGACTTAAAATACATATTATATAAAAAAAACTATTATTTTTATGTTATATTTATCATGGTATTATCAAAATTTATTTTTTAATCAAAATTTATGTATTTTTAACAAAATTTCAAATAATAAAATTTATTTATAAATAAATTAAAATTATTTTTATTGAAGTAAAATAAAATTAATTTTAAAATTTTTTTATGCGGAATGAAACCTAAATGACATCACCGTATTAGTGCCTGTTAGCTTCAGCTATTATAGCTTTGCCATGTCAGTTATATGCCACAGCACTCAACCTGATAATGCAATAAGATTTTCATTAAAGAACACTATGTCAAGACTGGCATCCAAGCAGCATTACTTGCTCTGATATAAGATCGCAGTCCAGAACTCTTAGGACAAGTACTTTGCCTTAAACAAAATGGAAGAGAAAATGGTTTCCTGCACGGAACTTTAATGGGGGATGAAGAGAAGCAGCCGATAGAAACTTCCAATGAAAACAAAGAAAATAATAAACCAAGGAGAAGAAACGAAGATACTAGCAACAGGGCCATGAATATTACAACTTTTGACGCAATTTCAATGTTCAATTTTCTCAAAAACCTGTTAAAATTTCCGCACTAAATGTCAGATAATCAAAGGTTTTAACTAAAATCGGAGGAGCTAAGAGATTCATCATCTAACAATTGCAATAAGATATCATATTACTACTGCCTCAGATTTTCATTAATATAATGGCAAAAAAGCATAAATTTAATTCACTTAATAGCTTAATTCAATTAAAATTGAAAGAAATAGAGAGAGATAGAGGGAGCAAGGATTTGCAAATTTAGAGATACGTGAAAGAAAAAATTATGAGGCTTGCTGATATTAATGAATGCTAATTCCTCTTTTTCTTTTTAAGGTAATGCATTTGATATACGGAGTACTTGATTGTATCTTTTAACTAGCATTTGGTTTTTATCGTATTTTTTCATGAGCATAGAATTTACAACAGAAGACATAAAGTCTATGCATGCACTCCACTCCAAGATTGCCAAAGTGATAGTAAATGGTATAGAGCAGGGATTTAGTTAGGAGTGTAAAACAAATCAAAATTCGCGAATCAATCCACAGATTCTAAAGATTTTAATGAATTTAAACTACTTAAAATTTAATCTTCTTTTTTATAAATAATAAGAAGCAGTTCGAACGAACTAAAATTCATAAAGACTGAATAAATACGGATTAATTCACAAACTACGAACTAAAAGATATAATCATATACGAATTTTTTAATATTTAATTTATTTTTTTAAAAATAACTAGCCAGTAATGTAGTGGTAGCGAATCTGTCACCTCAGGCCTTTTAATATTAAGCTAAACGCGTTTTGCATGTACAGGCCTCTTTTACCATGCTAGGGGTAAAAACCTATTCATGGTGCATTGGGTGACCTGGCGTGTTGATGATCGTAGATCGCAGAGTAAAACCATTGATACGGACCTTTTTGTAATTTAGAAGGTGAATTTATGAAAAGGCCCCAAAACATTTTGAAATTATCAATGACGTCCTGTGCATGAGTCCGGTCAGCAGATGATGGTCCACATAAGATGGGGAGGATTACTAGTTGGATCCATGATAGCATTGCACATGCGGCACCTAAGACTACGTACGGCAACTTGATGGGGTAAGTCCGGCGGGAGGTCACGATTGAGAATACGGCTGCCGGAGAGATGCAAGGTGGCCGGCAAGACGGCAAGGGACAACAAATTTACTTACCAGAGAATCGGAATTGGGGATTGGACGTCGGTAGAGGAAGTCCGCAATACTGAATAAAGAATACAACTAATTATTTTTATTTCTTGGTAAGTAAGCTAAGAGAGACAATCCAAAGTTGGCATGCTAGATACTAGCCTTCTGTTGAGAGGGTTATTTTAAATAATCTTGTTCTTTTTGCCCTTTCTTTAATATCATATGCAATTCACTAGGATTCCAAAAATGATTTTGACAAAACTTGATCAAGTAATCAAGAGTTTTTTGTGGGGAGGCACGGGGGAGGGGGGAAAACTGTCCTTGGTGAAATGGAAAACAGCTATATTGCCAGAAGTAGGAGAGCTTGGGATAAAGATTTCTTTTATGTTAATATGACCATGTTGGGTAAATTTACTTGGAACTCCATCCACGATAATCAGGCTCCATGGATAAATGTTCTAAGGTCAAAATATCTAACTTTAAAGAATAATCGGGAGATAAAACATAACAAAATGTACTCACATAATTGGAAGACCATAGTAAGTGCAATTGATATTATCAAGGCTGGTATAATTGTGGGGAATGAGGAAAAAATCAATTTCTGGCGAGATAGTTGGCTTCAGATTGGGCCTTTAAGAAATTGCATCCAGGGCCTCTCTCTCAGGGAGTATTGGAACTAAAAATTGAAGATGTTATTGCTCATGTGACATGGGATTTAAATACCTCTTGAGCTAAAAAACTTCACTTTGGGTACTCCTTTTAGTCTCAGAAGGGGTGGAAATAAATTGGTTTGGGGCTTATCTATAAGTGGTATTTGTACAATTAAAAGTATCTGCAATTTTTTGAAAAACAGACCAACAACCTTTTCTGGGAAGGAACTCTAAATGAATTTGGAAAACTCCTTTAAGTCCCGAAATTCGGTCTTTTATTTGGCTAGATATTTTGAATAGATATCCCACTAAAGAACTGCTAATCAAGAGTGGGGTTGATATCCCTCCCTTTTGTATCTCTTGTAACTCTGATATTAATTCTATTGCTCATATTTTGCGGGAATGTCATTCTACTATGAACTTCTGAAATTGCCTTAATATTCCTTTACCTTGTTTGAACTTATTTCACTTTGATTTTGAATAATGGCTGAAAGGTAATTTGATCTCAAATGAATTAAGTTGCAAATTGAAAATCCCTAACCCCCTGCTTGGTACCGGTGAAAATGGTGGGGAAGTGAAAAAGAGGGTAGAAAAATACAGAAAAAAATGCAAATTCACCTGCTTGGCTAGGCGAGAAAACAGAGGAGAAGTGAAAAATAAGGAGAAATCGTACGGTGGGTCCCACGCGATTTTTTTCACCTCCGTTTAATGGTGAAAACCGGGTGAAGTTCTGCACAGTGCAACTTTGTTCTCGCGTGGTTAGCCCTTCCCCCCCTCTGCTCTGCTCCTCCCCGTGCCGTGGTTGTTCTGCACGATCTCCATCCCCGGCGCTGCTGTTGAAGTGTCCGTCCGGCAAGATCTGTTGGTGCACGGGCATTCCTGATCTCCCTCTCCACCTGATCTCCGTTGGTATGGCCTACGTTCTGCTCTGCTCCTCCCTGTGCGGTGGCTGTTCTGCACTTGATCTCCATCCCCGGCGCTGCTGTTGAAGTGTCCGGCAAGATTTGTTGGTGCACGGGTGTTCCTGATCTCCTTCTCCACCTGATCTCCTTTCCGTTGCTCAGTCCGACATTGCTGCTCGGCGAACGTTGCTGCTCGGCGAGGTCTTCTCCGATTGCAACAGGTAAAGATCTCCCTCTTCACCGGTTGATGTTGCTGTTGTTGAAGATGCTATATGCAGGTGAAACCGGACATTAACCGGAGAGACGGTTGAAATTGGGGACAATGGTAAGACTGAACATGTCCTGCTTCCTCCCCCCCCAACACACACGCAAAAAAAGAAAAAAATAATCCATCATATGTTGCCCTGCTTCCTCCCCCTACACACACGGAAAAAAAGAAAAAAATAATCCATCATATGTTGTTCTTACTGTTAACTCCGTTTTGTACAGTTGGAGAGACGGTTGAAATTGGAAATTTGGATCCTAAAATAGCAACCTTTTGGATTGAATCTGGTATTCATTTCTTAATTTCCTCCTTTTGTATTTGTTTGTATGTCTTAAATAGTATGCATCTCTATGCGAGTACTATAGATCATGCTTTGTGCATGTTTGTATTTATATCTACTTTAAGCTCAAGGATCTGCATATTTGTTATTTGATCCGCAGTTGCTAAGGAAGTCTTTATTCGATGTTTCACAGGTAAGCTGAGGGGAGTTCTACTTGATATTGCTCGGTCATCCCCAGTTGAGCACTATGTTACCTAACCATATTGTATTATGTGCTAGAAAATTATGTACTATTGTTAACCCTTATTTGATGTATCTATATTGTGATAGTACATCTGAACATGTTGACTACATAGGTTGTGTTATTTTGGCATAGAGTGACAAGTTTTGGGGGTGTGAGTTCTCTGTATTCACTAAACCCCTATCTATGTTAACACTCTCACTGAGTAAACTTAGATATTTCTATCATTATTATTCCTATTAAGAGTTGTCTTTGCTTTGTATGAGATATATTTTTACATGGATGCAGCACTTGATGGGCAAAATTTTCACAGTTATAGAATTGATGAAAGTAGTGTTCATTTTTTTATAATTAAGTTTCTGAAATTAAACAACTGATGTAGTTATAGAATTGAATTTATACTATTCTTATCCCAATTAATTTTGGCCAACACAAGTAACAATTCCAAAATTCATCATTATTTCATGTTCCTTTAATTATATGATACAAAAATGCTGGAATGTGTAAACCTTAATTACATCACTTTATCTTCTTAATATGGATCCTCTAATGTATTTTGTTAAATTTTAATATTGGTTTGCTTCTAAAATTTTGTTGGATTTTTTGTACATCAGGATACCTACCAAATAAGAAAATAAAGGTTACATAATATAGAATTAATTTGTATGAAATGAAAATTATATTATATTATTTACTTAATACGTGGGTTCATATTAATTTTTTGTAAGTTTGGGGTATTAATAATGTTAAAAAAACTTACATTTTCTTAAAAAGTGGGTTTATAATAAATTTATACTATTTATTCAATTTTACATTTTAATAATATAAAGAAAATTGAACACATCAATCTATATTAAAAAATATTAATCTAAATTTTACTTATAAAATAAAGTTAATATTAATTTCTTAATATGTTCTAAATTTACATCAAATGAGGTAAAAAAAAATTAATTCTCCTTATATTTTACAAATTTCTATTTTCTCTCATAATAAATACAATATTTTCTCCTCTGTTTTCTCTCCCCTCTATTTTCTCCTGCAACCAAGCAAAGGTGGAGAAAATAACTTCTCCTCTGTTTTCTTTCTCCTCTATTTTCTTTCCCCTCTATTTTCTATCATAACCAAGCAGACCATAAGGCTATAATGTTTGCCATTGGTATTTGGAATTTAGGACTAAACTAAACCAGGAAAATTTTCCAAACAAACCAAGGTTTACTAATCTAAAATCTCTCACTCAAGCTAATGCAACTGAATATTGGGCTGAGATAAGCAAAAATACCTTCTCCACGATTGTTAGTGGAGGTTAGGTGGAATTCTCCTCCAGCTAGATGGTATATACTTGACACTGCCAGAGCTTCCAAAAGCAACCCACGTCTACCAGCCGCTCTGCTGTGATGAGAGACAGTAACGGTGGCTGTGTAGTTGGGTGTTGTAAAGGGCTTAGGTTTTGCTCAAATTATGATGCTGAGTTAAATGAGCTAAACGATGGTTTATTGTTAGCACAAAACAGAGGCCTTCTCCCACTCATAGTTGAGCTTGATGCCTTAGCTGTTATTAATGCTTCATCTAATGCTGATTTATCTTATCCCTCTGATATTTACAGCTTAATTAAAGGCAGGGTGCTATTGGCTGCTATCAAAATTCATACGATCAAGCAGAGAAACCAATGCTTAATTGATTATATAACCCAGTATATTAATAGTACCTGTAGTGAACTACTCGTTTTGGATACTCCTCCCAGTAGGACTTGTGTGTACTGGTATGGTGATACTATGGACAGAACTATGTTTTGACATGTTAATGTTTCTCAGTTAATTTAATATTTCCTATTTACCAAAAACAAAGTTTTAAAGTACAACGTACATGAATGTGACGTTCACTTTCCATAAATGAAAATTATAAAGACCTTCACCTTTTAGGCAGGAAATATGTTCACCAAAGTAGAAGCGATCAGAAAAATGAAATAACCCCATGAACTGCTTCTCTAAGCTACAACCTACTGCTCAAAACATTCACAGAAAAGCTCAGTCCTTAGTAAAGGATCCTAACCGCTTTGAAGCCCTACAATGTAATCACCATCACCAGTTAGCAATAACTTGGAATGTCATCAGTTGATCATCAAATTTTGATCAATTCGTGGAGAAGATGGTTAAAGTAAGCAATCAGAGACAGCTACTACAGTTGCTCAATTCTTGAACGATGGCTTCCATGGAAGGCCTTTCGAAAGAAGACTCGTGAGAGCAAAGCAAGGCCATTTTTGCAAGCTTAGCTGCCTCGTGCTCAATGAATCTGCCTTGGAGACTTGGGTCCATAAATTCCTGGAATCTGAAGGATTCTGCAGCAAGGCGCATTGAGCTAGTTATCTTTTGCTTCCCTGAAATGACCTGGAAAAGAACTATCCCAAATGCATATACATCACTTTTCTCTGTGAACCGGCCAGTAGTGGTGTATTCAGGAGCTAGATAACCCTTTGCTGCACTGGCCTTAAGCGCTGAGAAGACAATATCATTAGTAAGAAGCTTGTACAGTCCGCAATCCGAAAGCAATGGGTTGAATTGCTGATCAATGAGCACGTTCTCAGCTGAGATGTTCTGGTGAACAAGTGCAGGCTTGTTCAATTTGTATCCATGTAAATATGCCATACCTACTCAAGAAAATAAGGTTTATTATATACATCAAGATTCAAAACTAAAATAATGCATCACCTTCTCAAATTACATCATTAATAATTACTTGATGAACAAGATTTTGACTTGCATGTAGAAGTCAATTAAGACAACGACAAATACCAAGGCATAAATCATCAGAACATCTTCACAGACAAGAAATCTCGCAAAAGCAGTGGAAACTGAACTAAATTATTCTATTTAGAACAGATAAAGTGCTGACCTTTGGCAATGCCTTTTGCGATAGAAACTCTGGTTGACCATTCAAGTACTTCTCCATCCCCTTCCTTTGAATTAAGGTGGCGAGACAAATTTCCATTAGAAACAAAATCATATATCAGGAAGCATTCGCCTCGTCCCCTCGAACAACAAAATCCTCTCAGCCTCACCAAATTCTCATTCCTCAATGAGGTCAGAATCTTCAATCCCTTCAGAAATTCAGATTCATCTGACTTGCAACTAATTTTGCTAATGCACTTGATGGCAACAATAGACCCATCTCTTAAAACTCCTTTATATGTTGCGCTGAAGTTACTCTTGGCCAATAAATTCATCTCAGAGAAATATTGAGTGGCTGTCTCCACCTCTTCCAAGTTGAACTTGAAACTCTGCAACACGTCTTGGCTATCCCCATTGAAATGCTGGCTATCCGCCAAAGGATCCCATCCATTGGAGTACTCAAGGTTAACCAAAGGAGATCCCTTTTTCCTGTATATCCACTTGAGTCCATCGGTACTTGGACGACTACCAGAAACATCAAAGGAGTTTTCAAGCTTTTGCTTTCGCCTACGATATTGTGTGAAGGTCAGGAAACCTATTGCTGAAATTGCGATCGTAGCCACAATTATTGCAACAGTTATAGAGATTCCTTTTGATTTTGATGAATTGTGGCACTTAGTTCCGCTGCAGGGTAACTGTAAGTTTGCAGTTTCTGGAATGTCCCTTGCTGATAAACCATTTACACCTGCTCCATAAGGTTCAGGTCTGTTGGGATTGACATGATCAGAAGCATTGCAAGTTTTCAAGGATGAAAACCCCACTCCACATAATCCCACATTATATTGGTAGAAAAATCCATCTTCTAGTCGCTTTAGATCTTCGTATACCAGAAAGAAAACAAAAAAAACATATGTATTAGATTCATCATTCCCAATGAATTAAGGAAAATGATAAAATGCACTTAAATATGTGCACTCAACAGACTTTTAACAAGTAAAACAAGTGTCCGGTGAGTTCAGTTTGTAATATATGTGTGAATTAAAATAGATTAACGAGAGAATGGAAAAGAACAAAAATATCAAATCTGCGCTGAAACTGCATCATTATTACCAGGAGGTACATTTCCAGAAAGAGTGTTGTTGCGAACATCGAAAACTTGCAGAGAAGGAGCATCTGCTAGTTTAGTGGGAATGGAACCAAAGAGGCTATTAAAGCTCAAATCTAATCTCCTTAACACCACCAGGTCACCTAAAATAGCAGGGATGGCACCAGTTAGTTGGTTTGACTGCAGAGCAAGAACACTAAGCTTCTTCAAACCGCCAAACTGTGTAGGTATGCTTCCTGTCAACTGATTATAACTGAGCTGCAAAACTGAATCAAGCAAAGGGCAAATTAAGCATAGTCTGAGTTTGAACTCGAACCATCATTTAAAAAAAGAAAATTCTTAGAAAGATCGGTGCTTGAAGTAGAAATTTTCAAAATTTTAGGCCCCAACTTAAATTCTTGAAGAACAGATACCGAACTGAGCAGGCCTGTAGTTGTGATGGTCAGTATATTTAAATAAGTGTGCTTTGTTAAGTGCTATATCAAATTTTTACTCTTCAGCCTTTATGTGCAGGAGAAAGTAAAAGGAACATTGAAGAGAAATCAAAGGTGCAGAACTAAAAAGGATCAAATTTTTACAACAAAAATGAAAGTACAAACCTTGCAAGTTCTCCATATTACCGATCTCAGGAGGAATTTGCCCAGAAAGGTTATTCATATTCAAATACATATCACTCAGCTCAGTCAAGTTTGCAATTTCTCTGGGTATCTCTCCATACAAAGAGTTGTAATGCAAGTAAAGGCCTGTCAAGTGCTTGAGTCCAGCAACGGCGGGAGAGAGCTTGCCTGAGAGACCCCTTCCCTGCAATGAAATATTTGCAACTTGACCCCTCTCATTGCAAGCTACCCCCACAAAGAAGCCCACACATGGGCTGCCACTAATTGTCCATGAAGACAGATACCTGTTTTCTGGGTCCAAAGTGGCTTTCATGTCCATTAATGCTTTCAGCTCTGTATTCCCACAAACCCAAGTTGGGTCAATGAGAAAAGCAAGGAGAGGGAGGAGCGGAAGAAGTATCGAAAGACCCATTTCGGTTTTAAGATCAAAATGGTGGGGAACTGTAGATTGCCCTTCCCTTTCTCTTCTGCTTTTCACAATTGCAAGCACCAAGCTCTGTTTTCTTTAACTCAAATTCTTATATTGTGAAGAAGACTGTATTATTCATCTGAGCTGTGCTCTGTAAATTTGCACTCACTCTGTGTTTGTGTCTAGGTGGCTGTTTCTCTCTCACACTCTCACAGAGAGAAACGGTGAGTGAGGAAGTGACAAGAGTTGCAGAAAAGGTTGACAGACAGACCAGTGTTAAAGAGGAATCTTGCATGGTGAATTCTGCATTGAGTTTTATTCGATGTATCAAATTTAATAGCCTACAAAAAATATTTAACCCTATAATTTATAATTTCTCAATAAAATTAATTTATAGTTTTATACATGTATTAAATTTTACACCGTGGAATTGGCTGTGTCATAAACCAAAAGGAATGTCGTGCAAATGCAACTACCTCTGGTGGAATCTTAACCGTTGGATGTGTCACTCTTTCTGGCCTTGTACGAAGATTGTATGGATTTTGGAATTTAGGTTGCACCAGTTTGTATCTGAGATCGAAAAATGATGATTCAAAGCTCTACAGACCTCACAATGTTTTAATACTTACTTGAGAGTAAAAGTATTTGTAATTTATGTTTAAATCTGTACTGGAAACCTCAACTGGCTCTTTCTGTGTCTTTGAGCAGGACAGATTCCCCTACAAAAATAAGTTGTCTGAAGTTAGTCTCTAGAGATTGGAATATTTTGTCTGTGATAGTCAACTTGATTGTAGAGTGTAAAAATATATAGGAAAGTGCCTCTACAGCTTATTTTATATCTGCTCCCATTTAACTAACTAAACAAGTTAATTAGTTAACACAATCACGTTAAAAGGCGACCTAACACAGGAAATTTAAAATTGTGCATTGCTGCTTTTGAGGCCTTGGACTTGTGTGCTAGCTTGGTGCTCTAGGCTGCTCCTATCCAGCATAGACCAATAGTGGGGGTGCTGTGGCTGTGCTTGAAATCCTGGTGGCAGCCAGCCAATCCAAAAAAAAATTTAAATTTCGGACATGAAAATGCTCTTGAAATTGATTTTTGAAATTCATTTTACCTTCTCAAGACTATGGAAGATATATTCCAAACTCTTTTTCAGTACTTTTGCAGTGAGACAAAGTCATCCCATACTTGCAGGAATAACATGGTATGAATCACTTTTTACCCCACTTTCTAATTATGCCAATGTTGAGAAAGACCGCAACCAAGCATGATAAGTCCTCTGTCATTCAAGAGAGGTGAAATATGTCAATTTGCTTCTTTCTTGGTTAAGCCTATCCTTATTTAGGAGGAAAACAGGCAGTAAGGAAAAAATATATAAAAATTAGTTAGAAGAAAAAAATTTAAATTTTTGATATGTGAAAATAATAATAATCATAATTTTCTTTCTATTTTCTTTCAAAGCAAGCAAAAAAAATTAAAATTTAAAATTTTCTGTTATTTTTCATTTTTTTCCTCTCTTACCGAGCATGGGGAAAGCTCTGATGCTTCATTTGGAATAATTTTGTTAGAATTTAATTCATTTCAATTTCAATGTAAATGATTATAATTTATTTATAAATTAATTTTATTAATTAAAAATTATATGAAAAATTATGATTTTAATTCATTTGTAAATAAATTATTTTATTTGAGACATATTTAAAAATACATTTAATTAAATTAAAAAGTAAAATTTTGAAGATATCATAGTAAATGCAATTTATTTTAAGCAAAATAAAATGAATTATAATAAAATTCTTAATAAATTTAATAGATTTCACAATAATGTAAATATAATTAAAATAGATATGGTAAATGAAATAAGATACCCAACACTTAAATCCAGACGTAATTTGAAAAATAAGAAATGTTTTTAATCGTTACAATTCCAAAGTTAGGTTATAGAAATGCTGTCTCCTTAAGTTAGCAGAATGATTGGAAGTAACATACAATTATCAACACACACGACTATTGCAGACTGTATATCATGGTTTTAGTGGATTTTTTTTAATAGTAGAAATAATTAAATCATTATACACATATATAAATATCAGAAAACGAACATCAAATGTAATAAAATGTATACAATATTTAAGGAATATCAACTATTACTTAAATTAAAGACTTTGGACATAAATTGGTGGATTTTATTTTAAGGTGATGTGCCACAAAATCATTTTTCATTTGTGTGGGGACATTATGGTGGAAATGGAGCAACCCTACCATGCCAACCTTTGACGGATGGAAACAACATTGTTACCAATTATGAGCCTTGCCCTTGCTACGTTGTCTTATCACCATCACTATGTGAATTGCCATTCAAAGATAAATGTGCTTCTGATCTTTAGAAAACAAATTTGAAATATTATGACATGTTTTTTGCATTCATTCTAAACATATTCTTGTGTCAGAACAAATTTGAAGTATCATGACATGCTTTCAGAGTGTCTGTCCAACAGATTTATTTGTAATTAAATGATTGTAATACGAATTTCCATTTTTTTTTCTTTGCCATATTTGTGGTTTGGTATTTTAAGCTGTTCAAAGAAGGAAAAAGAGAAAGAAGCAAATTCTGTATCGGTGGAAATGTGACAAATTGCATGTTGCAGGGTTGTCTTAATTGGAGACAGGTTCTTGGAAGCTGGCTTTTGTCTGAAATGGAAGTCTGTACGTGGGTGTGCATGGTACAGAGCAATTGCGATAGACATGGTAGCTCTTTCTCCGTAGCAATATGATTATAAATTATTAAAACAGTAAAAATTTGTTGATATGTTCAATATTGAATATAATGAATTCAATAAAAGTTAACTTCCTTTTTTTTATAAAAAAAAAAAGGGAGTTATTCTTTTTCCACTACTATAATTTTAAAAATATTTTGTTTTTAATCATCAAATTTAGAGATACATAGTACTCCTTTATTTATATATTAAAAAATAAAATTTTCTCATAAAAATTATCTTTCAAGAAATAAATCGACAATGACATTCTCTAATATTCTCCCTGAAGAACAAAGTGTGAAAAAGAAGCAAAATGCCAATAGCAGCTGTAAATAAAACCAACCATCTTAAGGAAGCTTGGGTTGAATCCACTCCTTTTAAAGGCTCAACCAGAATGACTTTTTTTAGTTAATTTGGTTTACCAAACATATCGAAATCTTTACGTTATTATTGTTCCTAAAGAAGAATTACATTTAAATCACTATTATCAAATTATTATTACTTACCACTTTATACTTCTACCAGCAACACCACCCATCATAACGACTCACCTTTCAATCACCATTTAGATCTTTGACATTTTTTGGTAACCATGAAAAGCATGGCTACTTAAAGAATATTACAAATACCTTGTATCTTATTAGTTACTGCCATGGCTTAGTCTAACCTATATCAAGAATCTGCCGTAATTGCCCTCCAGACTGCCGGGAGCTACAAGTTATCCAATAAAATCTTCACATGGAGATTGAAAATTCGAGTGATTAGCTATGATCATAATGAATCCCTTGTAGCAGCCGTCTATAAATTATTACCAAATAGCAATGCTATGTATATTTAAAATGAAATTCGAAACTAGGTATCAAATATAAATTAAAGACTACAGAACAGTTGGACAAATTTGTAAACTTCAATTTAATGAATATAATACATTGGAAACCTAATGTCAAATCTTTCGATGCATATGACATTTTTGTTACCTAATTGAGACAGAGATTTAAGGGGGGGAATGAAATATATGGAGCTAATCTTGTAACTTGTAATATTATCCTAACAATTTAGATTAACAACTTCTTTTTTATGCCATGCGTGCATAGTACAAGATCAAGCTCAAGTACTAATTAAGGATATTAAGCTTCAAGTTACTATAATACTCTGTTTTAAATTTTGTCAAATAGTTCTCCATGAAATTATGAGGAAGGTCAAGGAAATTGGAAAAGATCAAGACCCTAATAAGGACAAATTGTGGGCGATAGTATTCAGGCTTAATAGATTATAAATGAGCTTAAAAGTAACAAATATCTGAGGGAGAGGTATTGTACATTTAAGATTGGACAGAGAGCAAGAAAATGCTTGATTTACAGGGTTGGAGTTCTCTCAGCATTACCAGCAATCACAGTGAGCAGGTTGTTACCAAAAGGGTCACTGAGATGCTTAGCAAGGTTCTCAACAGGACCTTCTCCAGTTACATATGCTTGGAAGTAGAAACCAAGCATTGCAAACATGGCAAGTCTTCCATTCTTGATCTCCTTCACTTTTAGCAATGCAGCCTGGTCTGGATCCTTTGCTAATCCCAACGGGTCAAATGGACCACCTGGGTGAAGCTTGTCCTCAAAATCCTACATGAAAATACTTTACAGTAAAACCAATGGTGATTGAATTTTCACACAAGAAGATTTGAATTTTATGAATATATATTTATGATTCTCTTTGCCCCATTAAATAACTTCTTTGGAGTTATAAACTTAATTAACAGTCAGTGGTGTTTGGATCAGCTTGCAAGCAATTCAACTAATCCACTTCCTCAAACGAATCTAAAGTAAGCCTTCCACAGTCGACTTAAATGATTTATGAGGAAGTTGTTCAGAGCATGATCCTAATTTTGTGACAAAACAACAACAACAATAATAACAAAATTTTATCCTACTAAGTGGGATCGATTACATGAATGACACGACGTCATTGGACTTTATGAACATGTGAGTAAACTTAACTTTCATGAACAAGCTTTAAATTTTGTGACAAAAGCAAGCTTTAAATTTTATGAATATGCCAGTAAACTTAACTCATAAACGAGAAGATATTCATTAAACAATAATTTCTTTCAAGTTTCAAAGTTCATAGATCTAAAAGACTCCCAGAAAGCAGGAAATGTTGATACCAGGCCATTAATAATTCTGTAGTACTCAGCACCACCCACAAGAACAATCTCAGCAACAACTGCAACAACAAGGTTGATTGGGATGGGTTTCCCGAAGTAGTTCAACGTGCCCCCATCAAGAAGAAGAGCCCCCGTCTGCATTCATTCCACAAAGGGAAAATGTCGTCAGCTTATTCTATACTACAATCTCAAAAGTTTACAAAACTAATAGTAAATAATACTTCCCACATTATCTGGCTTCTTAGTGAAGTCAGTATAATTATCACAAACCGTCCCTAACCATTTGAAAAATGACAATGCAAGAATTAATTATTATGAGTAGTCAACAAACATCACAAAGTGTTCTACCATATCACCGGCATAATTAAGGATAATACAAATAATGGTATAGTCAACTCTTATCGGTATGTAATTTGGGATGTTTGCAGGTTAATACCCCAAAAAGTTGCCTTTCTATTGCCATAGAGGGTGCATCTATTTCATAAATTGTTGAGAGGGACAAAACTAAATTTACCGATAAACTCGAAACATTAATGGCAGTTCATAGTTTGCGAACCTTGAACCAAACAGCCTCAGGGCCACAGTTAGCACCGAATTTGTTAAAAGCCTCGGGGATGATGAATCCAGCAGCCCCAAGCATTGCCCATCTACCATGAATCAATTCATAAGCTTGATATCTGCATTCAAAGGACACAAAATATTACTCCAACAAATTATTGGACATTAGCATATAAAATTAAAAAATTAACTTAAAGAAATAACAGAAATCTTGGAAGTGTGACATACTTGGCAAAATCCTCTGGCTTCTTGCTAAGACCAAATGGGTCATAACCATAACTGCATGAAAACAGATTAACAAATAAAGCAAAGAACAATGATTTTTCTAATCTTTGAGTACTTCTAATAACCACATGTCAATGTGGGTTACGATATGAAAGAGACATACTCTCCTGGAACTTCTCCGGTCAAGTATTCCGGGATTTCCGATCGGTCCAAGAGGCCATCCGGCAAGAAGATCCTTCTGTCAGGACCTGCAACCAAAAGCAAGTAGCCGTTAATTATCGGTTCCAGTGTCCAAATTTCAAACTCTTTAATTAGACTACAGCGCAAGAACAAAGCAAATAAGTTGAAGAAAGCAGCTTACCATACCACTTGGCGAGTTCGTCATTGGCCGGAGCCACGGCGACAGCCTTTTGCTTCGGTGGTGGTGGTGGTGGTGCTGCCTTCTTTTTGCCAAAGAGAGCAACAGTCTTGAAGATAGCGGGGCCAGAGGATGACGGAGCTGATCTGGTGGCGCCACTGAAGTTAAGAGGGTTCCCGAGCATTTCTGACATACCAAGGGAAGTAGCCGCAGTGGATGCGGCGAGGGAAGCCATTGTTGGAAGCCTCAGAAAATGAGGAGAAGATTGACAACCAGCGAACGATGAAGGTACGAAAGGCTGAGAAGTGAAGGATGCTATATGCATGATTTTCGTGGACGTGGACTTGCCACGCAGGATTCATGCTGAGGGGCTATGATTGGTCAGCATGGAGGATGTGTAATCCAATGCTTGGATTTGATAGGTAGGGTGCTGACGTGGAACGCTTAGGTTTGGATAGCATGGGTGCTTGATGGGTTGAAAACCTGTGAATCAAACAGATCGGCCCACAGCTTTTTGCGCAAATTAAAGTGTTTAAAATTAGATCCATTAAAAAAATTAGGGTATACCAGTTACAGGTGAAAATAGATTGAGTTGATCTGCAAGTTTAAATAGCTCAACTCATTTTTTAAATTTTTTTATATTTAATAATTTAAATAATATTTATATTTAAAAAATTAATTTAGTTATCTTTATATTATAATTTAATTATTAAAAAATTAAATACAAATATTTAAAATAATTAAATTTAATAAAAACAAATAATAAAATATAAATTAAAAAAAGAATCTACCTACAAATCGATCTGATGGATTTGCAAATCATATTAATCCGATAAAATGGATCCAAAGGAACCAAGCTTAAATAGATCGGATGCCTACAAATTTTGGTTCATCTTGGTTGGACTCATACGTTAAGCAGCCCTGGTTATATCCTACCATTATGATGAAGGATGTTCTTGCATCATTCATGCTCTTCTTCAGAGTGTTTATGCATTTCTTTCTGTTATTTTCGGCCACATCCCCCATGATGGCTGGCATCTCAATGGATGCGTGAGAAACAATAAAAAAGATGCTATCTTCATTAATAACAGTATTCGTCAAAGCAGTCGTATGTATCAGTATGCTGGACTCCCAGCTTCTCTTGCTATTGCAGCTTACACTTGAACGCCCCTCCCTCCCATCACTAGTATCTATCTCTCTGTTGTGGTGGTTTTATATGTGTATTGTGGGAGATTGACATGCAGTTGTGAAACCAATACCGTAACACAAAATGTTTTCTAATGCTACGTCTAGTATGAAGAAATAAAATAGAATAATTATTTTATAATCATGTTTAATATAATTGAGAATGAAGTACACATTTTATTTTATAATTATATTTGACACAATAAATATTATTGAAATAAATAGAATTTAAAAAAAAAAGATGTCAACTATAATCATATCCTCACAAGTACAAAGAAAGTATAAAATTAAAATTATATTTATATAAAAATGGCATTATTGTTTTTATTTATTTATAACTTTTTATAATTGAACACATTAAATAGTAAAATATTAATATATGTTAAATAAAAAAAATATGATATGATTAACAATAAAATTTTATTATATTTTAAATTTAATTATCAAAATTATAATTAACTAAATTAATTTATCAATTTTTAAATTAAATCATTTTTAAATGAATATAAAAATATTTTATTTCAAAATTTATTATTAAAAATATAATTACCAAAATATTTGAATCCAAAAATATCATTTTATTATTTATTAATAAAAATAATATCAAAATATACGAAAATTTTCAGTGATATAAAAAAAGATATTCCACAAATAATAGAATGATTATTCCATCACTTTTACAATAGATAGATATTCTTATTTCTCAGTACCTACCAAATAAACTTTTCTCATTCTATTTCATCGTACCAATGATGCTATAACAATACTCAAGAAAATTTCAGAGATAATGAAATGAAAACTCCTGTAACGACAACCAAATCATACTAGAGCTGCACGTTAACTTTAAATTTGAATGTAGCATATAAAACCTCCAGCCTAGGCGTGCTTTGCTAATTCAACTGTTTGATAGATATCTAGAAAACAGCGGCTAAGAGAAATATCTTAATTTATACAGGATTTAGGCAAAAGAATTGAAGTCATCTCATTCATCGGCTCCGCTTGTCAATTTCCTTCGTGGTTGCTCTGATAAGCTTTTTGGTGTTGATGACAAGGTCATCCACAAGTGCAGTGATTTCGTCCCTGACAGCAACAAGTATACGAAATCTATAAGTACAAGATTCGATGAAAATTGAAACCAACCACCCAACATTTTTGTATGCACAGCTTCTGACAATAAAGATACTATCACAAATATAACTTATTTGGTTTGTTACCAAACTCCACCATATCTGCGTCATGATAGAGTTCTACATTATATTAAACATTAGATACTTTCAAAGACAAAAGTATCTTAATCTTATGATGCAACAAAACACAAAGTATTTAAATTCTTCATATGGTGAAATTAACTTCTCAATATCACCAAAAACTGATGAAACTAATCCCTGCGTAGCAAGGATGTCTGAATCCCGTGCAAAGATTTTAGCTTAAACTTAACTGCAGCAATGCATTGGCAAATAAAATTGAATGTCTTGTTAGAACAGTTATCAGTAGAATAAGGAATTTGATGAATGAAAAGAAAGCTCCCCAGAACGATGATACCTACATCAAGTCATCAACAGAGGCAAACAAATTCCTTCCAGCATTAACAAAGCAAAATAATTGAAACATGTACTTACTGGTAAGGGATATTTCCAGATCCTTGTAAAAGATGTCCGATATTAGAGTATCTCCTTTTGTCATCTTGAGCAATTCCCTTACCCACACCATATCCAAATCCTAAACCAACTCCACATCCAGCACCAAATCCAAAACCAACTTGAAAGCCCGGAATTCCAGGACCCAAACCCATCCCTATAGTCAGAAAACTGTGTTAAATAAGACTTAACTGAAGCAGAGAAAGAAAGTTAAAATATATATATATATATAAAGATGCCTTCACTCCTAAGCATAGCCAGGCTATTATATATATATATATATATATATGTATATTGCCAGGCTATTATAAAGTACAGGGGGTTTGCAATGCGTACTAGCTTCACCAGGAAACGTTTTTCAGTTATACCCTTATTTTCACCATTTATTCTAGTGTTATTAGTGAAGAGAAGGATGAATAATTATAATAAATATAAAAAAAAGGAACTAATAATATTAATTATGAAATTTAAGGACGCAATAGTTATCAGTAAATATTGTGTTTACTCTTTTAGCCTAATGCACAGAGTTTAAATCAAGCAATAACACCCAATTTTCATCAAAATCAAACTCAGAACGTACTCGTGATGCAGTTACAAGCAAAAGCACAAAGGCATTCACCTACTGAAACTTGAAGGCGTCATAGCTTAAGTAAAATAAAGAAACAAATAAGCCAGGCAAAGGCAAATGTATCTTATTTTGAGCCAAACAAAATTCAAAGGCAAGAGTAGCAGGACATTTCACGACCAACTAAAAATTCCAACTTCGAGTTAAATTGAGAGTTAATAATAAAGCCCGTTGCTAGCAGTGTGATTTGCTGGCTAGAAAATGTACCTCCGAGAAGGCCGACGCCGAGGCCAACACCACAGCCGGCGCCAACTCCAAAGGCGGGGCCCAGCTTACCTAAATCCCTGGATTTGAGCATCGGAAGCTTCGAGAGCAAACCCTTCTCTTCAGGGTTGTCTCTGCCGCTCATCTTTCTCTCGACTGGCTTCGGCAGAGTGAACTACGCTATTGCTTCTGAGTTTCTGTCTGATTCCGGGGTTTCCAGCACTAACTACAAGAGTCAGCACTCCAATCAGGGAAAATGAAATCCGGACCGGGACGACACCTACAAATCACGATTGTCTGGCCCTTTGGGCCCAAATATGCTGACGTGGCATTACTTTTGCCATCATAAATTGCGTAAATTATTATTTACTAAATTCATCAACACCAAATTACAGATCAATGGTATAAAAAAACCTTCTCCTTTTATCTTCATTTATGTGTAATTGAGAGATTAAGGTTCTGTTTTTCAAAATAATTTTTTTATTTTTAAAAATAAATTTTTTTACTTTTTAAATTTATTTTTAAAAACTATAATTTTGCATGTGTAATTTAAAAATAAAAAACAATAACTTTTACCTATATTTTCCTAACTTATTTTATTTTTATATCAATTTTATAATTAAATAAAATCATGTCTTATTATCAACATTAATCACCATCAATTCTTTGTTTTCTCTAAATTTAAAAATAGCTTTTGAAAATAAAAAAATAATTTTTAAAATATGTATAGTTTCAAACAAACCTTATATCAACGTTAATAAATAAAATTTTCAAATTTTATTAATATAAAAAACCATCATTTACTTGTAAAATGTGGGAGAGACTTTGATATACTATTGCATTATTATGTATTGATATATCACCAAATCTAATTGTACATCAATTTTTTTTTTAAATTAGATCTCATGCATTACATAATAATATCTCAATAATTAAATCTAATGATAGATTAGTACACTATTAATGCAATATAATTGATTAAAACAGCATATCTTTAAGGATTAAGAAGAAGGATAACAGCACGCAAATCATCATGGAGATGGGGAATACAATCACGTAACAACCGTTGTTTATGCGCAGTTTTATGCATTACATAAAAACTTTGATATATTATATGAAAATAATTATATTATTAATATAGTGATATATTAGTATATAATTAAATTTAATTGTTGATATTTTATTATATAACATCTGACATTTAATTTAAAAAAAAGAAAATTTTATAGCATACTATTAATATGATAGATAATATACCGAAGTAACATTAAATTTAATTATTAATATATTATTGTATAACATGCAAAACTTAACTTAAAAAAAAAAGATAAATTTGATATACGATCAAAATATATTATTAATTAATGATTTACCGAAATTTCTCCTAAAAAAATTAAATAAACTTATGTATAATGACATCCGGTAAATCAAGAAAAATGCAAGAAGCAATGGTAATGCTAGATTGGCATAATTGAATGGAATTTCTCTTCTACCCTTATTATTGATTCTATTTATGTCTGATGATTTCTGTCCAACAATTTAGCATATTGTTCTTGTTGATTATGACAACTTATTTGATATGATCTAGAAATTTGATCTTCTACCTGCCATTGTTTTTTAGTGAGATATTTCTGAGTTTCCTTGGCGGACTAAAGCTTCTCCCCAATTTATAAATATGGACTGCAGGCTTCAACTCAGAATCATTGTCACATTACTAGCAGCATGACTGATGAGATCACTGTTCTGGCTTTGTCTTGTTGCTAGTTTTGTATTCATGTGGGCGATTTTTTCGAGCAAGCACCTAACGAGTTTAAGGATCTCTGAGGTTTATGCATAATTTAATTACGCAAACAGCATTAAATAACTAGGAATGCAGGGACGTCAAGGGAAAAATTGATAGACATGGCCATGAGTTTACATCAAAGGTTATTCTTCCCCATAAATTTCGTCCAAAATTAGAAATACACAGCCAAAGGAATTTGCATTCAATTTTGTAACTATAGTTTTAGAAATGTCACAACTTAAGTGAGTTAAGTAAGTTTTTCAGCCAGATTTTATTTACCTGGTTATCTTTTCTTGTATACTGCAAAAGTACATGCCATTTATCTTTGTATAAGGTGTGTAACATTTTTCTTTTATATTATAAAATTATAAACATGTAATTTTTTTTTTTTTTGTAACCTACGAATTGACCGGCCCTTCAATTAGTTCTCAATTGTCATCTACTGACACTAATTAATTTGTCATATTCATTTTAAGGATTTTTCCATTGAGGCACTACTATTGCCGTCATAGATGGGAAACAAGGGATTTGTTAACCTTGCCGATCCTAATGGAAAACTTGCATATTGTATTGTGACACTCAATTGACCAACGTTAAACCTTCTCCAAAATAGTTAAATACTTAAATGCAATATGAATTGTTTTCGTTTTTGTTTTTTTGGAAAATACACCCCTGTCATTCCTCCATTATCAAATATCAGTTGGATTGAAAAAAAAAACACTGGTAAACAAGAGCAGGCCATAGCAATTTATGTCCCTAAATTTCCTAAATCAGCCGGCGAGTCGAATGTCTGCTAGTTATGTAAGTTTGCCGATTTCTCATGGCATCTGCCAATAAATTTTGTCATCTTATAGAGGAAGTCCGATTCCATTCCATAGAAGTATGTAGTACTTGCTTCCTTACCCAACCTTCCAATTTCCTAAATATTAAACTATGGCCGGCTTCACTTATCCACCACTCACTCCCTTTTCTATATCCATTTTGTCCTCAACAATCCATCTTATTCTTCTTCTCCATTGTACTTAAACTCTATCTTTCCTTAGCCAATTACACAGCAGCTTCTTGCCACCCTCAAAGTTTAAGTTTCTAAACCAGGTCCATGGCCTTAAAATGTCAATATCTTGTATTTTGGTTCCTTCTGTCCTCTGCTGTTCCTCTTTGTTCATCTGCTTTGCTCACTAACTTCACTTCTTGCTTGACTCTTCACAACATCAGCAACTTCACCAGGTCCCCAAGCACAGAACATGATCATTCCTATGCCTATAGTTACTTCAAGATCCTCAATTTTTCCATTCAAAATCTCCGTTTCACAGGAGCCGCAATTCCTAAGCCAATAGCAATCATACTACCAGATAATTTAGAACAGCTGCAGAACAGTGTAGCATGTTCTAGAGAATTCTCCTTGGAAATTAGAGTAAGATGCGGTGGACATAGCTATGAAGGGACTTCCTCTGTTGCCAGTGAAGGAATACCATTTGTCATCATTGACATGATGAATTTAAACCATGTGATGGTGGATTTGGAGACACAGACTGCCTGGGTTGAAGGCGGTGCAACACTCGGGCAGACTTACTATGAAATTTCTCAGGCAAGCAATGTTCACGGGTTCCCAGCCGGATCATGTCCGACTGTTGGAGTTGGTGGGCATATTAGTGGTGGTGGATTTGGTTTACTGTCAAGAAAATATGGACTTGCAGCAGATCATGTGGTGGATGCAATACTTGTTGATGCAAACGGAGAATTATCAGACAGAAAAACTATAGGAGAAGATGTGTTTTGGGCTATTAGAGGAGGTGGAGGCGGTCTCTGGGGGATCATATTTGCCTGGAAAATTCAATTGGTGAAAGTGCCTGAAATTGTAACTAGTTGTATTTTCTCTAGAACAGGCACAAACAGTCATGTTGCAGAGTTAGTGAACAAATGGCAATATGTTGCACCAAATTTGGAAGGTGACTTCTATCTGTCATGCTTTGTTGGTGCTGGTTTGCCTGGAACTAAAACCGTAGGCATATCGACAACATTTAAAGGGTTTTTTCTGGGGCCTAGGACAAAGGCCGTATCTATTTTAAATCAGGAATTTCCTGAGTTGGGGGTTGAACGAGAAGAATGTAAAGAAATGAGTTGGATTGAGTCAATTGTTTTCTTCTCTGGCCTAAGTGATGAAGCCAAAGTCTCTGACTTGAAGAACAGATACCTTCAAGACAAGGAATATTTCAAGGCTAAATCAGACTTTGTGAGGCACCCAATTCCTTTAGAGGGAATTGAAGCTGCAGTGAAAATTCTTGACAAGGAGCCAAAAGGGTATGTGATTTTGGACCCTTATGGTGGGATGATGCATAAGATAAGTAGTGATTCCATTGCTTTTCCTCACAGAAAGGGCAATTTATTCACAATTCAGTACTTGATATATTGGACAGAAGCAGACAATAACAATAGCAGGGATTACATTGATTGGACAAGAGAGTTATATGATTCAATGGCACCATATGTTTCATGGGGTCCGAGAGCTGCTTATATTAATTACATTGATTTTGATATTGGAGTAAAGGAACTGATAAATAACGGTGCTAATACAGGAGATGCTGCTGTGGAAGATGCTAGGGTTTGGGGTGAAAAGTACTTCTTGAGTAACTATGACAGATTGGTTAAGGCCAAGACTTTAATTGATCCAAACAACGTTTTCACTAATCAACAGGGCATTCCTCCATCATCCTCCATGAGTCGTGCTGCCAAAGCATTTAGAATTTGATATCTTGTCCGTTTGTGTTTTTGAGTGAAACTGGAAAACATGTTTCTGTAAAAATTCTGAAAGACAAAACGTTTTTGTGATTGATAATCTGCATTGGTCGAGTTGGACAATTTAATTGGGTTTTTAGTCGGTTTTTCAACTGATTGGGATTGATGGAGAAAATAAAGTATTATTAATATCAATCTCGTCGCCTAGAGTAAATGTTGCTTGAATACACTGTTAACAACTTTCCATTTTATATTTATATTATGCATATGAAATAGTTTAAATTAACATAGGTCATATTTCTTTAGATTTAAATTAATGACCGCAAGGGAATCAAATTCTCGTTTAAGAAAGAATTAATATTATTTTCACTCTCCTACCCTTATTCGTGCTCACTTCTTACTTATAAATTATAGAATTTATAATTTTGTCGATAATGATTATTCATTTCTTTTTTAAAAATTACAATAAGCATTCCTTTGACAGAAACAGCGAGCAATTTAACATGAAACTTTCATTTCATTACGTCATAATTGGGGGAAAGAGGGCGCTTTCGCATTCAATGAAGAAGTGGATTCTTTTAAATTATTAAAATTTTTTGTTATAATTGAAAATTCTTAATTAATTATATTTTTTAACAATATGTTTTTTTCTTATCCGTTCTTGGTGTAAAATATATTAAACTAATAATAAACCAAATTTAAAATCAACATAGAAACCGATCCTTGTTCTTACTGCAAGTTCAAAACGCATTTTCAAGTATGATGTTTGTATTCAATAGAAAAGAAATCTTCACTGGATGTTTCTGTAAATTCAAATTCATGAAAAAAAAAGATAAACTAACTAATCATTTAAGCGAACATTTATTAGTAGTGAGCTTGAACTCATTGATTATTTAAATTACATATGGACATTTGAAAGAGATTTGATAATTTCCTTGAAAGAACAGGCTAAATTAATTTATTTTTCTTTATAATTTCACTCGATTTTTTATTAAGTTTTTATAATTTAAAATTTTGAAATTGAATTCTTATACTTATTTTTTATTTAATTATCATTATCTTTAAATTTAATCATGTTAATGATTAATACATATGAACAGTATTTTGCTGTGTATCTCAATCATTGTTAATGGAAATGTTACATGTTACTTACAATTGTACTTTAAGTGACATAGGACGTGGAAAATTATAACATTCTAGCCAATAAATCTTGATTTAGTAAAAAGTATGTTAAATAAAAGATATTTAATAGATGAGTCAAATTAAATCAAATCAAAATTTATATCCACTAAGTTTATTTGGATTCAATCTTTTTAGATCTATTTTTTAATGAACTTGTTAGAAAATAGTCTAATTCATTTTTAAAACGGACTGAATTGGTCTTTTTTTATTTGTAATTTTTATATTTTATCTTATACTTTTTGTTGTATTTTTTATGTTTTTATATTTATTATTTTATTTTTATATTTTTTAATTTTGTTTTTAAATTTTTATATTTATTTTTATTTTTATTAATTTTATTATTTATTTTTTGTTTAATTATTTTGAGTAATTGAATTTAGTTTTTTGACAATTAAGTTATATTTTATATTGATTTGTGATGTAAAAATAGTTAATAAGTTACCTTCTTTTTTTAATACAAATACTATTTAAATGATTAAATATAAAAAAAGAAATCAATCTTAAAACTGGTTGTTAATGGAAATGTTACATGTTACTTACAATTGTACTTTAAGTGACATAGGACGTGGAAAATTATAACATTCTAGCCAATAAATCTTGATTTAGTAAAAAGTATGTTAAATAAAAGATATTTAATAGATGAGTCAAATTAAATCAAATCAAAATTTATATCCACTAAGTTTATTTGGATTCAATCTTTTTATATCTATTTTTTAATGAACTTGTTAGAAAATAGTCAATTCATTTTTAAAACGGACTGAATTGGTCTTTTTTTATTTGTAATTTTTATATTTTATCTTATACTTTTTGTTGTATTTTTTATGTTTTTATATTTATTATTTTATTTTTATATTTTTTAATTTTGTTTTTAAATTTTTATATTTATTTTTATTTTTATTAATTTTATTATTTATTTTTTGTTTAATTATTTTGAGTAATTGAATTTAGTTTTTTGACAATTAAGTTATATTTTATATTGATTTGTGATGTAAAAATAGTTAATAAGTTACCTTCTTTTTTTAATACAAATACTATTTAAATGATTAAATATAAAAAAAGAAATCAATCTTAAAACTGGTTGTTAACGGAAATGTTACATGTTACTTACAATTGTACTTTAAGTGACATAGGACGTGGAAAATTATAACATTCTAGCCAATAAATCTTGATTTAGTAAAAAGTATGTTAAATAAAAGATATTTAATAGATGAGTCAAATTAAATCAAATCAAAATTTATATCCACTAAGTTTATTTGGATTCAATCTTTTTAGATCTATTTTTTAATGAACTTGTTAGAAAATAGTCTAATTCATTTTTAAAACGGACTGAATTGGTCTTTTTTTATTTGTAATTTTTATATTTTATCTTATACTTTTTGTTGTATTTTTTATGTTTTTATATTTATTATTTTATTTTTATATTTTTTAATTTTGTTTTTAAATTTTTATATTTATTTTTATTTTTATTAATTTTATTATTTATTTTTTGTTTAATTATTTTGAGTAATTGAATTTAGTTTTTTGACAATTAAGTTATATTTTATATTGATTTGTGATGTAAAAATAGTTAATAAGTTACCTTCTTTTTTTAATACAAATACTATTTAAATGATTAAATATAAAAAAAGAAATCAATCTTAAAACTGGTTTAGATCCATTTGGTTCGCGACTTGCCGAATCAGATTTGTTTAGATCTTTTTTTAATGAATTTAATTTTTCTTACTTCAATTTATACAAAACCCATGAACTGACGTATTTGATTCGTGGACTATAGACTTATTAAACATCATTAATGCTAAATCTAGGTAGACTTTATTTGCCAATAAGCTTATATTTGAATCTTAAAAATGACCATTGTCAGGAAACGCTAACCCACTTAATACCTTACAAAAAAATGACATTTTATGATGTTAATTTATTTTTAATGTAAAATATAGATTTTTTGTCCATGAATTTCTAATAAATTAATGTTTATATATGTTAATTATGGGGAAAAATAAAAGAGAAATAATAAGAGTATTTAATTAAAATATATATGTATAGAATTTTAATATAAAATAATTAATTTATAAGCAAATTTTTAAAAATTGAATAAAATTAAAAATAATAAAATAATAATTTTTAAAAAAAATTCATCACATCACTTTACAAAATTTTTAAAACCCGGACCGACCAGCCGGTTCAACCAAGAACCGAACCCTGGTCCGGTTTGGGTTCCAATATAAACCCGGACAATTGATTAAATCGATTTGAACCGGATTGACCTGGTTTTCGTTCGGAAACCCACCAAACTAGTGCAACCCGGTTCGGACGGGTCTATCACTTCAATTAAAATAAAAAACAAACTTGCACTCTAGAAGCTTCGAACCAACGTGCCCACGAATGATGCGCACATGCCTCTACCACTCAGACCAAAGCATGTTTTAATTATGCAATGACAAACTTAATATATAATGCATATTTTCTGTTTTCTATATAGACCTTCATTTGAATTTTTTATAAATAATATATATTATATATATTCATATTATATATTATATAATTAAATTATTCTTATTTAGCTAATATTTAGTTTAAAATTTTTATTAGATTGAAATGAAATATAATTTTAATATTATAAAATAATATTAAAATTATAATAAATACTTATAATTAAAGTAAGATTAATGTTTATTATTTTGTATTTCATAATATATTTATACAAGTTAAATTAATTTAATTTTTTTATATATACATATAATATTATAATTTATACATATAAAAAATATAATAACCGGTTCAACCACCCAGTTGAACAAATCCGACCTTCACCTGTTCACCTTTCCACGTCGATGACCGATCCAAGTCTGAAAACATTGTTGACATCCACTAATCCCAAAAAAAAATGTTAAGGGAAGTATAAAATTATAAGTTTATATTTGATTTATTATCTATTAATGAATAAATGGATGCATCTTATTAAAAAATTAACAGTGATTAAGAATTTTTATCTTTAGTAAGAGAATTTTAATTGTTTTCTAATATTGTGGTAATGCATAGGTTAGGAAAATTTTTTAGTTATATTGTAATATAGAGATTTCTATTATATTTTGACAAATTAATAGTTTTAATGTATGATTAAGTGATTTATAAATTAAGAGAGTAGTTTTTTTTATTTGTAAAAAAATTTAACTAATACTAAAAATATCAATGTCACAATAATAATAAAAGTTTTATCATAGGTTGATGATAACATAAAATTGTTTTATATCAATGAATTAACCAATAAGGTTTTTTGTCTTTGACCATGCATGCATGAGGTTTAAAACCTGCTACAAGCAATCTTAAAAAGTTAGGTGATCGAAAAATACCACTTAAAACTTTCAAAAAAGTTAATGGCATGCTTTAGTATCATAAGTTAGTAGCTTTCTACTTGAAACTATATAGTACATACTTGTCATTCTTGTTAAACACATTAGACTTCCTATTAAATTCTCAGAACATACTTGAAAACTTACAAATTTATAGGTCATATTTGAATTTTATTGAAGCACTTGCACATATCATGTGGTAAGAATGCTCTAATCTAAGAGTCTTTAGATATAATGAGTCAAAAAGGGAAAATTTTGAATAAGAAGAAGGATAAGTCCATTTACTTGATATATGCATCATTTTCTAGTTTTAAATATGTAGGGATGATAACAAGTTAACACACTTAAGCCCTAAGTTCAATGTTAAGTTACCCTTCTAGGCCTACTAACACTTCACCTCTTAAAAGCATTTTAAACTAAAAGTCATTTATCACAAATATATATACTTTTTGTGAGTTGACATAAAGCATTTTCTCTATGCTTTGAATAAGATATTTTTTCACTCTAATACACTGAGACGAAGATAAAATGTGAAAATAGCAATCATATGCTTTTTGAATTCTTAGGATTCTTGAACCTTGCCAAATTATTAAAATGCCAAGATTAGGAAAAATAAAAAAAATAGTGCACAAGATATAATGTTCCCAAATTTTAGCCACATAACTTTTAAAACCATACTTGATTTTTCCACCAAACTTTATTCAAAATTGAGTGTCATGACCTATCAAGTTGTAACCAACATGGAACCTATTTTCTAATTTCCACCCACCTAACCTAACCTTAAGATTAGTATCATCACACAAATTTCTAGATAACAACATATTTTATACACATTTTCAAAAAATATTTACAAGTAGAGTTTACATTATTGTGTATTTAAAATTATATTCAAGGCCAAAACTATTTCTAACAACAATCTAAGTATGATTATGGCTATTGGAAATAAGTTTCAAGGAAGTTTTTACTCTTAAGTTATTGGTGAATGTGAAAAAGTTTTAACATGCATATTTGTAAAAGAGGAACATTTTAATAGTAAGTCATTGACTTAGTAAACAAATAGTGTACTTTTAAAAGAAAATTATAAAATTTTAACTATAGGTATCATAATTCCCTTACCCATTCATGTCACGTGCCACGTAATATACAAAACAAACATTATAGTCAAATAGAAAAATCATAAGGAATAGTTATCCATAATAATGAACAAAAAATAAATAAATTTCCTTATACTTTCCAGATCAATTTTATCCCTTTACAAACATTCATCCTTTTCTTTCCTAACTTCCCACTTTATCCTTTTACAAACCTTTTTTTCCTAAAGCTAGTATTATTTTGCATTGTCACCATATTAACTCCCCCAATCATAATTTTATATCATCCCTATAGGAATCTTAATATTAATAATACACATCAGTTCATTCATAAGAATTAATCAATCACCTATATAATGTATATAAACTTATATTACCATCATATGAAAACATAAATACATATTTTGAAAAATAAAATTGAGTATTTGAGTATAATACTCAAATATTAGGGTTTAGAGATGAAGTTTGAAAGGCATATTTGAATACCATACATGAGCATACCTATCCAGAAACCTCTGATTTTTATGATACTTGAGTATGGTATTCAAGTATGACTCCTAGCTTGCAATTTCTATGGCCATATTCAAATATCATACTTAAATGTATGCATCCAAAGGTGAGGTGCCTTTGAGATATTCAAGTATGATACTCGAGTGTAGCTTGTTAAGAAGTGATTCTTAAGCCATTTTCAAATATCATATTCAAATTTAACTGGGTTTTTCCTAATTTTCACCAAATGTTACAATATAGTTAGTCACTTTCATATCATTCATCATCATACAACACAATGATCTAGCATTTCATGCAATTCTAATATATATGCATATAGCCATCATATAATACTAGAGCCTATCTTATCAACACATTCATAAGATGAAATTATCAATTCTATCTACTATTTACACCTTACTTTCAAGATCTAATAAAATTAATCTTTAAAAGAAGTTTAAGTAGATTATTTTTTTGCTTGATATGTTGAAAAAGATGAAAAAAAGCTAAAGAAATGGTTAAGTTTCCCCAACAAACATAAAAATTCAAAAAGGCTTACTAGAAGTTCCAATCTTTAATTTTATCTTACTTCTCAAGTTTCAACAAAACACTCCTTAAAAATGGAAAGCTTAGGGAAATTACCTTGAATTAATTAAAAATTATGAGTGATTCTTAATGTTCTTGGCTGATTATTACTAAAATTGAGTGAAGGTGCAATTCAGAAGCAACAGAGGAAAAGGAGCCAAGCTTGGTAGCAGAAAATGGAGAAAGAAATAAGCTTTAAGATTTTTATGCCATTAAGGATATTTTAGTAAATTTAATGTTAGGTATAGGTAAAATGAAAAAATTAATTCCTAAATCTTCTTCATACACAACCTCTTAATTCTAGTTATACATTAACATTTAATTAAATTAATTTTACTTATTTTTATCATAAAACCATATTATCTTTAATTAAAGTCTCACAAAAAATGCATTACAACAATTAAATAATTACCACACATAAATAATCATTAATACAAATAAATAAAATAAATCTTAATCTTTTTAAAAGCTATAACACCAAGGGTCATAGTCCAGTAATTTAGGTTATAAAACATGTAACATTTAAATTCTCGCCCTTTGAGAATAAGCTAACTAATTAGTTATTTACCATTTAAGGTTTCAAAAATGACAAGCAACACCTACGATAATAAACACATTGAGTCAATCATAAGATAAGACATAGCACATTGTAACATGGCAACTAATCACAAAAGCATATAATAAGGCAATGATGAACATTCGAGTAATGCAGATAAATGCGGTAAAAAATAAACATAAATGTGGACTGATTTTAATAGAAGAAGGGATACTTCTTTTATTCATAATATGCCTTATCACATGTTTTAAAGTGTGTAAGGGAGGCTACCAAGCCACACACTCCAGCTTCTAGACTAGTGCTAAATGACCACCAAAGTCACCAGACATTCTCCTCTAAAGAGCATTTTAAACAAAAGTTTTACTGATAAAAGCAAATATATTTTTTTGAAATTGTAGTAAAGCCTTTTCTTAGAGCTTGGGAAGGATCTAATGTCACATAATGCATCAAAATGAAGATAAAAATCTAAAGATTACAACCACATGCTTATCTACTCATATTGGATGTGTTACCTTAGTCAAAATTATAATAATACCTTTAAAATGGGGAAAAACCTTAAAAATTATACACAAGTCAAGATCCTTCCAAATTTGTGCCATAAGATCTCCATATGATGCTAGATTTTTTTATACAAAGTTTTATCCTAATCAAAACTCATTTGTCTTGCCAAATTAGATCTCAAAATCGACTTGTGACATTCTCTCTTACTTATAAAATGACAATATCCTCATTGACGATGCAATTTGATAGCTTTTATAAGAATTCTTAATCTACTTCCTTGAGCTTCTCCTTCAACTTCTTTTTTGCTTGTCTTTTTACCCTTTGCCTATGCTTATCTTTAACATTGTAGTCTGATACTATTCCTATAAAGCTTCTACTTACTAGTCTTGAATCTTTATGCTTGTCTCTCTGATCCTATTATTAGCAATGAAACTCTTCTCCAGCTCCACTAAGCTTAGTGAATTATCTCCACAATCCCCAAGCAAAACGTCTTCGTAGTTATCATGTGAGCTTGGTGTCTCAAAATTACTTACTATTAAGCGTCTTACACTTAATATCCCATTTTTTTAGTGTAAAAGACAAAACTAACACTGTGCATAGGTCCTATAACCTTGCTCATAAGTTTACTTATATTAGGTTTGGTTGATCTTAACACTTCAATTTGGATTTGCTACTCAAACGAAATCACTCCACCTCCTCAAACTCAAGCCTAACACCTGCTTAATGTCTCCAAGGCACTCAAACATAGCACTCATGATATTTCCCTGTAAGGTTGAATAAAGTGCCATCTATACTCTTATTCTAGCTTGCACATGCTTATGCTTTCTAGGTCTTTTAGCATAAACTGCTTCTGTGACTAACTACTAGCACTCTCAAAGTTATGTAAGCCATTTGTCATTGTTACAAGTGAAAACTTATGACTAAGTGATTCTCTACATGCAAAGAGTAATTATAACAAAAGAAAATTGTATATGTTAGGCAATTGCTCTTCAAACATACACCTATGCTCTCTAGTAACTTAATAGACTTCTCCTTGAAAAGACTTGTCTCCGTATCACATCTAATGAAAACTTATGTAAAAGATTCCTTCTTACCACCTCTACTACCTAACTTGCTTACAGTACAGGCTAGTACTAATGATCCTATATAGTTCCTTATGAGGATGGATCCCTAATAAGGAAAAAAGATTTACCCCACCATTCCATCTCTAGTTAGTCTTAGGATACTAAGATTTAGATTGATCTAATCCTAGTATAGGTCTTACCTTCTCTATTTGAGTTATCAGCTCCTTCTGTGTTGCCTCTCAATCCTTCTCCTTGGAATCTGACTTATAAGGTAGTTAGGGAAGCTCTCTATAGGCATTCTACCACCTTATATAATCTATAACACAAGAAGTAAGATAGGGTTTTCTTCTTTTTATTGTAGGATGGTTAAGATAATGTTAAAATTTGCATATAGGTGGGTGTTATTAAAGCCTCTCCCCCACTTTTAGGCTTACCACCCTTGCTTCTCAACTATTTGACTCCCCCACTAGAATTAGACCCATTTCCTTTGGATTTTATATTAGAATTAGGAAAATTATAGTTAGATAAGCATTCGACAGCCATCATTACTTTTGCAAGGGTTTGAACTCTTCTTCTTTAAAGTTCTATAGTAGTTTCTCATGAAAGACCATCAATAAAATAGAAGAGTTTATCCTTTTTAGTCATATCTTGAATATCTAACATCATCATTGTGAACTTCTTCATATATTCTTTCATGGATCCTATCTATCACAGCTCTCTTAACTTGCGTTTGGCCAAATAATCCACATTTTCAGGATAGAAATATGCCTTCAACTCTTCCCAAGTGTTGATATAGTAGTTTCCCTCTTGAATCTCTTAGTTCTTAGTCTTCTACCAAACTTTGCATTGTCCACAAGGAACATAGTAGCATGGTTTAGTTGTTTTTCCTCCAACTTAACATCGGTAGCAAGGAAGTATTAATTTAAGTTAAACATAAAGTTTTTCCAACTTTTGTGTATCTTTTTCACTCACATATGGCATTAATTCAAAATTTTTCAACTTTCCCCTGCACTTGGAGGCATCATCCTCTTGCGAATCACTAATAAAGGCCATCATCATTACTTTAATTAATGCAACTAAGTCACTTACTTCTACATAAAAAGTTATCATAACATTCTTCATCTTATTAGAAAGGCCTCTTAAAGCATTTCTTAATTTTATTTGGGTGGTTTCAATCATAATAGGTTATTCACCGACTTATAAAGTACTACTACTCCTCGAGCTTTTAACCTTTTTGCTCATTTCAAGAGTCTTGACTTGGTGCTCAAGTGCCTCTCGATCTTTAGCTCTTCAACAGAGTTTAGGGATTTCCTTAATTTGCAATCCTTTCCTAATATTAACATATCCTTTAAGATTCTTGAGTGCATTTTCAATAACATTGAACCATTTAGCAATAGTTATTTTCTTTAACATCATTTGGTGACTTGAAAAGGTGTAACAAAATGAAGAAAAGCATGGCCAAAATTATGCTCTGATACCAAATGTTAATATCAGGCAACTTAAGTTATGGAATGTGCAGTATTTAAACTCTTACCACTTAAAAATAAGTCAGCAAATTAGTTATTTACTAATCAAAGACTCAAAAATTGTAAGCAACATCCATAATAGTAAGTACATCAAGTTAATCTCAAGGTAATATACAACATATTGCAACATGGAAGCCAATCACAAAAGCACATATATGGCAACAATGAAGGTTCGAGCAATACAAATGAATATGACAAAAAATGAACACAAATATAGACCAATTTTAGTAGAAAATATGCTATTTCTTTTATTTATAATATGCCTCATCACATATTTTAGAGCATGTAGGGGAGGCTACTAAGTCACATACTTTAACCCCTAGACTAGTGCTAAGTGACCACTGGAGTTATCAGACACTCCTTGCTAAAGAGTATTATAAGCAAGAATATACTTTTTTAGAACTATCATAAGGCCTTTTCTTAAAGCTTGGGAAAGATCTAATGTCTCATAATACATGAAAATGAAGATAAAAATCCAAGGATCATAACCATATGCTTATCTACTTATATTAAACAAGTTATCTTGATTAAAATTATAAAAATGCCTCCAAAATGAGAAAAAAAACCCTAAAAATTATACATAAGTTAAAATTCTCCCAAAATTTACGCCACGAGACCTTGACATAATACTTAATTTTTTTGCAAAGTTTCATTTCAATTAGAGTTCATTTATCTTACCAAATTAGATCACAAATCTAACTTGTGATACAAGCATGTTTGCATGTCAAATTTGTCTCAATTACCAATCTATAAAACTTAATCTTATAATGAAATAACCTATCACACACCCACACATATATATTTATTATGAATCAAAGTTAAATCCTAAAGTTATCATTGTTACTAATTAAACATTTTGTGGTAAAAGTTATAGATGTAAATATCATCTTACTTGTGTATATATTGGTATTGGTATATGTAAATTAATGTTTAAACATATTTAAAATTTTTAGAGGCTATTTAATTGGGGATAATCAGGAAAATAAAAGGAAATAATAGATTTTTATTCCCTTAACATGTATTTGATTTAAGAAAAATTCGTTTCTTTTCATTATTTTCCTTTAATAGGATTACTCGAAATGAGGAAATGATAATTTTCTTCAATTTCTTAAGGAATTTGATTTTCTTATTCTAAATTTTAAATTTATTATATTTAATAATAATAAGTTATTATCATTATAAGTAATAATAAATAATGGTTAAGGTGAAAATAAGAATAATAATAAATAATAAAAATGAATAATAGTAAATATAAAATATTAATAATAGTGATTAAAATATTAATTAATAATAAATAATAATTATAATAATAAACATAACAAAATAAGCAATATTAATAAAATATTAATAATTAATGATATTTAAATAATAAATAATTACAAAAATAATATTATTAGTAGATATAAAATGAATAATGATAAATAAAATAAAATAAATAATTGTAATAATAATATTAATAAAATAGTAACCATATATAATGATAACAAATAATAAGATAATAATTGTAAAAATAAAAATAATTATTAATTTAATTAATAATTATTTGAATAATGAAAAATTAATTAATTTTTTTCAATGTAACAATTATTAATAAAGAGAATCAAAAGAACTTAATTCTCTTTTTTATTTGAACTAAATAAAATAGATAATTATAAATATTCATTTCTTTTACTTTTAATTTCCTTTATTAATTTCTTTTCTTTATTAACTTCTTTCTCTTTTTATGATTAATTTAATAGCCCTTTAAAAGTAATGTAATGCCATGTTTTGGACACACGTCTAATAAGAGTTTTCAATTACAAAAGTTTTAATTATTTTAAAAGAAGAATGATGATGATAATGTAAAAGTACTTCATTATATTTATGATATATGATGTATAAATTAAAGGTGATCACTTTAAATTAACCCGACTAGACCTACCTAAACTTAATAGGAAGTTTAAGCTTAGATCAAGTCTAATTGGGCTAAAGAAGGAAACAGGCCTCTGTGGTCAGAATGGTTAGGCCTAATTGATTAGGTTCAGGTTAAGGGTTTAATACTTAACTACAATCAAACCCAATCCTAATAGGCATAACTAGAATTTTTTTTAGTTCCATGATGCTTAAACGATGTTATGTAAGGTGTGTATATAATTATTAGGTTTCATTTAGTGGCCTAGAATGTTAAAACTACCAAGGGGTGATTACTTTGAATCAACCTAACTGGACCTACTTGAACTTGATAGGAAGTTTAGGTTTAGGTCGAGTCCAATCAAGCCAAAGAAGGAAACAAGCCTCTCTAATCAAAATGGTTAGGCTCAGTTAGGTTTAGGTTAAGGGTTTAATACCAAGTTAGAATTAAACCTAACCTGGATGGGCATGGCTAGATTTTTTTTTTAGGTTTCATGATGCTTAAACAATAATATGTAAGGCGTATATGTAATTGTTGGGTTCCATTTAGTGGCCCAAAATGTTAAAACCAATCTTAACCTTAGCATTGTTCACTATCCTCCCTCTTCTCTCAAACCTCTCCCTCTTAGCCTCTTTAGTCTCTTTCTAAGATCACCTTTATAACTATAAGTTAGCCCAAGGCTCTAAGCTTTCCACCTCTTGGTTCTCGTTGCTTCTTTCAATTTCTAAGGCTTCAAGAGTCCAATTCTTAATTTCCTTCTTTACTTGTTCAATAGCTCTTATGTCTCATAGTTTGTTGTGAGCTCTAATGCACTAAAATTGTATTGGATAGTTGTAGTTAGGACTTAGGTTCCTCTTCCTATTCTAACGATTTTGGCTTTTAAAATATAACAACACGGATGATCCTTTAAATTCTTGACTCTATCGTAATGTTGTCTTTGTTAGTTCACTCATTCATCCGTGGTTAGGTAAAGTTCTAACTTCTCAAATCAATTTCTCAATCTTAGGTTCATGGCTAGCTAGTTAAAGTGGAAGGTACAATACATTTACACTTTTTTTAGGTTTTTTCAAATCTATACTGCTTAACTTTTTTTACTTTTTTATTTTTCTATAATTTCTCTTATTCAACTTTTTATTTTTAGAACTATGATTTTTCACAAGCTTTCAAAATTATCTTTACCTTTTAGCCTTAAATAGAAAGTAGCTAGCGAAGTAATTGCTAATTGCTACTTAAGAGTTAATATTGAGAGGAATTAAACTCCTACTGTTGGGGCTACTGCTATAAGGTATGCTTTCCTAATTAGTTTGACAATAATTTATTATATATTTATATATGTTATTGCTATTTTTGTTATCAATTTCATACACGCTTGCTATGACATGTTTGTTACTCATGCATATTCTTATTCTGGACCTATTGTTGAAAGTCATCTTAGATGAAGGAAGTGTTTAATGTAATTAATGAGTACCTAATCATTCCTTCTAATTAGGATTAATTTCCTTTTGCAATATTCATATTCTAATGCCACGATTAATTTGAGGCAAATTCTTTTATGAGAGGGTATCTAAGGAGCATATATTATATGTTTAGGGTATAAAATCATAAATAGTAAGCTAACTCCCATATAAATTAGGTATAAGTGGCGAAATGTTTGCCCTTTACATATTGGTAAAGTACAATGAATAAATTCATCTAACTGACATATACTCAATCACAAACACTAATCAAAGAAAAAGAGTAGAATAATAACTTGTCACTATAGCTATGTGTATACATTAGACCTGAAAATAAGGCACACCTATAAAATTATGAAGGCAATGCATTTGAGTTACCCATAGGAAAATATATACACTTTGTTATTTGTTATTTTGTATCCTCTTTAGCCACTTCATAATAATACCTTGGAATATTGGATTATCATTATTTGTACCATTCTTATTTTTACCAAATAACTACTTACAACCTCGTTTTGATGAGAAAGATAAAGATAAAGTTAACTCTACCACCTTGTTCTTTCTTTATTTTATTTTTTTACCTTGGACTTCACAGCATAAATTTGTGCAATGCATGTTTGTCACTTTTTACTCATAAATGTAAGGATTAAATATGGAAAAAATTCAAAAGTAAAGTGAAAGTTGAAATAAAAATACAAAATGCAAAATAAAATGAAAAAATAGCCCAATTACTTTAAGAAGGAAATCCACATTGGAAAATCATATTTTTATCAATATGCAACATTTCCCACTTATATTAACAAACTCACACACAGATAGAGATTAACAAAGAGAAAAAAGAGACCATGATAAGAGTAGGTGAAAATAGCTTTATAAGTGTAGGTGTGGTTACTAAGCTTAATCTTATTCTTCTCCACTCTATTTGTGAGCAAACCCATCTTTCACTCTGTACATTACTTCTTTTCCTTTCTATTATTCTTTACCTCAACTGTAGTGGCATTGTGAAATGCACACACTTGAATATTGAAAAGAGTCCACAACTTTGCTATGCTACTTCTTTTTGTTACTTTAAGGCATATGATTCTATGTAAAATGTTAATTTTAGAGCTTTACTTCTTATTGTATCCAATTTACATGTTATTAAATTCTCACAACTATCCAATTTATATACTACCTATATTTTCATTTCATATTCTTTTTTTATTAATTATTTTAATTTGAATTATGTGTTATAACTATTGTCTTTTATATATCACATTCATATTTTGCTTTTTCTAAGATATCTTTTTTTTAGTTAGATTTCATAATTCCATCTAACTATAATCTTTCATGCTCAATTTTTGCAACTAAATAAAGTCAATTCAATTTTCTTAGAATCATAAAAGGAAAAAATCTTATCTTCAAAGTTCAAATTGAATGATGAAAATGCATTCTTATTGTTTCCATAATTTGAACATTAAAACTTGACTTTCCTAATTTGTTCAATTTTGAATTCTATCTATCTTATTAATTTTTTTACATGTAAAAAGTATTTTCAATTTGAAAATTAGCAAATTTAAGTTAAAAATATGAAGGCTACAAACTTATAATCTAGAAACATTGAATCATAAATAGAAGTTATGAAAAATTCTACTTCAAAATTAACAAGACCTTTAAAGAGGTCAAAACCAGAAGAAACCAGTAAAAATATAACTTACTCCCCACATAAAAATGCTTAACCCAAAGAAAGAAAGCCCACTACTAGTGGTTAAAAAAAAGGGCTTTATGCTCAGAAGACTTTGCCATGGTACCTAAAAATAAGGTAACTGAACCTACTATTATATGTATTCATTGCAGTAAGAGGTATTTATGTGATCCTAAGGATCATGGTACTACTAACATGAACAAATATTTAAAAGTTTGCCTTAAATTTCTCTATGCTTTAGTGTTTGATTCTAAACAAAAACTTATGAGACTTAAACTAAATAAATATTGGGGATAGGACAATATAATAGCTAAAAGTCAAGTTTGTGATGAAATTGCACGTAGGAAAGCATTTACTACCTTAATCATCATTGATGAACAACCATTTAGGATTATAGAAGGATATGGTTTCGAGAACTTTTGCAATAAATTGCTGCCCCAATTTCATGTCCCTTTACATCATACTATTGCTAAAGATTGTTACTAATTGCATATAGATGAGCAGAAAAAATTAGAAACATATTTTATGCTGGAGCATATCTCACCATAGATTGTTAAACTTTTGTCCAAAATTTAAATTATATGATATTCACAACACATTTTATCAATAATAAATGAAAATTTTAAAAATGAATTCTTAATTTCTATTTGGTTCCTAATCACAAAAGGGAAGCCATTGGTAAACATATTGAAAGATGCCTAAAACAATGGGGAATTAAAAGGATTTTCATTGTCATAATAAATAATACATTTAGTAATAATGTTGCAATCACAAACTTAAAAAATAGATTTAAAACTGTCAATAGTTTTATGCTAGATGGTGATTACATGCATATTAGGTATTATGTTCATATAGTTAATTTGGTTGTCAATGAAGGCTTAAAAGAATTGTATTCATCTATTACTCCATTTGTAATACTGTTGATATATAAGGTCTTTTTTATCTAGGTTAGTTAAATTTAAAACATGTGTTGAACATGTTAAAATTGAGTGTCAAAAAGTAGTTTGCCTATGTGTACCTATTCATTGGAACTCAACCTACCTTATGTTAAAATTTGCCCCAACGTTTCAAGAAGCCTTTGAAAGGCTAGAGGATGATAATCCTAGTTATCTTAAGTACTTTTATGAGAAGACAAGGGATCCCCTTTTATTGGATGATTATGCCAATACTAAGGTCTCCACAAAATTTCTCAAAGTATTTTATGATATGATTACGAATTTATTTGACTCATTTTACACCATATATAACAATACTTTTCCTTAACTTTGTCTAATCCAATTTGAGCTAGTTAAATGAGCTTCAAGTGGTAACCTTATATTGAGTGGCATGGCCATGGAAATAAAAAAAAATATAGTAAATATTGAAAAAAATTAAAGAACATTAATCCACTTTTCTTTATTACGAATATCTTAGACCTTAGTTACAAGATTGCCTTTATAGAATGCTCTTTTAATGACAATTATGATCTTATAATTTCATATGAGATGACATATAAGATCAAGTCAAATTTACAAAGGCTATATGCATGGTATTACAAGTTGTATGAACTAAAAAATACCTCATCTGATGTGGGTTAATCAACTTATGTGGGAGATGGTGGTCCTCAAGGGGACAAGGAAGCTCACAAGGCCAAAAGTGTAGCTTTAAAGTCACATTTGAAAGCAAAAGACTCCATTGAGGCAACAAATGAGATGGAAAAGTATTTAACTGAATTATGTGTTGACGGAGATGAAAATGTTTATGTGTTAAAGTGGTGGAAAGTTAATGTCTTTGGGGTTTCTATTCTTTTTTACCTTGCAAGAGGTATTCTTATTGTTCCTGTGTCCATTATTACTTTAGAATCTACTTTCTCTATCGGGGGTAAAATATTGCATGTATTCAATCATCATTGTCACCAAAAGTGGTTAAAGTTTTGATTTGTGACCAAAATTGATTAAAGCCAACATTATTTTGCAAGGAAAAGCCCAATTTCATTAGTGACTTTGAAGATTATAAAAAGCTCGAAAAAAGTAAAAAATTACTCCTATTATCTTCTTTAAATTTTTTTTTTTTTGATAAAATGTTCTTTACTTCTCTCTATTCATTGTAACTTTCATTTAAAAAAACTTATTGTAGAGCTTTCTGATGGTAGAATACACAAATTTGGTGGAGCTAGACAACAACAAGGCAATAGAGGAAACTTAGTGGGTGGTTAAGGACAATAGCCAATAGTTATTGATTAAGGTTTTTAAATAAAAGGTAATATTTTTCTTATTTCATGTTTCTAATTATTCTAATTTCTATATTTAACATTAGTTTTTTTTTCAATTTTAACTTAATTTTCTTTACTTCCTTATTGCATGCTAAGGTCTATACAGTTGATAATTAGGATTTTCAATTAAAGTGAAGGAAATTCCAAAAATAAACTTATTCATAAGTGGTTGTTAGATCATTTTTTTATTAATAGGGATTGTAAATATGGTGGTATAAGTTGCTAACACTTATGAAATGCCTCTATTTTGTTAATAAGGCATGGGAAATTCTTTTATGTAACTAACATGCTAATAATTAGCAAGCAAAAACCAAAAATGAATGTTGGGCTAAGTGGTCAGTACACTTAGTTGATGATTGATGAAGGTGTACATTTTTTTGGTCACCTAATAAGTGAATGGATATACTTGTATAAGTAGTAAAAGTTACTAACCAAAGTAATATTAAATGTATGATACAATGTGCTATAATCAAATCTTAAAAAATCAACTTGTATGCAGCATATTGTAAGAAATGCTAAATGCAATTTTTTGATTTCAAGTCTTATTTTGTGAAATAAATTCTTTTCCTAACTTTGATTTGCTTCATTTCTCATTTTTTCCGCTTTTTTTAGTGCTATAGACTTACAATAATGTATGTATAATTTAATACAAATTTCCGTAGGTTCTGTTGTTTTGTGTTCTATTTGTTTCTATTTTCTATAGGTTTTTCGTATTTACCCAATTGTTGTACTAAACCAAAAAGTATTAAGCAATTTTTTTTAAATTCACAACAAATTCTTAATTTTTAAGGCTTAAATGTTATATTGGGCTGATTAAAAATTTATCAAAATAGCCCAAATTACTATATATTAATAAGATCTAAAGCCGGTTTAAAACTGCCCGACTGGTCTACAACCCAAAATATACTTGAATTTCCGGGTTTCTTCCTTACTGGGTCGGTACTGGATCCAGCATACAATACCCGAGTCCAATTTGGTCAGGTATCCAAATCTCTCAAATCCAACTGAATCCGACCTGAGATCAGCTACGATAAATGCAAAATGCGAACGAACTTTGTCCACAGCCACAGGCAGTTACCGAAGAAAGCAGGACAAAAACTCCTGAGCTCCTTTTTGCTTTACCTGGGCTTCTTACCGTATCAGGACTTGACATAACTAATCTTTGTTCTCACTTAGTCAGAAAAGAGCATAATCTCCCACCGCCGGATTACGACTTGTTTGAAGTGTATGTGCTATTTTCATTTTTGTTTGCTCTTTCTTTCTCTCTCGTTGGAACTTCGTCTGAAAGAAATGCTGTCTTCGATTAGTTTTTAATGGATTGTTCATAACGCTGTGTTATTGTTTCTACGTGTTCTCTATCATGCATTTTTCAGTAACGCACACAACATGTTTGTATAATGGCCTGGTGTTTGGAAATAGGCGAACTTATAATCGTGACAGATAATTTTACACTCTTCATAGTACTGATTACTTCTGTACCGACTTTATTGAGTGAAATGATATTATCCTTTTTTTATTGTTGAGATTTTGCTTGGGCTGGAATCGTGGAGTGGAGTGGAGTTCTGATATAATGGAACGTGGCTGGACCAAAAATTACAAGAGCTTGAGCTTGAATTACAATGGAAAAATTAGCTTGTATTTGGTTCAACTTGGAATAATAAAGCTTGATGATCAATTTTTTTAGTTTGATAATGATAAAAAAAATTTGTCAAACAGCAAATAAGCTCCATGATTGATTGGTTAATAAATTAATTATTTTAGTGTAAAAACTAATTTTACAATAAATATACAAATTTAAAACATAAATTAATTAAAAATCAAATTAAAATCCTATTAATTCTTACAAATTAGTTGAAAATAAAGTTGTAATCTGTCAACACTAATACTTAATAAAAAATAAATAAAGTAGACTGTTGGTATTTTCCTTTTATATATAAACAAGTTGCTCGTGAGCTATGAGCTAAGAGAGCCGCCAAGAATAAATTGTGTTGGTTTCAAATTGCTAAACAAACTAAATTTTCTTTTCAAATTTGATAAAAACGAGTCCTGAGATAACCGGAGTCAAACCATTCTCAAGTCAAGTTTATTGAGTAGCTGAGGAGTTCGGCTCAAGTGCCACCCCGAGGTTTGGCATCAAGTTTACTTCTTTATGACATAGGAAGAAAAATGGGCGATATATTAGGTGTTCAAAATCTTTCTGGCTCTACAAGACCATATTAATAATTGGATAATACAGTCATTTGCTTGTGGTTGATATTATATATTTTTTTGGTTCTTTCTGCCTCTCTACACTACTTTGATTTAAAAGGAACATATATACACAGAATACTCGAATATATTGATGCTCCTGAAACTGCCTATCGTTTGTTGTGCATTACAGGATTCATCTTACAAGGGTGAGTTAACTTCTTCTTTTAAACTTAAACCTTTTTTATGTAACTAACGAACAGCATGAGATTTATATTGAGGCTTGATTGCAGGTGTTTTCCCAGGCATCATGGAGATGATGGGGTCACAACTATCTGCTTCTAGTTCTTATACTATTGGTTTGAAGGTCCAATCTTCTTTTTGTTTTCTTTAATGAACTGTTTCAGATATAAGTATATTGTAGTAACATAAAATCTTCAAGGATCATTGCATTTCTTATGATGAAATTTTGGTATACTAGCTTCTGGAAGCAATTACTACCAGAAACAAAAACTGCATACCCAAATGTTGACATTAATCAGCTATAGTGTCGATGCTTTTTTGTTGGCTTGCTCTCTCTGATGTGTATACTGAAAGAGGATCTATAAGTTGTCATCTACAGGGTGTCTTATTGAGTCTTTTAGATCTGTCTCATCTCACCACTACCTTTTCTACTAGTGTTCACCTTAAGCGATATGGAATATTGAAATTTCTCTAAGATAGTGTGCTAAGATTTTTGTATTCGTTCATCTTGAAGTTATTGTTTACTTTTCCTTTTAGAAAGTTCCAGAAGTTTGTTTAGTTCAGTCAATAAAAAATCCTGTAAAATGTCCCATTAGTTTGCACAGTCCATATATTATTCAATCCTTTAGTTCTTCACAACAGCTATGTCACCAGTTGGAACCTACACTCACATTTCATCTTTATCACAGTTAGGGTGTCAACGATTACATGAGCATGCAAAAATATTCTCTGAAACTGTCCCCTGTGCCACTCAAAAGCCCAAAGGCAACCAAATTTGGAGGAGACAAAAACAACTACCTCAAAATGTTGATCTCCCACCCAGGTTACCTAAGAAAAAGAAGAAACCGTACCCAATTCCTATTAAGGAAATCAGACAAGCCGCAAGGAAGGACAAAAAACTTGCACAAATGGGAATAGAGAGAACCCTTGAAGCCCCCAAAAATGGACTGCTTGTTCCTGACCTAATTCCCGTTGCATATGAAGTATTTGATGCTTGGAAGGTTTTGATTAAAGGTCTTGCGCAGCTCTTGCACGTAATTCCTGTACATGGCTGTAGGTAGATTGTTTCAGAATTCTATAATCTTTTGGTGAATGACCTTGTTGTTCTGCCTTTGTTTTGTTCTATTATAATGCTGTTACTGCAACTAAATCCTTATAGTTCAATGTTTATGACATAAGCAACATTTGATTTTTGCAGTGAATGCTCAGAAATTTATGTAGGTCAGGCTGGCCACCAGATACAGGATTGCCTTGGTCCTTCCAATTCACAGCGTCATAGTTTCCATGCATGGGCTAAGGCTTCCATTGATGATGTCCTTGTCCCCATTGAGTCATACCATCTCTATGATCCTTTTGGTGTGCGCATTAAGCATGAAACACGATTTGATTATGACCGAATTCCAGCTGTTGTGGAGCTATGCATACAAGCTGGTGTAGATATACCAGAATATCCTTCACGTCGAAGGACCAAGCCAGTAAGAATGTTAGGAAAGAGAGTACTTGACAGAGGTGGACTAGTAGACGAACCTAGACCATGGCGCTCTGCAGAGCCCTCCTCGCTAATTGACTTTGATACTTACCGGGCTTGTGAGCGATTTCCACCACCACCTTTGTCAGATTTGCCTAGCATTGCACAAGAAACAATTGGTGCATACCAAACTGTTAAAAGGGGTCTCCGGAAGCTTATGAAGAAATACACTGTTAAAGCATGTGGCTACTGCTCAGAGGTTCATGTGGGACCATGGGGTCACAATGCTAAGCTTTGTGGAGCTTTCAAGCACCAGTGGAGAGATGGGAAGCATGGTTGGCAGGATGCCATTTTGGAGGAAGTTTTTCCTGCAAATTATGTGTGGCATGTTAGAGATCCTGAGGGACCTCCCTTGAGGGGTGCACTGAAAAGATTTTATGGAAAGGCTCCAGCTGTTGTAGAAGTGTGCATGCAGGCCGGTGCAGAAATCCCTGATGAATATAGGCCCATGATGAGACTTGACATTGTGATCCCAGAAAGTAAGGAGGCACGAATGATTGTATAATTTAGTCTGACAAGACGCAGGCTTATTCAATATTTTATATCCGGAGAAGGGGAGGAATATGTAATTAGGAAGTAGCAGAGCACGTAGGTTGTACTGCCAAAATTTGGTTTCTTTGTTATATGTATGTCACCGATTACTGACAATTCATGTTGGTAGATGAATGAAGTGACAATTTGTTGTATGTTACAGGTTAAATTGGGGTTCAACTTCTTAGTTGCGAACCGTGCCATTAAGTCAGGGAAGTCCAGTCCATTTGGTTGTAGCTGTCTCCCGATTGCTATTGCTTATAGTAAAAGAGAATGAAAGAGAACATAGTAAATGCTAGTGTTTATTTTAGAAACATGCCATTGCTGTTTTTGAGACCTGTTTCATTCCATTGTGAGTTGTTGATAGCAAACACTGACATGATTTGGGTTGAGTTTTATTATATATATATATATATAACAAATTAGAGTCCTTAATTCTGTGAACTTCCCTGATACACATCTATTTGGAGAGTATCAAACTTTTCCAATTTGGGTGTGCTAACGCTCAATTGTAAGGTGGCAGTCCATTACTAAACCAAGCAAAATTCCTCGCACATTATCGAGAAGACTATATGTCGGCTAAAGGAGCAAGTGTCCACTAATGTTGAGGGGTATAATCGATCTTCTGAAATTGGGCTTTACAAGGCAACTAAGACCACATGCATGGTATAGCCGTACAGATTCCTTTATTTGTGAGAGAATTTAAGTAACCAGTCCTTAAAACCAATCCAACCTGATGATACACAGCCATAAGATCATACCGCTGAATTCTTCATTTCAGCTAGGAACTGATCCAAAGCCCCATCTCTGCGAAGTATTTTTGCCTCCACATCCAGGAGCATTTAGTGATCCTACCGATTCCTCATCAACCACAACTGCATCAACCCGATCATATCCTGTCTTGGCATCAGGAATCTGGTGTATACAGGCATCAAATAAATCAGTAGAAAACCACAGATATTGATAATAACCTTGGGTGCTTTTATGATAGCCACCTACTAAAAAAGCAGCGAAGTTTATTGTATACCTCAAACATAGCTTCAGTTAGAATGCTTTCCAATAAGGCTCTTAAACCCCTGGCACCAGTATTCTTGGCCATTGCTTTCTTTGCAATCATCCTTGTTGCTTTCTCCATGAAATGTAGTTTTACCTAAAGGGTATTAAAGAGTTTCAGACAAATAAGCCCTTGTTAGTATCCCCACCCTCCACCACGCACCAACACCCAGAATGAATGAACAGATGAACACAAATTTAGATAATTTGAATTGGAGGGAAGGGATGCAAGAGGTTTTGCATGGTACATTTTGAACGATCATACACTAAAGCTCCATTTATTTCAACGGAAAATATTTTCCATAAAATATAATTATAAATTATTAAAATGGAAGAAAGTGTTCTACTTAACTAATGTTAAATATGAAGAATTTAGGAAAAGTAATTTTTCCAATTTTATAAAGGAATTTGCTTTCCTTTATAATTATGCCTCTAGGTATCACATTTTTCTTTCTTCCTTTTTTTTTTAAACCATTAATACAAGCAACATATAACTCCTCCATATGTACATACATACATATATATATATGTGTGTGTATATATATGTATATATATATGCAAATCATATTTTCCTACAAAAAATGTTTTCCAACAAAACAAACAGAGCCTAAATATTGAAACAACTTGATCAGTTCTTGTAGACAAATATGGATGAACTGCTTACATTGTTCATGCTAAATAGTTTCTTGTACTGTCCACCGAGAGCATTGTTTGGTTCTGTGAGGACCTGTAAGACCAACAATATTTATAGAGATACAAATGTATCTGTGTTGCTCCATTAAGGAAATATCTAAAAGAATTGTAATTCATGAAGTTGGCTTGCCCACTTGCATATAAAGAATAGGAATTCCGCATGACATAATCTAAACCAATATAAACATGAAGTGCGTAGTACCTGCAAAAACTTAAATGATACTCCATGCTTGTATATTTTCACTCATATTGCTTTTTGATACAGTAAAAAATAATATATGGCCAACAAAATATAAGGCCAGACATTGCATAAAGAATTAATAATAAACTAGACTAGATACCCTTGGGAAGAGGCCATTCTTAAAATTTCCTTTTCTAAAATTTCTGGTTCCTTTGCTGATTACAAACTAGTTATTAAGTACATACTGGAATGTGCCAAATGGCTAAAGTTTTTCTACCCTTTCATATATTGTTCATAAAGAGAACATTTAGGTAAAGACATAGAAGTTCAATTTAGAATCCAAGAGGCAATCGTCGCACTATCACCTAACTCTTCTACAATATATAACAAAAAGCCATTAGAAAGCCACCATAACAATTCCTGGCTTCGAATACACGTAGATATCAGCAGCTAAAATGACAGGATGACCATCAGTGCAAGCAGATAAGCTATGTTAAATCAAAAACGATATAACTAGTAGTAGTATGACAATATACCTTCACAAGTTGGTCTTCAGTTAAAGATGACAAGCTAACTAAGATTGGAAATCGTCCAATAAACTCTGGTATGAGACCATATGCAATTAGATCCGCACTTTCCACCTGAAAATTGCTAAAGCATAAGGTCATATAGCAATTTTAACCCCTTTTTGATTTTCTGAGATTTGGGGAGAGTGCAGATCCTCATAATAAATAGAGTGCATGAGTTTTTACCTTTGAATACAATATCTAATATTGAAGAAAGGGGATCATAGGATTTTTCATTCCAATATACACATCTACATCCTCACCGTCTCAAGTAAAGATGATGTTACTGCAGCAGTTGTTACTCCACTGGTTTTCATATTGGCAGGAACTGGTGCACCAAAGCCAATAGAAGAATCTTGTCTGATTTATCCAATATATAATCAGAACTTATATAGAGTACTCTAGCATAAACCAAGACATATATCTCCGCATAAATACTTTGTCCAAAAATAAAAAAGCACAAAGATTTTACCTCTCTGAAATGGTTTTTTCAAGATCAACAAATGCTCCACCACATATAAAAAGAATATCCTTTGTATCAATCTGCATATCATTAAAAATGAACAGATATTAATTCAGAAAAGCAATAACTTGCATGGAGGCTGCACTTGGTGAATGAAAGTGGTACATGCAACATACTGCTTAGCAATATTTGGTAGGGGCTTATAAGGTTTCTTAAACACAATATGTCGTATTTACTTCTTCCACACGTAAGTATTATGCACGTCGGGTCACCAAGATGAAAAAAGGCTGATGGAATGAAATACAGAATCTTACAATATGATACATTTACCAAAACAATGTACCTGTGTGTTATCCCCCGGTGGATGCTTCCTTGCTCAGGAACATTTACTATCTAAACAATAAGAAGGCATCAAAGTTTAGGCTACCTTAAGAAAGACACTACCATTGTACAAAAAATTGTCTTTGAGAAACATTTAGGCTTTGGAACAAAAAATGTAGGAATATGGGGAAAAAAAATTGAAATGTAAAGAGAATAGAGACAGAGAGCTCATCAAAGGGTTGAAAACAATGTTATCTACTAGGTACTATGAGTGCAACTACCATGCAAACTAATCTATACTACTATGGGATGGGGATGCCCTTGCTTCCGTCTCCATTACTTGTTTCTCCTATTTTCAAAATTTCTTGTTAATAATTAATGAAATGCGGGAAAATATGTCATTCCTATACCTCCTTATAAGCCTTTTTCTTTTCCTCCTTTTTTCTTTTTTGGTTTTCTAGTAAATATGAAATGATCGTGCGTGCTAATGTGATGGTGCACAGTACAGGTTCCTTTTCCTTTTTTTTCCCCTGTTCCTTTACACAGTACAGGTTCTCAAATTTTCTTTCTTTAAGAAAAAAAATGATTGTGCATTCTAATATAAGTCGTAGTGTATACTATTCAATGTGGATGGAAAAGGGTCCCAAAACCATGCTAAAGATGAAAGAATCTTTATCTCAAAGCCATGTTATGGCAACCATAATTGACCAAGGAAAATAATATACCTCGTCTCTAAAAGTAGATAAACCAATTAAGAACTGCATTCTAAATTTCATAACTCACTGTTCCTTCCAGCATTTTTAGGAGTGCCTGCTGAAAATCATCACCAGAAACATCCCGGCTGATATTTAAGCTCTCAGCCTGTAATATTATTAATGCTATTTAAAATATGTAATGGAGTGCAATAACAAGCTTAATTAAATTAGCACAAAACCTTCTTAGTTATCTAGTCAACTTCATCAATGTAAACTATGCCTTGTTGAGCTGCTGGAACATTGAATTCTGCTGCCTACACTACAAAATTAAGCAGTGGAACAATAAAAATTATTGTGCATGCAATTGCAAGTTGAAGGAGGAACACAAAAAGATGTTGCCTTCCAAAACATCTAAAGAAATATAGGGGGAAAGAAAAAACTATAATTGAATTAGGCATGGAATTTAAAAAGCAAAGAAAGTACATCAGGGCGATTGAATTGAAACCTTGTGTAAACAAAAACTAACGAAAAATAAAGCTCCAGTGGCATTGGCATCAAAAAGGCAATCAGAGGATAACTTGAGTGGATATCACAGAACTGCCCATGATGGAGGGCAAGAATGGGAAAAAGAACAATCATGAAATGAGTGAAGCCACAAGCCATATGTTTACAAACTTCAGCTGATAAGCGGTCAAGGTGTTCATTCAGTTTGGCCAAGGTAATAGACTCTATTCAACAAACTTTTTTACAACATTAACTAAAATGTAAAATCAGACATGACATATGCAATAAAAACTATAAGACAAAGATTGACAATAGAAAGGAAAGAAAAAGAAAGAATTAACATGATGGATTCCATGGAATAATTCACATACCGCAAGTAGTTTATACAATATTGATTCTACATGTTGTCCAACATACCCAGCCTGCATATCGGAACATTTGCTCTTTCAGTTCAAGAATAGTCAATGAGACAAAAAAAATTTCCTAGAACAACAAAATCCCAATTCCCAAGGCAACCATGAATGACAAGGCATATGTTAGACATACTCAATAGTATTAAGTAACAGGATGTTCATAAAGAAATAAAACTTTATATTACTAAACAGGATACACCAAGCAGAAAATCATTCAATTTGGTTGAAAATCCAGATAGTTGGCACAGGATAGGTGGATCGGTGATACCAAAAAATAAAGCTTTTAAACAGCAAAGCTCTAATGTTACCTCATCCATGGAAGCATACTTGCTTGTGTTAAGATTGTTGCATCAGCAATGACAAATGGAACATTTATAAATCGAGCTAGAGTTTTTGCAAGTAACGTCTTCCCTATTGGAATAAAAATGGATTAGCACAGCAGTTATGTTGCAATTTAGGTAGCTGACGCAATATTCATATATAAACAAAATAAATGCAAATGGTTTTCAATTCATGAGTAGGAACCAAAAAATAATTATAATGTAAGTCATACCTGAGCCTGTTGGAGCCATCAAGAGAACATTACTCTTTTCAAGCTCTACATTATCGCCATCATCTATTGGTTCAGAAATTTCTGAATCTGCCTCTAACCTAGGAGTAAAATCAACCGGTTCAGTTAACGAGAAGAAGTCCACTAAATGGATAAACCATATGAATTTTCACTACAATTTATCTAGAAATGTGAATACAAGAAAAAGGAAGGGGGTAGAATTTAAAACTCAGCAGCGCCAATTATAGTTCCATTCATGAACACATATTCAGAAAATAATAAAACTGTGAAAGCTAACCCTTTCTGCAAGGAGGCATGGTATATTCTTTTATAATGATTATAAACAGCTACAGAAAGCACCTTCAACACAAAGAAAACCATCCATGAGATCATTATCGGAGGACAACAATTGAAACAATGGAATCACAGTTGACTTATAAGATATAAAAGAGCATTTGCACGTCATCAAACTTGTCAAAAATACTCAAAAACAGCACTACATAAACTTGACTAAATATGAGCGTCAACCTAATAGCAGATTATGTTAAGAAAAAATCTACCCTTTTGGCTCTGTCTTGGCCGATAACAAACTTGTCGAGACCCTTCCAGATCTCCTTTGGTGTGGGGAAATCATTACCCACATTAGAGCCTCCCCGTGTAGTCTCCTCTCCCTTACCCCTGCCTCCACGGCCCGAGCCTCCTTCCCGTGGCCGCGAAGCCCGGATCAGATTCGCCCGAGGGGCAAATGGAGGGCCTGGAGGAGTATGCACAGCCAGCCCATTCCCATTAGACGAACCAGGTGGTGGAGGCCAAGTCTCCGGCGGTTCCCCACCATTATCACCACCACTGTAAGTATCCCAAAATGGCACTCTAAGCCTACGATTATATTTAATATTGGTCATATAATCTTCTTCTCTGCCAATGCCGCCGCCGCCACCATTACCTTTACTACTTTCTCCACCATCTTTGTCATGGTTAGTCCTCTTTGTAGATTTATTAATGCCAATGTTATCGTTAGTAGCCCTGCAAATCTCCACAAAAGCACCTTGAAGAGGAGTAGTATCATAAGGGCGAAAATAAAAAGCAGTTTTACAATTGGGACACAGATCTACAGCCTGATAACCACCATCTCCATTAATAGGAACAGGAGGGGTCAAAATGGAAGCTGAAGAAGAACTGGGAAAATGGCGATTAGAGAAGAGAATATCCATGTTCTTAGAACAACGTGGGCAATTAGCTTCCGCCCGAATTATCCGAGTCTGAGATTGGATATCATCGGAACCACCATGGTCCCATTTACACCGTTCTTGAATTCCTGTAAGTGATTCGTGGCGTCTATGCGTGGCGATGTGAAGATAATTCAAATGAGTCGAGATTGGAGACACACGGTTGAACCTGAAGCTGAAGTTGGTCCAATTATGGCGAGTCGTTCTAGCTGAAACAACGAACTCCGTTGTCATCTCTGCAGAAGAAAGCAACGCCATTTGCTTGAGCTTCTTCCATCTCGAGAAGTATCGAGTCATAGAGAAATTGGATTAACAAAGGAAAAACAACAAATGAAGAAACTTTGATCCAGGGATGGAGGTTGTAGACTACTGCTTCAAAAAAGAATTTTTTCAGTTTGAACCCGATGAAAATTTTCAGCGATATATATGAAGTTTGTAGCTCTAGGATCTGTCTGATACATGTGACGGAGGATACATTAATATCGAACTTCCTCTGTGTTAGATAAAAATAAAAATTTTAATAAGACAAATTACTGAGCTGAGAGAATAAAGGAGAACAACTGAAAACTTGAGGGAAGAGGATGGAGCAATCAGAGAAAGTTGGGAGTGTTTCTGGGGAAGAAAGAAAGCTGTCTATCGCACACACAAAGCACTTTCGTCTTCCCTTTTGCTTTCTCTCTCTTGGTGCAGTACGTGAAGGTAGTTTACAACTTCAAATGGATCCATTTTCTGACAGTTTGAGTTTCTGGAGGAAGAACAGTTTGAAATTTTTAAATTGGTATTTAGTTTCGAAGCTAGCATGTTACCACCCGATCATGACCGGCGTGAATTGTAATTTCGAATTTTTATCAATGTTGTGACTATTTATTATAATTCTGTTTAATAAAAAAAAATTATTTTTGCATAACTCAAAATCCATTTCAAATTTTACAAGAAAACAAATGAAATTTCTCTTATTTTTGAATACTTTTTAAAGGTCATACACCTTAAATTTCAATACCTATATTTATCATGGATTCAACATATGCAATAGTACTCAAATTACATATAATAACACAATGCATCCAAACATATACACAGATAAACAATTCAACATATCAAACGTTAAATCAACATAATCTTATATATATATTTTTCTATCCTAATTCAACTATGAAAATCATTTAATAAGTTATTTTTTATTCTCCACATGTGCACTAAGGTTCAAAGACAATCAATTCCACCTAAAAATATTAAAAATAAAATAAAGTAAATTACAAGAATTCAATGAGTACATATCTTTTTTTTATTAAATTTGATTTAATTGTATTAAATGATCACTTGATAATTAAGTATTTGATTAGAGAATAAATATAATTTAAATTCCTTGAATTCCTAAAATATGCAAAAACAAGCCTTAAATTGGATGTTCACTTATACGTAACTTACATTTCATATTTCACATCACGAATAATAATAATCTCAACTAACTTTCCGTACTTAATATCGTTATTATATCATACATAACCCATTTTAAGTAATCATCACATTCATGATAACTAGTAAAGCTTAATCATCTCAAATCATCACAATCATGTCAATCAGAGACATTTAATCACAAACAAGATTTCATATCACAACAGAATGCATATTAATCATAATAAAAATACATGCATCCACTTTTTATCTCTTGATCTTACTTTATACCTCCTTACCTTTTTATTCTTATTCCTCTTAAACTAACCTTACACCTTACCCACTTTTTTATCAAAAATTTCTTATCTGATTTTTACATCGTTGCTCCCATCATATTTCTCATTTCAAATATCCCTTATAAGATATTTCAAATCATAATATATATTTTAGAGCTTAGCTTTACAAATCACAAAATTTAATACAATATCAACATAAGGCAATCATTCTATCCTCACAGGACAAATCAAAGTATATAATTCAATACATATATCAATACCACCATACTCTCTTGTATGACCATAATGGTCAATCCATATTCACATAATATCATACACTTTTCTAGTCTACTATCCCATTAAGTGCCAATAAGTAGTAATGTAAAACCATTCACAATACAAATATCATTTATTATCAAATTTCCATCGTGATCAATTAACAGTTAGTAATATTATTTCTCCAATGGGCGGATTTCTAACCACACAATTGATTTGATAGTACATACTATGATTCACAATCACATTAATTAGAATTCATAGATGCACAAATTCATAATATATATGATTTATAAGAAAGATTATGATTTATAACATTTAAGCACTTTAACATTGAAACGTTAAATTAATGTTGGATATATACTCACATAATAGCATCTATCTATTTCATTTACTTTGAAGCATCTATGTTTATCTTTCTCTCATCTCCCTATTTGTGATCTGCAAGAAAAAGTCATAAATAAATGATATTCTTTGTTCTCTTTCCCATTATCTAAATTTCAGTCTCATATTATGATATACTAATAATCCATGTTATTAGCTTTAAAGTCAACCATGTCATAATTTAGGAACTTTCAAATTAAAACCATATAGATAAAATTATTATAACTTAAAACTCTAATAGATCCATTTTGTTTCATTTAAGCATTCATGATTATTAGTTTTCTTTATTTTCAACTACTCACTCTTAAAAGTTGAGATATGTCCAAAATAGTAATTTCTTAGATCCATACGATTTTAATATAATATTAAGACTTAATGACCTATAACATGATATCCTTAAATTATTGTCAAATTCCTTAAAGTGTATATATACATATATAGATATGCCTCTTTTAATTCAACTTTAAATCACCTAAGAATATTAGAATTGGTAGCATAACAGACCTTTATTATGTTACTTAATCATCTTACAACATATAGCTCCCATTTTCAAGATTAGTATTAAGAATTTATAATATACCAAAAATAAGTTTTACTTAGATCTAATTAGAATTTTGTAGAATATTATAATATAATGCTCTATAGTTATTTTATCTATTTTTTTCTAGCAATCTATATCATAAAACTCCCATTTTCTTAGGCCATCACATATTTTCAAATTCCTATAAATGGGTTTTATTTAGAATAGGCATGATTCTTTCAAAATTATAACATATAAGGCTTTATATATATTTTAATCATTTCATTCTATCATTTTATAACATGAAAGTTATATTTTTCAAGTGTATCATTGTATATGTCAAAATACCTAATAGGTATTTCTTGAATCAACCAATAAAACATCACAAATATTAACATTTTATGATATAGGTATGTTCACTTACACTTGAAGTGGTTAATCGGAGCTAGCCAATGGCGGAATCATGTCAAAACATTGGTAAAGGAAAAAAAGGGCAATGACTCCACCTCTCAAGTTCACGTATCTCCGTATGCCACCATGGAGTTTCGAAGCTCAAGAGAAAAGCATTATGACTCACAACAGCATTTAGCAGCTCATAGGGTGGCCAATGGTTCCACTTAACCTCAACGTTGCCTAATTACTATTCATGATTTCTCCTTTACGGCTGAATGTCAATGTTAAATAAAGGAGTTGCAACGAGCTATAGTTAAGTAAAAGAAGAAGAACAACAACGGCAATGATAGAGAAGGAAAGGTTGCTAGGGAAAAGGGAAAAAAGAGAAAAGAAAGAGAAAGGCACAGTGAAGAGAGAGAGCAAAACTAGAAAAAATAAAAAAAAGGGTGAGGAAAAATAAAAGTGAAGTTCTAAGTTTTTATTCCATGCTATAGGTTTTTTTTATTTTAAAATCTTCACCCTTCATTTCCTATTTTAAATAATCCTCCAGTTCTTAAGATTTTCTATTTTTATGAAGCTTCTATTCTTCCCAACTTTATTTTAAATCTCCATTTGAATACTCCAATGGTTTATAAATATTAGAAAATTGATTCATTAAATTTTGAACCTATATTTTCCTTAGAATCACACTTGAAATTTATAAAATCTTTGTAAAAATATCACTATATTAATCGTTTAAATAAATTTTGGAATAAAATTTTATCCTACTAAGTATAATATAATCACCTTCATCTTTTAAGGTAAATACTTGATGACATTTAAAATAGAATAACATTTTAAATATTTATTTGGGGTATTGCATAGCATGTTTCAATATTTTTTATAAATATAATTGCAGCAGTAATTTAATGTAAAATAATAACAACGAATGAGAGAGGTGCTTGTTAATGTAATTCTAGAATTTTAAAATTCAATATGAAATGATAAATTATAAATTTTTTTAACTTAGTATTTATTTTGGATTCTAGCATGTGACATTTTTTGTATTTTTTATAAATAAAAATGTAGTAGTAATTTAATGCAAAATAATAACATCAAATGAAGGAAGAAAATAAAATAATTTTTTTTAAAATATTAAATTAAAATTATTTAATTATAATTATTTATTTAAATAATTATAATTAAATAATTTTAATTTAATAACTTTTATAATTATCATAACTTCATATCTTAAAATTTAATGACCTTAACCATCCCCTCCACTTATTTTCTTTTTCTTTTTGACCAATTTTTTTGTATATAAATTGCTTGAATTAAGATGTTGTCACGGTTATAGCTTGGATTATCATTCAACAAAACAATTGCAAACTACTTCATTAGTACTGGAACTCTGAATGAGAAGGGATGACAATTTTATCTAATAAATATTCATTTTTTTATTTATTCAGATATAGACATGGAATTTGAAAAATGAAAATGAGTAAGTAAATTATTTTTTTAGATTTTCTTAGGGATGAATATAGATAAGGAGGTTATGGCTCTATTTTGCACAACAAAGATAATTTATAATTTATCGGTCTTATCAATAAGTTATAAGTTAATCCTCTAGAGGTGTTTCTTGCACTACCTTATAAGTTATTCTTTAATTTTTTTTTACATCTATTCCTATTCTTTTTATTAATTCATAACTCATACCTTTTATAATATAAATCTAAATAAGATAATTTCAGTTACTTCAACAGTTAATTTTATAAAATATTTCAGTTAACTTATCAGCTATCAACTATAAGTTATAAACTATTAATTAATTTATCAACTATTTACACGAAATAGAGCCTACATCTCTTTATACACATAATATATAAAATATATAATTAAATAATTAAATTATATATACTAATATATATTTATAGACATATAAATTTACTTATATAATAATAAAAAAATTAAGAATATGTATACCATCATTCAATTTAAATACTTCAACGAAAATTTTATATTGTTTTTTATTGTGATAATATTATTAATATTTTTAAATAATTATTATTTAATTATCATATATAAATTTTATTTTTTATTATAAAATTATAATGACATATATATATATATATATATATATATATATATATATATATATATATATATATAAATATGTGTGTGTGTCTCATTAAAATAAAATAAAAATAAAAATAAAATCCGAGCTTGTCTCATAAATTTTGCTCTGACGGGCATAAATATAATATAAAAATTTGCCCTCTAAGGCATCAATAAATTTTTAATCTAAAATAAATTTCGAAAATGGAACAATATCTTATAATATTTAATAATTTTAAATTATTTCTACCTATATATATATATATATATATATATATATATATATATATATATATATATATATATTTGTGTAATCATTATAATAATTTAACTATTAATTTTAAAAAAATATATATTTTATTTTTAATTTAATTTTAAAGAGCTTAATTCCCTGCACATCCCTCGCTAGTTGCAATGAAACACCGACCTCCGATCCGCTGTGTCTTTCTGCCAAACCATTTTACATGGATTTTCTGCTAAACTAAACCATAGATTTTTCCTTTTACATGCCGCCTCAAACTATCAAGCTTTCCACTTCTAAAATTTCCGCCACCGTTCAACGACGGCCAGCTTGCTGCAGCCTCCGCTATCACAACGCCCGCGCACTTCCGCTACGCCTTCACCTCCGCTCCCCAGGTCTTTGCGCTTTGTCACTCCATTTTCTAGCCCCTCTCTCTCGTGTTTAATGGCTGGTTAGATGATTAATTTCTCTTTTAATTGTGAGTTTGTGAATTTGGCTCAGCTGCACGTATAGTCGCTGGAAGGTTGACCATCAAAGTATATGTCTAATTTCCCTACTTCTATATCTACCTATCTAGCTATTTAGCTGCGGTGTCAACAAAAATGAATATGTTTTCTTAATTCTGAGTTCCTGGTATGGCAAATTCCTTTAACGAAGGAAATATGGATTATGCAGAATGATGGAAAGCAAAGAGAAATTGAGCCATTACAAAGTTGGCTCTTTACCCACTCTAATGTACATACCGGACTTCATCACAGAAGATGAACGAACTTCCCTTATGAACAATGTAACTATCACATCCTGATTCTTACTGTACTACATAATGCGTCTTAAGCTATTGACCTTTTTAAATTGGTTCTCTGCTGCTTTCCAGATTTATGGAGCGCCTAAATTGAAGTGGAAGTCATTGAAGAATAGAAGGCTACAGAATTGGGGTAGGTTGACATTTTTATTTTATACTTAACTCCTATCCTATAGGATTCACCAGGCACAGACCGGTTGATTTCTTGGAATCTGAATAACAATGAGATCCCCTTATTTGTTGAGGATTGGAATGGACCAAAAAGTAAAGCATATCTCCATGGAGACTTGGCAAGTGTTTGTAATTTTTTTTAAATCACAATTCATAAAGAGTTTAATATGAGATTTAGCATAACTGAAAAAATGTAATGAGAAGTGAAACTTTACTCAGGTATAATTTAGTCTAGGTTCCTCTCTTTTAAGGGGTGTGGTTAGATATAACCTTGAGGAACTCCAACATGATTACATAATTGTCAAGAATGCGTTCATTTTTTAACTTTTGATTTTGTTTCATGTATGAATGACTAGACCAATAAATTTACCACAGTTGAGTGCATGGTTTCCTTCTCATCGATGCTGATTTGTTTTCTTTGGTCAATGTTCACTGACAGGTGGTGTTGTCCATGAGAAAGGGCTCTTACCTCAAGATTGTAAGTGTCACATCTGATTTTGCAATCTGCATGTATCACATATTATGTCATTTGCTTTAAGTTACAAACTGCTGCTTTCTGGGAGTTCTTTCCGCCATCTACAGTTTGTTGCTTTTAAACAATAACATTCATTTATGCCTGTCAGATTTATTTTAATGACAATAATGAGAAAATTACTTTATTTTTATTCTTTCTACCTAGCTTAACTAGTACTAGATGATTTGTGACATCTGAAACTTTAATGTCATTCTAGGTTAATTGTCAATTTACTTGTAATTCTTTCTGTCTTTAAATATCTATTTTAATATCTAATATGGGATTCTGTTATATCTGTGCTGCCCTTATGGGTCTGTATCTTCTGATCTTTCTAGCAAAGAAGTGATTTTTGAGTTATAAAGATAATGTGCAATTTTAAGCTGATCGGTGTGAATTGTAATATCAGAAGAAGAAATAATAAGATTTTTATTGGCTTCCGGCAACTTAGTTACAATACTGTAACTCATTATGCTGCTGAAATGCTAATATAGCAATATTTCTCTGTTCCAGTGCCTCCATGGCTAACAAATTTGACACAAAAAATATATGAGGAATCAGGGCTATTCCCATCAGCAATCAATCATGTTCTCATTAATGAATACCTCCCTGACCAAGGCATAATGGTATGTGATTAATATTATCCTTGTTTCTAGTGATTCTATTGTACTTCTTCTTTCTTTCCATTTGAAAATGAATGCTTCATTGAATGTTTCCAATGTAGCACTATTATTGCTAACATGCTCTTGAGTGCATTGTCACATTTGTTGTCATTTGGGTTTTGATAGAATGAAATACTCATCTTTTTATTCTGCCAACTAAAGTATGGGACAAATGCAAATTTACCAAGGAAGGCAGCATTTTTGTTCTATAACCCCCCTTCATTCACAGACTTTAACACTGTCACCTTTATTCAGCCACATCAGGATGGACCTGCCTATTTTCCAGTGGTGGCAATTCTTTCGATTGGATCTCCTGTCGTTATGCATTTTACTCCCCATTCCAGATTTAAATCATATGACTGTGATGCTATTAAAAATGATTCCAGCCAAGCAACTTCTGAGATTGGGGAAGATGAGGCGCTTGATGATCACCATCCTTGTTCTGTCCTATTGATGCCTCGTAGTTTGTTGATCTTCAAGGATAAGGCATACTCAGGTTCTTGTTGTCAACCTCTACATTATGACCTTTTAGAAACATCCATGTTTTCGTATTCAATCAATTTAATATTTCAGAAACATTGGTCTCTTTGCAGATTACTTGCATGGTATAGAAGATAGTACAGTACATTGCTATGATGGGGTAAGGAATACTCTGCTTCCGAACAAATAAAACTAGCTCAAAATACCTACCAAGTGATTTTTTATGCCTGAATCAACTCATACTGAGTTATTTGGCACGTCCATTCTCATGCTTCCAAATTCCTCTTTTTCAGGCTGTAAATGAAACTGAAGCATTGAAGCACAACAAATCATCAGAAGTGGTGGAAACAATGACAACGGGAGAGTCTAAGAATGTACAGAGAACATCCACTAGAATTTCATTGACGTGTAGGTTGGTACCTAAAGTTCACAAAAAATTGTTTAGGCTGTGAATGCCTTACTTTTTATTCTAGGCTTAATATAATATTGAATGATTTTGCTCTCTAATTTATTTTACCTGATTTTAGTCTCATTAAATATTTAATTTGTATGCAAAGTTTATATTCCATTCAAATTTTGACTGTAGCTGCTAACATGGCAACTACTTACATGATGTGGCTTAAATGGCACAATAATAAGAAATAATTTGCAAAAAAAACACTAGGGAAATTTGAAGCAAATTTTGGATAGAGCATGGAGTAGATGAAAAGTTGTTAGGTACATGTCCTTAGTGCATGATATTATTTAAAATAATTTTTTAAATATTGAATTACCATTGGGTTTTGATCTAATATAGCAACTATAATTGTAATTAGTGCATTTGGTCGTTCAAATGAATGAGTCCCTGCATATTTATGGGTCTTACGCTAATCAAAAGCAAATAAAAGGCCTGTGGTAAATTGGGATCAACGGGAGAATCATGAAAATGCAACAATTATTATATTAGATTAAAATTTATAAAAAAAATTAATATTTAAAAAATTATTTAAATTGCATCATGTACTACATGACATATACCTAAGAATTTTTTGAAATTGAGGCAGTTAAGGGAGACTTTGGCAAAGTTGGACAAAGTAGGCAATGACAACATAAGCCTACCAACAATAACATGAAGTCAATCCAACTCTTAATTTCTAAATAACCAAATATTCACTTCATTGAAATTAAATTAAGTTCAATTTTTCTTTTAAATTGGTAAAGGGCCAAATGAACTTGTTCGATAGTGTTGATAAGGCTAGGAGCTGACCTTGTGTCACAAATCGGTAGCTCCATAATTAAGATGTGTAACATTCAAATTTTCACTACTTAAAGAATAAGTTAACTAACTAATTAGTACAACATCTAAGGTTAAAAATGGGTCAAATAGACAAGTATGGTACAATCGAGGTAACTATAAGTATTTAAGTAACATATGTAGGCAAACATCACACGAAGAAAGGCAACAATGATACAAAATATACAATACGTACAAATGCAACAAAAAATAATGAAAATTTGGGACATCGTAAATCAAAGATAAACTATTTCTATTATTTATATACTCTCATAAAGTTTAGTAATGGGCAGAAAAGGCACCAAGTTGAACTAGTACCAAGCTACCACTAAAGCTGTTAGATACCTCTTTTAAAAAGTATTCAAAGCCAAAGCCTCCCAACATGAGTAGATATAATTTTTGCAAGTTGATATAAAGCCTTTTCCTGTAACTTAGGGTGGAATTTTAGCACTAAAATTCATTGATGTAAAGATAAAAATCCAAATATTACATTCATGTGCTTAGCTCCTTATATTGAACAAGTTATTTTAGTAAAAAATGCGAAAAAAATCTAAAACAAAGGAAATCAGAAAATAATACATAAGTTCAACTGATACCAAATTTGGGTTATAAAACCTCCATTACATATTTTATTTATCTATCAAGTTTCTTCCTAAATGGAGCTTATTTTCTTGATCATTTAGTTTGTAAGGCTAATTTGTGACATTTATCCCTAACATGAAAAATGTCAATGACCTCATTGATGACTTAGTTTGATGTAACTTTTACAAGAATCTTTAATTTGATCCTTGAAGCCTTTCCTTTAATCTTTTAGCTTGTCCAGTCGAGCTTCATTAATGAGAAATTTGTCTTTAACACCTCAACTTGTTATAACTTTTTGAAAGTCTTCAGTCTGCTTTAATGTAGCTTCTCATTTAACTTTCTTTTGGCTTGTCTCCCCAAGATTATTGTTAACTAAAAGATACTTCTGCCTTTATAGCATTTTGAACTTTCGAACATGTCTTAAACTTGAACTTAGCAATCAGTTAATGTCCCTTTATCACGACCGATAAGGTTAAATAAAAAGTTGTCACTCTTGTTCTAGCCACACATACCAATGCACTTTAAAGACATAGCCATAAGTTGTTTTTGTGACTAAATAATAGCAAAATAATAGCATTGTAAGCATTAATGATCATTGTTGCAAGTCATTCCTTGCAATTAGGTAGATTAGCATGTATGATCCCAAGATATTCATTAGGTAACTTTTACTTTTATGCCATTCGAATATATACAAGCCTACCGGTATCATTATAGGTTCATTTTGAAAGATTTGTCTTGCTTAAAACATTTCGCTAGATACAACACCCTGCTAAGTAAAAGCCATGCTCCTTAACACAACTAGGCAAAAAGGATACTATTTTCACTTTAATGTTGGTTGAAACTTTGTTACATGCCAAACTTATTATGATAGGCCTCAATTAGGATCAACCACTCTATGCTAGTCTGATGTTACTTAAGGGTCTTTGGGATTTAAAAAGCCTCTATCCTAGCACCAAACTCACCTTTATTGTCAAAATCCTTAGTACCACCCTTGTCACTCCTTTGCCTTTGTAGCTTAGATTGCAAAGCATTTTAGATAGACTTTTTAAGGCATTTTACCATTTTGTTTGGCATATGATATAAGAAACATAACAAAACCTTTTACTTCTCATTGTTGTTGAAAGCTAGAGATGATGTTAATCTTTAGAAGTTGGAAGACAATTTGTTGTTTCTTCCTCCATTCTTGAACTTGTCCCTTTTGCTTGACTATCCACCATTCCTGCTAGTAGAATTCAAGGCATTATCCTACAACTTCATGGTAGAAGGGAAATTAATGTCGTAGTCACAAAGGCACTTTGTCATAATCACTATCTTAATCAAGCTTTGAACCTTTTCCTTTAGAGTTTCATAGCGATTTCACTTGAAAAACAATTGACAAAGTAAAAGAGCTTATCCTTTTCGATTATATCTTAGATGTCCACTATATTTGTTATGAAGTTTTTCACGTAGTATTAAATTAAGTTTGTTTGATAAAACTCTTATAACTTGTGTCTTACCAAGTAATTAACATTTTCAATGTAGAAGTATGCCATCAATTCTTTCTTTAACTCTTCCCAAGAGTGAATATGATATTTACTCGCTTGAATCTCTTGTCATTTAGTCTTACACAAGACCTTGGCATAATCTATAGGGAATATTATAGCCTGATTCAACTTAAACTCATCTGAATATATTCTTGTAACTTGAAAATATTGATTATATCAAATAAGGAATTCTCCAACTTTTAGGCATCTTTTTCTTCTACATATAGCTTAGGTTCAAGGATCTTCACTTTCCCCCTACGCTTTAAAGCACCACCTTTTGGCGGATTGCTATCCATGGCCAACATTATAACTTTAACAATGGCAACAAAGTGCCAAGGTCACATGTTTCCATCCGAATGCAAAGAGCTGCCACAATGTCCTTTACCTTATTGGAAAGGTCCTTGATAATGTCCACTAATTCCTTTTGGGTGTTCTTAATGGCAACAAACTACTCATTGACTTATAGAGCACCACTATTCCTTAAGCATTCAACCCCCTTGTTTGCTTTGAATTTAACTTATCGCTTAAGAAATTCCCAATCTTACACTCTTTAAAAGAGTTTAGGGATATTTTCATCTTGCATATTTCTTACACCTTTAGCAACCCTTTCGAGATTCTTAAGTGCAGTCTTAATTGCATTGAAATATTTAATGTTAGTTATTTTCTTTGATATGTTGGGTGTATTCACAAGTACAAGCATAATAGAATTTAAGAGTGTGGATCAAACCATGCTATGATACTAAATATCATAGATTGGTAGCTTGATATTCAAGACGTTCGGTACTTAAACCTTTACCATCTAAAGAATAAACTAGTCAATTGGTTAATATATTACCTAAGTTTAAAAATAATGGGTCAAACATACAAGTATAGTACAATTGGGGTAATTATAAGCATATAAGCAACACATATAAACAACCAATACATAAAGAAAAACAATAATAATGCAAAATATATAATGCGGATAAATGTAGTGAAAATTTGAGACATTGCAAATCAAAGAGAGGTTGCTTTTATTATTTATATAAAGCTTTGTTACATAGTTTGAAAATGTGGAAAGGACGTATTAAGTTGCATACTTTGATCATTAAATTAGTGTCATGCAACCATCAAGATTATCAAGTAATTTCCCATAAAAGGTAGGTATTCTAAGCCAAAGCCCTCCCAATAGGAGTAGAATTTTTATTTTTTTTTTGCGAGGTGATATAAGAACTTTTTTTTAGTTTGGATGGAATTTTAATATCAAAATACACCAATGTAGAGATAAAAATCCAAGAATTATAGTCATGTACTTTGTTATTTGTACTAAATAAGTTACCTTGATAAAAACATTTCAAAAAAAAAATCCCAAAACAGGGGAAAATTGAAAAAATTATATATAAATTAGATTAATTCCAAATTTAAGTTACGAGACTTACATCATATAATTGATTTATCTATTAAATATCATATAATTGATTCATCTATTAGATTTCATCTTAAATGGAATTTGTTAGCTTGGTTATTTAGCACAAAAGGTCAACTTGTTACTTCTAGATAGGAGTTGGGGGAGAATGGTTACCCTTTTTAACTAGTGATACACTTTATATTATAAATTTTATATTTGAATTTAAAAGAGTTATATATTGTGTAATTTTATATAAAATGCTGTCTTATTACTTAAGTTTATATGTTTATGTACATGATGTTTTAATAGTGGATATATTATTTTCATATCTCATTTTAATAAAATACTATCATAATTTTTTAAAATAAATTGTTAAATCTATTATGAATGGTCATATTGTTTTAAAGTTATTTTCTTAATTAAATTTAAATAAGATTACTGAGTTATATCTACAATTTTTTTGGATTTGCTGAATTAAATACTTTCATTGAAAAATTTTAAATTGAATAACTATAATTAATATACTAAATTTGAAACTTTTGAAATTTAACTAGGTAATTAAAATATTTAACAATGTAAAAAAATTAATTCTAAAATTCTTATTATATAATTTTATTTTCAAATTTTTTGAAGTATAAAATTTTTGTAATACTTATACAAATATGGGCATGATTGGCCTCTGCAACAAAATTTTTCTAATGCTGTTCAAGGTTTTTAATCCCCTTAATGCTTGAGCAAAACTTAATTGCTGATATGATGTTAGTTTCAAACGTTTTTCTACAATAATGCGCAATTTTATTTTTCAATAAAAAATTATTAGGGACGTTGGTGACCAAAACGGCTCTTTAAAAACGTTGGGCCCCCCAACATTGCCGTGCAGCTATGCTAGCATGCAAGGAAGCGTCGGTCAACCCAGCGTTTCCATTTTTTTTTCAAATTATATATATTATATTTATATTTAATTAAAATTAAATTATTTTAAATCTGATTATTAAGATTTTCCTAAACTGTTTAAATTTAATTCACCATCAATACAAAATATCTTTACACAATCACACATTGATGTGTTGTTATATAAATAAAAAATTACTAAAATTCATTTACTACAATTAAAATTTTTTTAATTACTTTTACTCTTTTAATAATATGTTATTTTTATATTTACTTATAATATAAAATATTTTATATTAGATCAAATTTAAATTCTTTTTTAAATGAATATTTATGATGTAATATTGTTTATATGTGTAGTTGAATAAAAAAATCAACTTCACGAAGTAAATGTAATTATAATGATATACTAAGATTTTATTTTGAAATATTATTTATTTTATTAATCGTATAGAAATATTTATTAATTTGTAAATAAATAAGTAATATATCTTAACAAAAGTAATAAATTTACATGATGTTATTAACTAAATATTTAGTTTAATTATCTTGTATTTAATAAGTTAAAATTTGTTACATTATTTTATATTGTGTGAGGTAGTAAAATAAAAAATAATTTTTCCATGCAATTAATGTAAAAAATGAGATTATCTATACTCTAATTTATAAAAGTAGTATCTTTAGGTGATGCATGTCAATCTATAAACAAAAAGAACGTCAAATGATGTCGTGTTACAAACTTCACATGGATAATTTTCCTTTAATAATAATTAATATAATTTATTTATTTATATATTATTATCATCATCGTTGATACAATTGAATGTAATATTAAATTAGGATTTGAAATTTTAAATTTGAAAATATAATTAATGATACCTTAATTAAATTTCCTTATTTTCAAAAGTATAGAAACTGCATATGAAATAATTTAAAAGCTCAAATTATTTTTACAAACTGTTTTAAGAATATTCTATATTATGATTTTACATATACATGGAATTAAATTATTATTAATTATATTTTATTAAAATAAAGTAGATAAAATTACAAATATTGTTTGGAAAATGGTCAATCATTAATAAAATAATTCTTAAATTATACAAAGTTATAATTTTATTTTTGGATGGTAGTCTATATATACAATTTCATTTTTCAATAATATTAATTAGGGATGAAATTATTTATATGAATTTAGGAACGAAATTGTTTATACAAACTATTATTTAAAAAAGAAACTACAACTTTGTATAATTTAAGAATCATTTTGTCCATCCCTTATAATTTCAAAGATAAATTTGGTAATTTTGTCATAAACATAAAAGAATTTAATTTGTGAAAATATTAATTAATTTATTATTTTGTACTTAACACATTGTTTATTCTATCAATTATTTTGTTAAACAATCAATTAGGTTGAGAAATTTTAATATCAATTAATTTATTTTTAAAATTAATTTTATTATATCAAATTAAATTTGTATTTGAAAGAAAATAATTTTCATTTCTTTTATTTCAGATTCAATCAAGATAGTGGTTACATTATAAGAAATTAAGTTTTAAAATTTAAAAATTAAACTAGTATCATAAGCATTTAATTAATTATAGAGTATAAATAATATAAATGCCGATGAGTAATTTCAAAGTTTAGTGAATAAATATTTTAAAAGGCAATACAATATTTAGTAAATCAAGTCTTACTAACTAAATTACTTTTCTTTTACCTATTTCACAATTTACATAATTTGGGAATTTAAAGAATTGTTATCATGTATTATGCACAAGCAAGTAGATTATCAATTCCAAAAATTCCACATTCAATATTAGGTATATATTTTCATTCAACAAAATAAATATAAGAAAACGTGTAAATATCTTGATAATTCTCATTTACTCTTACTTTTCATAAGTCCATCCTTATCTTTTTAGTCAATCTTATCCCTTATAAGTATATGTCGGATTTAGTGATCAATTCATAACAATATCATTGCGCCCTCATCTCAAGCTCTTATGATTTGCATTATGAGATTTTAAGTTCTAACAATTGCTTTATAATGTAATTCACCCATCAAAACAATATCATACTTTGCTACATGGCCACAATACGTCTAACCAATATCAATTTTCATGTTTCATGGATATCATTTAATGGATTTCATATTACCCTCATTATCGATATGTTTAGAAAGAATTAAAATCCTTATTTCAACACCTTATGCTAAGTTTTTATGTAAAACATATTCAAATAAGTTATCTTGATTCAATTTAAAGATCAAAACACAAAAATAAACTAGAGGAATCGAACCTCTAGTAGTTTTCTATAAGTCCTAAATCAATTTAAAAAGTTTTCATATTTTCATAAACTTTGAGTCAATTCAAGAATCAATTCAATGCAAGTGCAAATGTTTTTTACCACCCACTGAATTAATTCCTTAATGGATTCAGCTCTCATGAGTTTAACTCAAGAAAGGGTATAAATTCACAACAACATTTTTTAGATTTTAGGTTTAATGAATTAATTCCTTAATTGATTTGCACATGAAAATTTTACATTTTTTGTAGAAAACTATTGTTCATTTGTGAGGAAACACCATCCAATTCCTTAGTGCATGTATTATAACTTAACCCAAGCATCATTAATCATAATAACAACATCATAAACTTACAAAATTACTTGGAATTTCAAGTCAAACATCACATTACCAAACATTTCATCAATTTTATACAAATTCAAACAAAAATATCCTTTTGCCAACCAAATCATACAAATCACACTTTATGGAGGAAATGTTTACTTACTAATTATGGGGAGGACAATAGGCACTATAATTTGAGATAAAATTACTTCTAAACACATCATTATTAAGGATTTAGGGTTAAGGTTCTAGAATACCATTTACCCTCAAAAAGTCTCATTGTTAAAGGAATTAAAGGGAGAAACTGCTATAAGATGAAGTAATAAAGTTCTTAACTTACTTAATCTTGAAGAGAAGGAAGAGGAAGAAGATGAAATTTCTTGATTGGAGTCATTGGAGAGAAAAGAGAAAGGGCTTAGTGTTTTGGGAGAAAGATGGTAGGTTTGGGTCAGTTTAGGGAAAATAGAAGTCTAAGGAACTCATGTATGATTTTAAACTTATCTCTTATTCCCTTTATAAAAGGGATATGCTCATGCTCATGTTCTCTTCCTTGATTTTGGCTTTCATCATGATTATTGAGATTACCTAAATGCTTACTTTAACTTTTTAAGGCATTATTTCCTAACTGTCGGGTAAGGACCGTATCAAACCAATCTAAAACATATTCTAGAAAAAGTGTAGTTCAAGATGAAAATTATTAATTAATTTCTCCATTAGCATTTTGCCCATCATTGTGAGCTTGAGGACCCTTAAATGATTATTTATCTTAAGAGTGATTGGTTCATGCTTAACTTTAGATGTTAACTATTTTCTAATTATTCATAAATTTTCTCAAAAAATCATATAACAATTCAAATAATCACTACATAATTCATCACCAATTTACCATATAGTTCATAATACACTATATCACACATAAACTATATCACCTACTACTATGGTATAATAGGATCTATCAAAATTGTACTAGTGGTATGTGATCTTAGGTGCACACATAGCATTAGTACAATTTCGATCAACACCTATCATGATAACATATAAATATAACCTAAGGGTTTCGTTCCACTGGGAGTTTAGACTAAACTCTAATACCACCTTTGTTACGACCCTAACCTAATCGTGATTAGCATGAAACCTATTTTCTAATTTCCACCAACCTATTCTTAATTATTTAACTTAATCTTGATTAATAGGTATCATGCATATATAAAAGAAAATGGTACTTTAGAAAGAAAATATTCATTAGAATTCATTTAGGTTTTTATAAAAGATAAGGAAGTTAAGTATACTTATAGTCTTCCTAAAATGAGGATAAGTAAGTTTAACTAATTCTTGACGAATCAATTTGAATTTCTTCTCTATCTAAAATTATGATAGAATAAGGCTTAAAATATGTTATATACAAAATTTTGTATTATCATACTACCATTAGCAAGCTTTCTTGAAATTTAAATCTGATGAGGTAGATGTAGAGGTTTAACCTAGGAATCTGTAAAATAAATCACAGAAAAATAAGTTTAGGCCTTAGTAAATGAATACTTTATAAAAATAACAATAATTCATAATAGCTTACATATCGAATTATTATCCTTTAACATTTCATATCATATTTAAGTATATTAGTAATGAAGAGTCAACAACAATAAGGTAATACATAATCATTTCATTTTCATTGTATCACATAAGAATACTCATGATTAACTATACTTAAGATCATATCTTGTTTGGAAAAATAAATAATAGATAAAATACAGTCATCCGTCTTTTGTCTTCGAGGTTAGCTTTATATCTTTCACAAATTTTTCATCCTTATCCCTTTAGGGTTTATCTTATACCTTTCACAAATATATTATTGGAAAATTTTCATCTAGTATTCAGAACATCTCCACTATCATATTCTCATTTTCAATACTACTTATGGCATGATTCACAATATAATTTGAATTCTAGAACTTAAGCTTTATTCAATATAGTTACAATTTAATTTCAATGTATATCATAATACATATCAATATCATTATGCCTTTTTATATGGCTATAAGTAATCACACATATCATAATAATTAGTCTATAAAACATTTCTCAACACATTTCATTTTATGAGTAATGCAATAAGTTTATTACAACATACCTTATATCATTATCCAAGTCATGTACTTATCTCATAATTATCATAAATGATTCCATCTTTAATGCTTAAAGACCAAACACTCTATGTTAAGCCAATATAAATTGTGAAAACACAAAACAGATTTGGTATAGTTATTTATAAGGTCATCATAATTATGACATTTGAATAATATTTTATCATTTATTCAAAATTATGAATATATTACTTATGAAACTTATTTCATGTAAAAGTAGATTCAACTAACTTTTCATAAACTGCTCATGCACCCAAATTAGTTAAAATTTGAAAGTGTTGTGCCTTTTACAAGGTAAACATAAAAAGTCCACTTTTTGAAATCTTGAATTTTAGACCTTTATTCACTATTTTGATGATATCTCAAAATATATATTAAACACTAAGGTGAAATTAATTCTATATGAAAGTAGACTCAATTACCTTTAAAATAATAGGTAATTCATTTAAAACGAACACAAGATGAAAGGGTTATGCTTCTTTAAAGTCAGCATAAAATTTTGGGGTCAATGAATCAATTGACCAATCGATTCACTTGCCTTAAAATTGTTTTTAGATCCTCAAAATTGATTAATCATTTGATTTTAAAGTCTAAATTTATCTCTAGACCCTAAAGATTAATTGGCCACTCAATCCACATATGAAAATATCAATTTTCTACAAAAAATTCATTGTTCATGTAACTTTAAATGCTCTCTAAACAAATATTTTACACATCAAACCTGGATACACCTATTTAACATCTTATATCACCTTTTTTTATTATTTATTACTTCCACACATTAAATCAAATATGGTTAAAGTAAAATCACAAATAACTAATATTTCCTCAATATCATTATATAGCTATAAAATCCATAAATTTAGCTACATTATCCACTCACTTTGTATGGAAGAGGATGTTAGGAAGTTAGTTTGATGATTTTTCAATCCTAATTATATCAAAATTCATAGGTTGTAGAGTTAGGACTTAGAATACCTAACAAAACTAATTAAGTCATAAATTTCTTTATTAACCAAGATGAAATAAGACGATTTTTTATGAAAACAATGCTTTTCTACCTTGATTGAATAAAGAAATCAAAAAGATTTGAGACTTTCCTTGTTTGATTGATAAAGTAATATGGAAATTGTATATAGAGAGTTAGGAAAATTAAAGGGATGAAGAGAAATGAAGGAAATTTAAGGTTTAGGGGTTGATAAGGAGAAAAAATAGTGCCCTAGGGGCATTTTTTGAAAAATTATTCTTATATTTTTAGTTTGATTAACTTTATTGCATTTTATATTTTATACATAAGATTCTTAATTCAATTGAATTTACCGATTGCCTTAGCCACTCTTTATCACAAAATAATTTCTAATTTATTAATAATTAAAGAGAGTGTAACAATAATCTAATAAATCAACATACAATAACATTGTAATTCTAGTTCAAAAACTTGTTTTAAAAAAGCACATAATTTAATAAAATAGTTAATTAAACATAAAATGAATGTTAATTACAAATTTTATATAGTTTAAAAGTTTAATTTGCAAGTTTTTAAAATTTTTAGAGGTAAATGCAATTATTACAGAGTTGATTGAGATAATTTATATTTTTTATTTATTTTTTTAATATAATTTTTTATAATCTAATAGGTATAACATTTATACCCATATCCATTTTTAAGTTTGTACTTGCATTCAAATGGATAAAAATTGTAAATACCTATTAGATATGAGTAAAATTGTCATCCCAACCTTAATTCATTTAAACTTGATTTAAATTTATGTAATGTATCTTATGTTCATATTAAGTTAATAATATATAAAATTGTCACCTTTAAATATAATAAATGTTTATCAATGGAAAAAAACATTATTTTACTCTCTGACCAATGGTATTTCTATTAATTTGATCTTTTATAAATATTTTATATTAATTTTATCTTTCACAAATAAATAAATTAATTATTATAATTCATCCGTCAATAATTCCATTATTGAGCTAATAGTTTGTTAGATAGAAGAATTAAATAAGAGATAAATACAATTTAATGAATAAAATTGATAATAAAAATTTGTGAGAGATCAAATATAAGTTATTATAAGGATTGAAATAAATACTATAAACAAAAGAAATATTAAATGTAAATTAATTTATAATAATTTAAATATTTCAAACAAAAATCAAAATAATTACATGACACAAATTAAATAATGGAACTAGAATTTTCTATTCATTATTATTATTGTTAGTTAAGATATTACATGATAGAAGTGAAAGTGTTAGATTATTTAATTTTTAATATTTTGTGAAAATTGTTTAAAAAAATTGAATTACTCGGAAAGATTAAATTAATTAATTTATTATTTATAAGAGATAAAATTAATATAAAACATTTGTTAAGAATGAAATTAATATAAATAAAATTAATAAGAATGAAAATAAGATTTTAATCCTTTTCAATTTATACATCGTAACATAAAAATAAAAAAGGGAATTTTAGTCACACAAGAATTACGATTTTAATAATACATATATTCAATTCTATTGAGTTTGATTCTGTCACGTAAATCTAAATATTTTCTTAGAACTGCAATAATTTGTTATTTCAATAAATTATTTTCTATTGTTGTATTATCGTAACAGTATGGATGTAGAATGTATTTATTTTTCAATAAATTTAAATTTATTGCTCTTTGATGATGTTTTAAGAATCTGTAACTTGCAAGATTTTCATTTTTTAATTTCCTTTTTTTTTTGTTTGGGCTTTTAGCCGCTTTTATTCAAAAAAAGAAAAAGAAAAGTAATTAGCCTGTCAAATTGTTGACAAAAATTTTAAATTAATAAATATTTAATTAAAAATAAAAATAAATTCAAAGAATCTGATTATAGAAAATATAATAATAAAATTTAAACGAATTTAAGGGAATGAAAGTGTATTTTTATCCTTTTTCATATAGAATAAGGTTGAAGATATGCATGTGGAATCATACCCTGTATACATCAATAATAATTTTCTTAAACTTAAACAATAATTTTTCACACAACCGCTTTCTCTTATTAGAGGGGGTATCACCAGCATTATTGTTTTATATATTATTTTGGAAAAAAGTTAAAGATATATCTTTGGAGTCATGCCTTATTCAGTAGTAATTTCTTCAAATTTAAGTAATGATTTTCTTAACAATTTTTTTAAATTGAAATAAAAAATTAAATTCAAATAATAACATTTTTAAAAATATTATAAATTTATTATCTAAATTTAAAAAAAATATTACCGGAATTAATTAAAGTTCCCGAGCGCGTGTAGCCAGCGGAACTGATTAACTTGCACTGGCAACGTCTGTTTAGCGCTTCCCAGTTAATTTACGCTTCAAACCCTTTCCCTCTCAGTTTCAGACGCAAGTCCTCATTTGTGACAAGAGCCTACCACGTCAAATCCAGTTTCAGTTCGCAGCTGTTGGTTATTCGCTAAACTTCCTCTTCCAATTTCTTCTTCATTCGTAGAACGTTGCGGTTTGCCCGTTATAGAATACAGTTCCTCCCTCAATCTTCCAATTGAATCCTTCATCTCAGATTTACTCTTCGCTTTTCATCCAGTTGTGGTCCCCCTTCGCCCAGCAATCACTTTGCCGCTGGCGTACCTTGGCATTGGAACGCGGTTTAGAACTCTGGTTTCCTGCAGGTTCTATCTTCGCCTTTTGGATGCGATTTTTATTGGCATTGAAATTTCTCTCTTCCACTCTTTTTTGTTCTGGTTGAATTATGGGGTTCTTGATGTGCTTTATTGAGTGGTAGTTAATGGCATTTGGAAGAAGCTTTCGTGGTTTTTTTTTTCTTTCTTCCTTTCAATGATGCAGCAGGGGGCTATGTATGATATTTGAATTACGGTGGAAACTGGAAAACTTCTCCTTGAGGAGAGAAGTACTCGGGATCTATGGAGAGGACATATTTTCATTTTATGTTGTTAACAATTTATATTGGGTTTTGCAGTTCCCTAAGATGAAGGATTGACGATATAAACTGAACTTTTGACTATAGTCGTTTTAACTTGCGGTTTACTTATGCTTGTTAATACAGATGTAAAGTTGTCAATCACCTTAACGACTCCATTTCACGCTGAAAAACTCATCGTCCAATTGCAGGGAAAATATGCTTTGAAGGGATAAAGCTGGTCTTGTGTTTGGATTTAGAGGTATTGATTTTCAATACTGCATTTATGGTTTTAGCCTCTAGTAGATATTGAGATTCGAGCTGATCGCTTGGGCTATACTTTCAGTACTTAATCGGTGACTGTACCAGAGGCCATGCCTGCCACGAAGAAGGTTATTTGTTGTTTCGATAAGTTTGATTGGTCTTTTCTTTAGTTCCTTTTAGTCTAATTTGTGATAATAGTGGGACTTCTAAGGTATCTGTTTGGCACTGTTATATATTGAGTGACTCAATTAGGATTTCTCCTTTTGGTTTTGGATGGCGCTAATTTAAGTTTTACTTTATTGCTTTTTTTTCCCCAAAATTTTTGGTGGTTTGACAGAATTCTGAGCAAACTCATGTTGGGGTTGTATTCAACAAGTTGGTTAAGCAGATTGGGGATCCTGTTGACTTTGAGCTGCCAGATTGGTTTAATAAGTGGAGGCCAATGCAGTACACCTCTATAAAGCGCAGTATCCTTCGCAAATTCTGCTTCGAAATGTTCATAATAATAATGTTTTTGATATCTAGTTCAGTATAGTATCTGTTTTCAGTTTGCTTGATTCGGGTTTTATTCTATTGAAATTTTTCTTCCATTTTCTCCTGTTCTGATTAGTCCTTTCTGTATGACAACTTAGCTAACTCTTGATTTTTAGTTATTCATACCGTTTTAATCATTCTGGCTTTCTGATTTTCTTTCAATTAGTTTTTTCTGTATATCTTTTTATCTTTTTTTCTTCCTCCTATTTATTTTCCAGAAAGTCCTATTTTTTCAAATAATTTTCTTTTGTTGGTTCTGACAAATTTAAGATATATATCTCACAAAGAGGGTTAAGAGGCGGCTTGATGATGATGGAATATTTTGTTCTTGTGCTCCTTTACCTGGATCCTCTAGTGTGTGTGGTAAAGATTGCCAGTGTGGGTAAGCATTTTCTTGGCAAATTAGAGAACTGTAATTTCATAGCTTTGTCTATACTCTGATTAAAAAAATCAAATCTATCTACTTTGAATATTTGGCATCAAATGGTTACATTGGTTATCTCTTTGTTCCATAGGTTGTTTTGGTTTTGAAAATGGTGTTTGGTATGGTTACTGAGAAGTTTTTAATATTACATATTTTTTAAAGCTTATTTTGTCAACTTTTAATACTTCATTTAGATAGGTAGGTAATATTTTTCCACATGACCTTTTATCTAACTCTGGTCATTTCTAATGCACGCCTAATCAATAATCATTTGCATGTGATCTTCCTGAATGACTTGTTCGGTATATGGAATCTTGCACTGTGCAGTTTTGCTGGGGTGATTTTCTTTTATTATTAACAAATCATATTGATAAGCACTCAGCATAGAGGTACATGGGATTAGGGAAAGGAAAAAAAGAGGGGAAAAAAAAGGGAATATTTCATAGAGGTAATCTTGGAAGTCCATAAAAGAATCACACTAGAGAAACAGAATGATGTTGTTAAGTCTTGCAACAAACATATAATAAAAAAGATTCCAAATGAAATAGACGCAGTCAGACTCCTTTCAAGATGTTGCTTCGCCTTCTGTCAAATTATACATTTTTATAGGAGTAATTACATCTTAAGTGAAAATAAATACAAGTTACTTTGCCTGCTATAGATCTTTTGTTTGTACCAACCAAGTCTAATTTTTTTAGTCCTTGTTAAACGAAGGTGTCTTGTTGATGTTTAAAATAAAACTGTGTTGTTTCTAAAATCTGCTTATGCAACTTGTATAATTTATTTATTGCCAAAATATGTATAATGGAATTACATATGCAAGAAAATCAACTTGTCTTGTACTTGCAGTCATGATATTTATTCATTATGTTGACTTCCCCAACAGGATGCTTTTTTCTAGCTGCTCTTCTGGCTGTAAATGCGGGAATTTCTGTCTCAACAAACCGTTCCAACATCGACCTGTGAAAAAGATGAAATTGGTTCAGGTATTCTGGCTCTATTTTTCTTCATAATATACAGTTCATGTAGTATACATTTTTATTTGCTGTTTAATTAATTATTTGCAATCTTCTAACGCTAGTGAAAGAAAAATATTTGAATGCATTCCTGCAGATTTTTCTTTTAAGTACTTTCTTTTTCCTTTTTGTTTGCTTTGGCCCTAGAATTAAGTTCTCATTAGCCTTAGGTTCTATTTATTTATGCCTTCGAACTTTATATAGGCAATGCTTACTTTATCCATGCTTTTGCATTATATTGACCACATTCATCCAATTTCATGACTCTTCAGCAGTATACATCTCCATGGACCATCATTTTACACTCACTGTAATGCTTGTGTGAAGTCATGTTATAAGTTGCAGGGGTCTCAACTTTTAAGCATATACTGAGTTTTAGGGTATTACTTGTAGACTGAGAAATGTGGTTCTGGAATTGTGGCGGATGAAGATATTAAGCAGGGGGAGTTTGTCATAGAATATGTTGGAGAAGGTGAAAATTATCCATTCTGTCCTATATAAATATCTTTACATGTTTTAATTTTTCAAAGCCTACTAATGATGTTAATACATTCTATCAGTCATTGATGACAAAACCTGTGAAGAAAGACTTTGGAATATGAAACATCGAGGAGAGACAAACTTTTACCTGTGTGAAATTAATCGAGATATGGTGATTGATGCAACATATAAGGGAAACAAATCGAGATATATAAATCATAGTTGCTGCCCCAATACAGAGATGCAGAAATGGTTGACTATAATTCTTTACTCCTATGATCTTTAACATCATGTTGTAATATTAGTTATTTCATCTAACATGCTTTTTTCCCTTTTTACTTTTAGGATAATTGATGGTGAAACAAGAATTGGTATCTTTGCAACTCGTGACATTAGAAGGGGCGAGCATCTGACATACGATTATCAGTATGAACTCTTGTTTCATTCGTTATTTGCACCATGTCCTTTGCATTGCTTGTTATATAACTGTCCCCTTGGCATGGTAAATTCTAACTATGTAGCAGGTTTGTTCAATTTGGTGCGGATCAAGACTGCCACTGTGGTGCTCTTGGCTGCAGGCGTAAGCTTGGGGTCCGACCTAGCAAGCCTAAAATGTCTTCAGAGGCTGCACTAAAGCTAGTTGCATATCAGGTTGCTGCATCTTCTCCCAAATTGAAACCAATTATGTGTGACTTTTTTGTTATATCAAAAGTTCAAAATATACAAAGTTTCGGCATTAATTTATTAATCAAATTCACAATCCTTTGCTATGTGCTGATCCTTTTGCTTTGGGTAATAAATATTGTATCTACCATGTTGTCTGGAAAAGGTTTATCAGAATGAAGGTTTTCGTGTAGGTAAGCTTATTTTTCTATGTTAGCTTGTTTTTCATGGGAAAACTAGTTTTGAATCTGCTATCATTTTAATTTTTTGATTTTTCTTCCTAATTCATCATTGTGCTGGTGCTTTTAGGAAGTTCTCGTGTTATCAACCATCAAAAGTGCTTACACAATTGCATTGGTGAAGTTGTTAGGATAACTCGCCCTATGAATGAGAGGTACCTATGAAGTGTGTCTTTTTGTTGGATGATATTGTTCCTGCTTATTTATTTTTGGTTATTCTCACATCTCAGTCATAAGTTCACCTGATATGTGTTTTGTAATGCTCCAGCTGTTTCGGAATTATTAAACGGTTTGATAAGTATTCTAAAAGACACACGGTAAGGAATGCTTTATCAAATTTTTTTAATTTAGATGGACCTTGTGACAAATATTGTAAAGATCGTTTCTTTTGCAGATCATGTTTGAAGATGGCGGTGTTAGATTTATTGATATGTCAAAAGAAGACTGGGAACTTGTTAGAGTGTGATGCAGATGTGGGGTAAGAACAATGTCGTTAATATTTTAACTTAATATCCTATTAAAAAAAAAAATTAACTTGATATTTGGTTGTATGACTCACCCCTTTTGGCAGATGTTGGCCATTTGTCTTGCTAGCCGTTTCTTACTTTGTAATGTAGAACGAATGATTCTCATTTGCTTATGTCACCGAGCATAAGCTTATGCAGGTGATGGTATTGGTGTAATCGGAGAGCATTAAAATCGAATGCTGCATTCTTGCTGTTGAGTGTGTATAGACCATGTAGACATGGAATTGAGTCATGTTTTCTCATTGCATGTCCATAATCCTTATTGAGGCTTTTGTCTTCAGAATATGAAGCAGGTTTGACCGACAAAACTCTTACTAATCTGCAGGTATTAACCGTGTGCTTCATTTTTCATCGACTTCTGTATGGAATAAGCCAAGAAGTTCGAAGATTGCTATTCAAACTTCGAAGAACCGGAGACTTGTATGTGAGCAAATCCTGTCCGAATGGGAGAATGAGGATTCATCTCGCGTTTGTACTGTGATTTATCCAATGTTGTATCTTTTTTTTTTTTTTTTTGTACTGTAATTTTATTTTTCTCCCCAATTTTTTATAATAAGATTTGAAGTTCAGTGAGAAATGAGGAATTCCTATATTTAAAAAAAAACACCGTTTAGTTTGCACCATTGCATGCATTCCGATAAAAAATTTTAGATACATGTTATGTATTATTTGAAGTTTATTTTTCGACCAAAAGTAAAGTTTATTTTAAATTAGCAATGTGGAATTGCATTCGAATGTTATTGATTATTTGATATAGAGAAATATGTAACTGATTTTTCGAAGCACTGTTAAACCTGGCTTTTGTAGAGAACAATCAGAACTTTGAGGAGAAAACGCTCAAAGTGTTCGAATCTTGAAACGAATCAGAGGAGTTCAGTTACTATTTTGCCCATTCGATGTATTACATTTTACATATTTATATTGCATTGCAAATTATGTAATATAAAGCTGTATCTTGCGAAACAGAAAAAGCGTTGTAAGGTGAAGAAAATTTTTAAATTTATAAAAAATACATTTAAATTACAAATACAGATCTTATTGCAAAAATTAAAATTTGTAAAAAGAAAAGAGAGAGAGAGAGAGGGAAGACGATTCAAGAACATATTAATAATGCAACAAATAATAGCAATAACTTAAATAGGAATCTCATAAAATAAATTAGATTAAAAAAATCAAGCACAAGTCTAATAGAGGCAATATGTCTGATAATTGAGCACCGGATATGGTAATGATTTGTGAGGAATAAAGATGACTTAGGGAGATAAAAATATAAGAAAGTTAAAAGGAGATTTATATACTCTTTTTTTTTCAATTATTTTTATATCTTGTGTGATATAAATGTGATATGAATGTGTTTGGATAATGATACAAGTGTGTATATATAATCATATGGTTGACATGTTGATGCTAATAAGAATTGGATTGTGAATTATGTAGTTAAGGTACTTATGTACAAGAAGAGATAAATTTGATTAGTAAGTTTATATTTAATTTTCAAATTATTTATACTTGAATATTTACTCATTAAATTTTAGATTTATCCCCTCATATTTTACTTTATAAATTCTCAAGCCAACTTGCTTATTCCACTACCATTTTAAGGATAGAGTTATCAAGAGTACTTTGATATGATCATTAGTAGTAATAGACCTATTAAAGTTCTATTTTGTGCAATTAGTTAATAAGTTAACTGATAGCTGATAAGTTACTTAGTAACTGATAAATTAGCTGATAACTTATAACTGATAACTGATAGCTGATAAGTTAACTAAAGTGTTTCATAAAATTAACTGTTGAACTAGCTGAAATTGTAAAATGAAATAAAATGACATATTAATAGAAATATATATATATATATATATATATAATTAAAATAATTTCTATTTATTTAAAAATAAAATTATATTAATGTAATTAAAAAGTTTAAAATAAAAGTATAGTTTCTAATATTTTATAAATTTATATATTTATTTACTTATATAATTATTATTTTATTATTTATTATAAAATTATAATTACTTAAAATATAATTAATTATATTTTATAAAAATTATTTAAATTTATATTATAAAAGGTATGAGTTGTAAATTAATAAAAAGAATAAAGATAAATTTAGAAAATTTTTTAAAAAGGGGTAGATTTGTAAATTAATAATAAGCTACCTAGAGTAACTTATTAAATTAGAGCTTATAAATTAACTGAAGTAACTTATAAGTTAGTGCGAGAAACACTTTTGAAAACTAACTTATAATTTATTGTTCAGGTCAATAAGTTATGAGTTAATTTATTTATTGCGCAAAATGAAACCTAATTATAGATAAATATTTTGGGATTTGGATAGTATATAAAAAAGAAGAAGAAGAAATATAAGTACACCTTAGTTAAAGCTAGTTAGACTAACTTATCTTGAAATTAGAATAGATCATAAACATACCTAACTCCTATCCATTACAAACATATTTTGATGAATGGAATTTCATAACCTTTCTTATTTATCTTTAATATATTTTTTACTTAAGCATGCATGCCCATATATATTAGTATGAAAGATAGATTAGGTTAGGAGAAATTGGTTGATTGAATTCCATGTCGATCATAATTAGAATTAGATTATGATACTTATTCAAATTAATGGATATTTACAATGGATCTTACTTAAATTAGACATACTACTTAATAGTTTGAATTTGAATATAATCATTAAATAGCATATGAGTTTTGGATCTTTTTGGGATATTGCACTAAATATATCAAACAAATTCATTATAATGCTAATTTATACAATGTATGAATCTACCTTTTATAAATATTTGATATATTTTGGATTTCTTTTGGATATCACATTAATCATGTTTAAATAACTTATTCTATAATTATTTTATTATTATATAAAAATTAATATTATCACATATATCAAAATATTATAATAATTTATTTAAGATAAATAAATTTTAAATTATTTAATTTTATATTAAATTATAAAGATATTTTAAAATAATATTTTTTATTTTATGATATTAAGTTATAAGTATTTCATGAAAATATTAGTGGATAAATAATTATCCATGATTTGATCGATACTATTTTTATTTAACAAAGTTAATAATAAAATAACCCACATCTATTCCAAAACTAATATAGATGAGTCAAAAACAATAATAGAGGTAATTAAGAAATGGATATAATTCATAATTGTTGGATGTAATTATTATTATTAAGAAAAAATAAATATTTTTTATTAAAAAGTTTAAAATTAATTTTTTATTAGCAATTTACATATATCTATTTTAAAATTTTTAATTGAATCTCAGGCTCTTAACAAGCTTGTATCCCTAAATAGTTCAAAGTAATGGGTCTTTAATAATTCTGAATTCTATTATTAGATTAGATTCAATCCGTTGCTATCCCAATCCATAGATGGGTTAAGGGAAAATAAAATAACAAAATTATTGCAAAAGATGTTTATTTAATTTAGTTAAATATTAAAAAATTATATATTTAACTTATTTTTTATTCATTTTATTTAGGGTAAGTTACAATTTATTCATCTATAATTTCATCTTTTTTCACTTAATATATATGTAATTTTAAATTAAATGTTAAAATTTAGTTTTATATTCTTTCGATTAATAATACTTTATTTATCTAAATTATTTTTTATTCAAAATTTGATAGAAAATTCATATCCGCACTTGATTTTTACTTTCCTATATTTTAACTTAATTTAACATTCATTTAAAATTAACTTACTCCAAGAAATTTTTTATTAAAAATTTATCTTTTACAATTCATTTCATGGTTATTGAATAGATGATACTAGGTAGGAATTTTTTGGAAAAATTATTTTTAAATGAATATTAAATTAAGTTAAAATATGTGAAAATATAGATCATGTGCAAATAGATGTATTTTTTTAAAATTTTGAATAAAAAATAATTTAAACGAGTAAAATATTAATGATTAAAGGAATACATAAGTAAATTTTAACATTTAAATTTATATGTAGCTTAAATAAAAAATAACAAAATTATAAGTGAATAAATATTATTTTTTATTTTATTTATTTAAAATATTTCTAAAATATTCATTCTTGTAAAATTTTCTAAACGTATTTGAAACGCAACCAATATTTACTTTTAGATCAGCTAAGCCCTAACTCCGTGCTTCAATAAACTGGGCTCCTGTTGCAATTTCATTTCTTTATTGGGTTCACCTATAAAAGTACCGGCATGTTTTTCTCCCAATCAACCCGGTATTCTCGCTTAACAAATGAGATTTCGTTCCTTGACGTTTTCTCTCCCACGGCCAAATCGCTTTACAAATTTCTCGCGCGTTCTCGCAAAGGAAGGTTCATTTTTCAATTTCTTTTAAATGTGGGATAAATATATATATTTGAAAAACTGATCTCAGATTAATCCAACGACGACGATCGAATCACAGCAACTAAACAGGAAACCCTAACGAAAACGATCGTTCCCTCCTCTTCTTCCGTTTCTCTCTCTTCGTCTTTTCTCAGAACTAACCCTCTCACCCCATTACCACCGCCTGATCTACGAAGTATCAACCATTTTCGGCAGGATCTCCAAGCACGCGCGCCGGAGCTGGATAACGCGCCTCTTTCGTCCTCCACCATTATGGTCGTGAGTGAAGGGAAGCCATTGAAGCGGATGAAGCGAAGAGTCACAGCTGATTACTACGATTTCCTCACCTTTCCATCGCCGTCCATCGCCTTGGCAGAGGATATTTCTGGCGGACCATTCCGCACGAACGTGCGCAACTTTTTGGCTAAGCACGCGCTGCTACCGCCTCCATCGGCGTTATTCCCTCACCTACTGACATGGCAGATTCTTTTCCGGGTTGGAGACTTGACGGAAGGCCCGGAAACGGGCCCGCCGGTGGTGTGCCTCGACGTAGTGGAAGAGGATGTGGCCAGATCCAGATCTGTATACTGCGACCAGTGCCGAGTTGTTGGTGAGTTGACTCGCAAGTTAGTAGTTGACCTGTTCTGTTTAGATCGCTTTGGTTTCATCATTTTCCCAGTATCTTCCGGTTGCCGGTGCTTGATTGCGTACTACTGCTCTGTGTGGTTAGGAGAACTGACTCCCTAGAATATCGTGGAAATTACTTGGATGGTTTTGTGACTTCAACGTTAGGTTATTTGATTTTCAGTTCATCACTAAATTTGAATTTATAAATTTATAAATTAATTTAATTTAGTTTACGGCATAAGTTGGGTCTGTGGGAGAGCCCACGAAAAAATGTTTTTTAGTTGTTTCCAGTAAAAATGGGACCAGAATTTGGCTTTATTGCCCATGCTTTGACAGATAGAAATCGTGATAAATTCGAGTAACTGGTGAGTTGATGCTAAAAGTTTAAAAATGGATTGATGTAGTGGGACGTGGGCCCCAATTGGAGAAGCGAGGACCACGTGTTAGGATGGGAATTTTTATACGTTGCTGTTGCGTGACGATGCTGCCCTGCTGGCATGGAACCTTATTTTGTCTTCTATAGACTTCGTATGTGTCCCCCCCCTCCCCCCCCCCCCCCCCCACAACAAAAAGGGCCCAGGCGCGTGGCAGTTAGAATTATTTTGCTCTATTTGTTACATAATAAATAAAATACAATTTTTAATTACGTATTTGTGGAATTTGTTTTCATGTTATGTATCTAGGTTGGAGTGGGCATCCAGTATGCGGGAAACGTTACCATTTTATAATAAAGGCGGATGGGAGTTCCATTGGTGGGTACCACAAGCCATGTATGTGCTGTGGAGACATCTTGCACTTGTCAGAGTCCAAGTCAGTACTCTAGCTCCCAATTATACGTGCATGTTTCGCCGAGAATTTTATCATCTGATTTTTATTTCTTCAGTTGCTTGTAGTGTGTGCCCGACTTGATTTGAGCATGTATACTGTGAATTGGAGGAGTTAATGTTCTGTTAAAACTCAGAAAATGGTCCTTGTAGTTGTCTTACTATTACTACCCGACGGGAGGTTCCAATGTTTATTTCTGATTACTTGCTTACGTGTATATGGTTATGATTTATCATTGACGTGTGTTGACCTTTACATTCTGAACATGCTATCGGATTTCCTTCTTTCATTACTGCTATTTGTTGGGTTATTGATTTCAACTTGTTTGGGCTTGGGAGGTACTAAGGACCAGTTATATGCAGCAAGCTCCATGATGATGATTATGGTGGAGATGGACATAATGAAAATTTCTCTTAAGAGGTCATAAATCCTTGATTTCACCCCTTTTACGTAGGGGCCATTGCTCTCGTAATGTCATGGTGTTTAATTATTGATTTAATTCAACTTGTTTGGGGCTTGGGAGATACTGAGGAATAGTTATATGTAGCAAGCTACATGATGATGATTGTGGTAGAGATGGACATAGTGAAAATTTCTCTAAGAGGTCATAAATCCTTGGTTTCACCCCTTTTACGTAGGAGCCATTGCTTCTAATGTCATTGTTTTGCAAATTGAGTCATATGAACAGTCTCTTGGTGTGACACTATTTAGAGTTTTCCTGGATTGAAATTGAAGATCATCGATGTCATGATTGTCTTATGGACTACATTATGATTAATACAGGTGCAAGTCATGCAACCATGTGACAACTACAGATGATGTTGAAGACTGGGTATGTAATCAGTTGGAAAACACAACTCATCTTTTACATGGTGTAGTCCATGCCAATGGTTATGGACACCTTCTTCGGGTTAATGGTAGAGAAGGGGGTTCAAGGATTCTTTCTGGTTGCCATATTATGAACTTCTGGGATCGCCTCTGCAAGACACTTGGAGTTAGGTTTGGATTTATGCTTCTGATTATAAATTAGTGTGGTTGGATTTTTCAGTAAATTCTTTCTATTTCTGTCGTGTATTGTAATTATTTTCAATCCTTGACACTCTGTCATATAATAACAAGTTCTTTCATGAGTAACTGATGGATATTAGAGGGAACTCGTTGTTGCATAAAAATGTACATTTCTCTCTCTCTCTCTCTCTCTATATATATATATATATATAGGATGGCAGGTTTTGATGCTAAAGATTAGACAGAATACAATGCACTCTTGCTTTTAACCTTCTGGGTATTTGGAAATAATTTTTGAGTTTGAGGAAACGGGAGAACATGTCTGTTTCATTTTATTTTTTTCCGCTTTTTATTTTTATTTTCTATGAATAAAGTTGAGTCAAATCTCATAGTTGTGCTGTCTTTTTTATATGAGCAGAAAAGTTAGTGTGATGGATGTGTCAAAGAAATATGGGTTGGAGTATCGCTTGCTACATGCCATCACTAAGGGACACCCATGGTATGGTGACTGGGATTATCAATTTGGCTCTGGTAGCTATGGTCTCACTTATGAAGCATACAATTCTGCAGTTGAAAGTCTGTCCAAGCTACCCTTGTCCATCATCCTCTCCCAGGGATCGGGACTGAAACCTGATTCACACTTGCAGGATATGATCTTATATTACCAGTCTTTGTCAGAACAAAAACTTGCAAATATAAGGGACATCCTCTGTTTTTTGTTGGGTTTGATCCACGATGCTCACAAGACTGTATCAAGTGCAGATGATGTCACCTGCAAGAAACGCCCTTTCAATAATATGGGAGTGCCATGTTCATGGACCAAGAGTGACATTGAACGGGTGGAGGAAGCCATGCTCAGAGTGCTGCGAGCAGTATCTGGGTCCAATTGGGTGAGCAGGCGTTCTCTTAGGGGTGCTGTCTGCAAAGTGGGCTCTCCAGAGCTGCTTGATTGCTGCCTTGGAGAATTGGGAGGAAAAGTGGTCTTTGGTGGAATGGTTGTTAATACACGATGCAATCCCAATAATGGTGCTGTTGAGTACAGGTTAGATTTTTTTTTTCTTAATCTTATCATCCCACTGAGTGTTCTCTTCGTGTCACCCATTGCCCCAGCTTAAAAGAAGTCATTTCTTTAAGAGGTTAAAGAATGCATGGTCTTCAAAACTCTAAAGAAATTCAATCTCTATTGAATGCCAAATTCATGAGCTTCATGATGCTGAAGGCAAGTTATTTCGTTGCCTGGAAGCTTTTCAAGGCATGATGTAAGCTTGTTGATGTCCTGTTCTTGTTATTTACATGGGGCTAGGCCATAGAATATTTACAGCAAAAGTTGATCTATCTGTTTTGTACCTACCTTGTTATGCATGTGTATTGTTAAATCTCAGTTTTAGTAACTATTGTTCATTTGATGCTTACTGATATTGATGCATAAGAATTCTGAGAAATTTTTTATGGTGTGAATGGGACATAAATGTTGAATTATCCTCAAGAATGTCCTGATGGAATTCATTTATATAAGGAGAATCCCTTTTGATTGCTTTCATCCTCTCCATCTTTGATGCCTTTTTTTTTTTTTTTCCTAATTGTGAATTTATTGTGCCATTTGGATTCACGTTGTGTTTCCAACTTGTTGCAGACTTGAAGGAGGGAATGCTTCTTGCCATGGAAGTTCAACAAGCAATAGGTCTTCTGGTTTGAAGTATCCATCGGAGGGAAGTCTTATACATGACTTGAGATACTTATACGAGTCTTTGCTTCATCCTCAGATGATGCAGATCTATGATTCTGAGGTTACAAGGACTCTTGCAATAAGCTCGGCTCAGAAGCTTCTTGACTGCAAGCAGTTTGTAAAGGATTATAAACCTGAGGAATTTCCGATGACAAACACCAATAGAATGCGCCTTTTGTGTCAGGTAGAACTTGTGGATGAATCTGAAGAGTTTGTTGCCAAGCCTCCCCCTGAAATAATTGTCCTTCCTGTAAATGCTATGGTGTCTGATCTCAAGGTTGAAGCAGCACATGCTTTTCAAGATGTATATCTCATGTTTAGGAGATTTCAAGTTGATGAGCTACTCGGCTATAGTGGTGTAGATAATTCCACCCAGCTCAAGCTCTTGTTAGGTTCAACAGAAGTGGTTTGTCTCCGAGGAAGATGCATTGCAAAGAATGGTTTGAGCAAGTTCCGAATGGAACGGGGAATTGAGGGGTGGACTGTCGAATGCAGCTGTGGTGCTAAGGATGATGATGGGGAGCGGATGTTGGCCTGTGATATATGTGGAGTGTGGCGGCACACCAGGTGTTCCGAGATTCTTGATGCAGATCCTGTTCCTGCTCGATTTGTTTGCCAGAAATGCCAGATCTCTGACTTGAACCCTAAATCTAGTGCGCACTGCAAAGTTGAGACTGTAACTAACATTAGTGCTAGTAGTAGCTGCTTTGGAAAAGGCCTTCCAGTGCCTTCTGATGTTAGGTAAGGCATTGACTCCGATGTATATAAATGTTGTTGATGTTTATGTGGCTTAGGCCTTGAAGAAAGAACTTGTACATAACGGACAGTTCTGGTATTATTTCGGGGCTTGTCTTGTTGTCACACTTAGGGTTATGACCCTGTAGATTTTGTATATAATTAATTGACTACCGGTGACCCGTTGATAAGAAAGGATAAAAAAAAAAGGTTAAATTTACGGAGGTCTGAAACATAGCTTGACCATGAAACGTGATAAGAATCTTTACATGTTCTTTTCTGGTTTTGTTCCTTTCCTTTGCTCTGGCCCATTAGTTGAGCTCAAGAATGTTATTTACACGTTGGTTTTTGCACACGCTGATAATAGGCTTAAGTGAAATTTTAGTTTCCTGTGTAGTTTTGATTCTTATTTAAAATAATCTATTTTGATTGAGTATTTTGTTTAAGTTTTTGTCTCCTGTGCAAGATTTTTTATGTATATACGTATAGTAACTTAATTACTTTTATTTTTTTTAAAAAATTATTTTGATTTTTTAAAATATTTGAATAGTGCAATTCTGATCTCTCCAAAGGTGTTAAGGTGGCTTGTTTTTCTGTTGTCCTCTCATCACCGTCAGACCCATACACTGCAAAATCGTGTCAGTTTGATTTCTACCACTTTGTTATCTCTTATATTATAATTGCCCAATGCCCATCTCTCTTACTTGCACAGGATTCATAACTCAATTCACCAAGCTCGCTAGTACAAAATCGCAGCTTTCCAAGCCAAATGATAGAAATCAAGCGCTTCCAATCTACCATAGAACTCATGCCCGATCGGTGTACAGTCAGTGCTTGTGAACGCGGCACACTACTTTGATCCCCCAACTGCTATTATCCTTGGTTGGTGTCCTTTCTCTATCGGTCATTGTGCAGAGATACATCCCGGAAGAAAACTCAATTGTTGCTCCCATAGATTGGCCATGTGCATCTATTGAGGGAGGTAGTGGTCATACAGTGGAAAGATGCTGGTGGTTGTTTCTGGAGGTAAGTGATGGTCCTCGTAAAACTGTGGAAGGGAGAAAAATAAAGGGAGAAGCTACGGTGGAAATTTGCAAATTATTATTCAATAATAAACTGCCGCAATGGAAATTATAATTCTACTTCAGCAATTTTGTTAGTCCTCTGGATGGGAAATTCACCGTAGGGTTAAAATCAATTTAATTAAACATTTAGACAATTAAAATGAATTATTTTAAAAAAAGAATTAAAATTATAAAATTTATATTTTAGGAGGATAAAAATTGTATTTAAACTTCTAATATTAATCATATGGTTAATTCTAATATTAATCATTTGGTTAATAGTTAATTTAACTTATATAATATTGCATGTGCTCTGCGTGTAAAAGTGAGGATTTATACTAGTTGTATGTGTATGACTCTGTTAGGGCTGGAAGCGTTCGTCTCTGGAGTGCTGTCGCAAGTGAACAAAATCAATGGTGGTGTCTGGCATTGAATTCCATAAACCAGGGTCCCATGCATTTATTTACATAATCTGTTGTGTAGTGGTTACTGACTAGAGGTAATGAAGCCAAAATATATTATACTCATGTTATGCAGCCCGATACGCCTGCCACTCTGCGTAGGAGCGTATGCATGCCTTTTCAAGTACATATTGGGCAAGAGACCACTACCCAAACGCAACTTAACGCGTCCCCAGCCCTTACTAATCAGGTTGCACAAGTAACTTGACAACTTACTTTCATAATTTTTTTATGCTATATATATATATGACAATAGAAAAGAAAATTATAAAAAATGGATTATGCAACTAGCATTTTTCTGGTGTTGAAATGCATGCTCGGTGCTCGATTGGTATCTTTTTCCTCATGACTTGCATTCCACTCCACATAAAGACTGCACTCGAATTTGGTACTGCTTTTTCTCTCAAAATGGTAGCCAGCTAGCTGCATGCACTTGGGCAACCACTCCACTTACTTGTGTTTGACTTTAATTAGACCCAATCCCAGCAAAGTCATCAAAATGAAATCGTTAGTACATAATCTGGATAAATACAAGAGTTAAACCTACATGCTTAAAAATTGGATTCGAGTGAGTTCGATTTCTGACTTGTCTACCGGTCTTCTAATGTCAAACACTAATTCCAAGGTCACGCGGTATCAACTCAATGCTTTGTGTGGTAATGGGTGAAGAAGGAAACGAGCATTATGATTAATCCTAGAAAAACCTCTCACATCACCTTCTAATATTGTTCCCTCAGTTTTGAGTACTTTAGATATTTTTAAAAAATATCTAATTAAGAAAAGGAAAAATCATGATTTAATAATTATCTTCTCTCTCTCTCTCTCTTGTTATCGTCGTCTTTGCTTCCTTTCTTCTTTTATTTTCCTAACATATCATAAAAGTTTAGGAGGATTCATAGTATTTTGCCCAACTAATATATGTTGACTCTAGTGCATTATATATATGCTAAGGGATATTATTTTAGTAAAAAAGCTAAAGCCATGCATAGAACCCCGGTGGTGCGCAAGTTTTGACTTGACTCACCAGTGTACCAATTGTCTCAGGTACTTCTATAACTAGAAATTTTTTTTCCAATCTCTTTCCGACAAATTGTCAGCTAACCAATGAGGTCTTAACTAGGAGGACTGAATCAGCTCCATCTGAGAGCATAAATTCCTGCATGCGCTTAATGTACTAAATTACACCATTATATATCATTTATTAATACTGAATCTTCTTTTCTCAACACTTGATTTTTCCTCCTCATTTGGCTTCTCTCAGCGTTAGTGGATTTTGATTTGGCAAATACAGCTTAGACTGCCATTGAAAACGTATTCCTTACGTGTCATCTACATGCAATCAATATGCATCTCTCTATTTGGTGAAGTTATCATTCATATATTGACCAATTTTTTTCAACAGAAAAAAAAATGATAAACCACTATCTTTATTTTTTTAAGTTCCTATATTTCCAATTCATATTGGAACTCCTTTTCCAATCATTGCATTTATATATACTCTATTGCCGTCTCCCCACTCTGCAATAATCTGCCAACCTTTTTGCCCCACTATATGAATTAGTTCATATATCAATCCTTGGCCTCACGTTAGTCACACACATTCGATATTCATAATTTAAGTTCATATCCTCCCACTGCCATATATAAGAGTCGTCTCTGGCCATGATTCTGTACAAACCATTATCATCTGTGAAGGTTTCGAGGATGGCGATGGCTAAGTTGCTGACAACGTTGCTGTTAACGGAAGTGATAGTGAGTGGTTACAGAATTGGAGGAACAGATGGAGTGAGCATGCAGTACTACTTGATGAGTTGCCCTTTTGTTGAACCTGTTGTTAAGGACATTGTCAATGGAGCTTTGCAAGATGATCCTACTCTTGCGGCGGCTCTTGTTAGAATGCACTTCCATGACTGCTTCATTGAGGTTCTCTCTCTCTCTCTCTTGCAAAGATGGTATCATATAATTTGATTGAAACGAAGGATAGATTAGAATTAGCAAGATGTTAAGATCAAGATGATAGGGAGCTAGTTATTGTTCCTAATTTAATTATTATATATTGTTTGTATGCATGGAATGTTACTTTCAAATTCTGTGTTTATGTCCTTTTGATGAGAAATTCTTGCATTTAAGGTCTAGGGAATAGATTTCTCCACATTCTCTTGGCACTGAGTGAACCGCCCCACTATACATGAGAACGTGGTTTTCCTGGTTTCTACGAGGATAACCACTAGAAGATGTCGGGCTTGTTTGAGGGACAAGTTTTGTTCTTATTAATTATAGTTTGATTTGTTGATTAACTATAGGGATGTGACGGGTCCGTTCTGATAGACTCCACTAAAGATAACACAGCAGAAAAGGATTCGCCAGCAAATTTGAGCTTGAGAGGCTATGAAGTGATAGATGACATCAAAGAAGAGCTTGAAAGTCAATGCCCCGGTGTCGTTTCATGCGCTGATATTCTTGCCATGGCTGCCAGAGATGCTGTTTTCTTTGTAAGATCAACCTTACACACACAATTTTTTCTCTGTTCATGAATTAATTGCCGTATATTTCTTTAGCAATGTTATGTGCACCGAAAATAAGGTTAGGATTCTTAATATAACTCAAGGGCTATTAATTAAATATAGGATGGTAGGATAAATTTATAAAGTTCAATGCAATAAATATAAAAGATTTTGAACCCAATTTTGAATCTCACTTTCATACATTTAAAATTTTTAATATTTCTTTATACCGTAATTGATGTTCTATATATGTTACACAAATTGAACAGGCTGGTGGTCCAGTGTATGACATACCAAAAGGAAGAAAGGATGGAAGAAGGTCCAGAATAGAGGACACAAGAAATCTGCCAGCCCCCACCTTAAATGCCTCTGAGCTGATCAGGATGTTTGGCCAGCATGGATTTTCTGCCCAAGAGATGGTTGTTCTCTCCGGTAATCAATATGATGCCTTCAAATAAGAAGTAACATATTATTAATATTCTCATTTAATCTTTGAAGATTTTGGTTATGCAGGGGCTCATACACTTGGAGTGGCAAGGTGTTCATCATTCAAGAACAGACTGAAGCCGATGGATCCGACATTAGATTCGAGTTTCGCCAAGACCCTTTTGAAAACGTGCAGTGGTGGGGACAACGCAGAGCAGCCATTGGACGCCACCAGAAACGATTTTGATAACTTGTACTTCAATGCTTTGATCAGAAAGAATGGTGTTCTGTTTTCGGATCAAACACTGTACAATAGCCCCCAAACCAGGAATACAGTGAATGCATATGCCCTGAACGAGGCCATGTTCTTCTTCGATTTCCAACAAGCAATGGTGAAAATGAGTTTACTTGATCTCAAACAAGGTTCCAATGGTGAAGTACGAGCCAACTGCCGCAAAATAAATTGATTCTGTAGAATCTTATTTATGAGTTGTACAATTAGTGAAACTCTAGAACTACAAGTTTGCAAAAATCTCATGTAAATGATGTATAATTTTATTTCAACAGTTTTCCTATCGGTTTGAAAGAATTATCCTCCCAATCCCTTAAATTTGCCTTTGATAGAATTTATAGATTAAGAGGCGACAAACTGACTTTTTCAAAAATTAACAAATAAAATTTATGATATTATTTTAGTAAAAATTGTGAGATATAATAGATTTTTTTAAAAATTTTAATGAATATGTAAATTAAAAAATATGAAATATTTCAATGATGATTGAAAGTATTTTGATTAAGATTTTTTTTAAAATGATTTTCTTTGATCAAAATGATAAAAAATCATGAACCTTCTTTTTTTAATGAAATGATATATAAAAGTATTAGTAAAAGAGTAGAGAAAAAAATTAAGAATTTTCATGAAGGTTCGATTGTTCAAAAAGAATGTCTTTTAAGTTTATTCCTCTTTTCTCAAATTATCAAGTATCACTTCAAGTATTCGCTAACTTTTTACTAAATTATAACACCTAACTTTACAAAATCTTCTCAATAGCCACTAGAATTTTAACAACCATTTAACTTTATAAGATTTTTCCAATGTTCACTAGAATTTTACAATCACTTAACTTTACAAGATTTTTTCTCTTCACTATAATTTTAATCACTACTTAACTTTACAATATTCACAATCTTAATTAAGATTTTGATAAGATACCAAAAAAATATTTCTTACAATCTCTTAAAGAGATTTTATAAGCTTTCACTCAATAATACTCTTAAGGTGAATATACAAATTTTGGGCCTAGGGTGAGAGAGAAAATATAGCTTTGATTTTGTCTAGAAGAGAGCTAGAGAGAATTGACAAGTTGTAGTACAATTTCTGTTCTTTTACTAAAAAATGTAATTTATTTATAGACAAAAAAATAACAAAAGCAACTTTGGTTTCAAGTTATCATTTCTTTGGCTCTAAGTCAATTTGGGATTCCAAATTTAAATTTTGAACTTTTAACTCCAACACTTGAAATTTGAAAAAATGATTCTATAAAAAGTTTGTTTCCTTGACAAACTTCTTAAAATATCATATGTATTGAATACGTTATGTATTTACCATAGAAATTAAAGTTTAACTAGTTTTTCACTTTTTCCCTAATTTTCATCTAAAATAACAATCATGATGCTTACTTTAAGAAAAATAAATTACTCTCCATGAGAATAAAATTAGTTTGTGTCCAAAAAAACAATTATGAAATCGATTCATTTTTAAGGTTGCAAAAAAATACCCATGCATAAGAATGTTTGAAGCATTTTATATATTATTGTAGAATAATCATAAAACAGATTGTAACACTTAGATCTTGAGGTAACATAGAAGAATTGATTTAAGAGTACTATTCTTTTTTTTCTTAAATGCAATTTTAGTTCCTTTAAAACACAAATTGTGTTGTTTTAATCTTTAAAATTTAAAATAATTTATTTCAATCTTTTAAGTTTTTTTAAGTATTTAATGGATATAATTTTAATCCTTTATTTAATTTCCATCAACTTCACTTCTGCTTAGAGATATTGAGGTGGATTGCGACTACCCCTATAATATTGTTCCAGAATCTATTGTGACAATATTTTGTAAATTTTAGTCCTATTTCAATATTTTCTTTATTTTATTTCCTTTTTAAGAGTGATTTTAACATTACAGCATGATCTTGTAAATCTGTCATCTCTCCTGCCATCATATTCTACCATACATTTGTAATTATTTTAAGCAATCATCGCATTATTTCTCAACATTTAGACATCAATAAACTCTAAAAAAATTCAAAAATTTTCATATATAATCTTTTGATTTTTTTTAAAATCTTTCCTCTCACGCATATGGAGCCAATTTAGATTAATATGGAAGAAATATTAGGTGTAAATAGCCTTGTGAAATTAAAAAAACAATTACAGGATAAGCAAAAAGAGTTGAACATTAACAAAATAAAGAGAGTCGTGATTTACCTTAACATAATAGAAGTTGATAGAAATTAAATGGAAAAATTAAAATTATACCAATTCAATGCTTGAACAAACTAAAATAGATTATTTCAATCTAGGAGAATTAAAATAATATAATTTGTATTTTATAAGACTAATATATTGTATTTAGGTCTCTTTAATTAACTTTCTCTACGGAAGTGAAGAGCTGCTAGGAAGTATTAGTAAGTCAATTTTCCATTGTGCTAAATTGCCGCTTCATTTGATTTCTTCCTCATCCTGATTTAATCACAAATATAATTTTATTTTATGTCGATTATAAAGTGTACGGATGAAGCCATCAATGGGGTTCCAGTAGTCAGGAGTTTACACATGCAGGTACGATGGGTATTTAATTTTAGACTTGAGCTTTCTTACCTCAATGTATAAATAAATAAATTGTAAAAATGGATTAAAAAAATAGAATAATTTTGCATTCCTTACAAAATAATTTAAACAATAAATTATTATTTTTATTCTCATTATAATTTTATTACTGCAAAAGTTGGCTTTATGAGCTCGTTACTGTAAATGATGGTTTGTATCCCACTATCTTTTGTACATGGAGGGAAGATGGGTAATAGAGATTCCACTGGGAAATTAATGCTCTATTTTCAGCTCAACTGAAAAATTTGTTGAGAGTACACAAAGATTCCACTGGGAAATGCAGATGAAGCATGGCATGCAACCAACACGCAATTAGTTGATTAATTTATGACAAATATTTTCACCAATGTGATTGACCACACCACCTATGGCCGCCCACCACACAACTTTTCTCAATTTCTCACTTCAGTGAAGTTTAAATAGACTTGTAAGGTTTCACATAAATTTCAACCTCTAAATCAAAGCTATTAAATTATTCTGAATATTGTTGTAATGGGATCTACGCACAAATATTGAGTTGGTTTCATTTTCACCTCACTATTGTGTTGGATTCTGAGACAAATTCAATGATGAATATTATCGCAAATATGATCGGTGCTTTGTTGCTAGCTGAAGTGATAATATTGACTAGTTTCAAATTTGGAGCTGGACAGTGCCCTGCAGGAAGATTCTAGTTTAGCAGCCATTTTGATAGGATGTTCTTCCATGACTGTTTCGTCCAGGTCCCTTTCTCTCTCTCTGTGTGTTAAACACCTCCTATATATGATTCAATATATGATGATTTCGTATCCACTAATACATGTAAGGATGTGATGGGGCAGTTCTGACAGACTCCACAAACGATAACAGCAGAAAAGGATGCACCAGCAAATTTGAGTTCGAGAGGCTTTGAGATAATAGATAACATCAAACAAGAGCTCGAGAAACGATGTCCGAGGGTCGTTTCATGCGCTGATATTCTTGCCATGGCAGCCAGAGATACTGTTCTTTTCGTAAGCTCGTCTTCATTTACATACATAATTAATAATGTTAATGAATAATAATTGAGTTAATTAAGACATGGAACAGGCTGGGGGCCCTTTTTATGAGATCCCCACAGGAAGAAAGGATGGAAGAAGATCAGACATTGATGATACGCGCAATCTGCCATCTCCATCATTCAGTTCCTCTCAATTCATTAGCTTGTTAGCGCAGCATGGTTTCTCTGTCCAAGACCTGGTGGCTCTTTCTGGTAATGCCTTTCTAAATATATCTTCCTTGCTGAATTTGTCTAGCTTGGAGAGAAAAGTAGATAATCACAAATCTTTGATAAAAAATAAAAAAACCCTTAATTTATCAAATAATGAGTCATTAAAAATATAATTTTTAAATCTATAATTATCTACTCTCAAATTTTACACTATTAACTATGATAATCTATTTTATTGTTTAAAGCGTATGCTTTACTTTACAAGTCCGATTCCTTTCCAGCTGAATTTGTCTCTAACAGAACTATGGTGTTCTAAATTAGGTTTCTATGCATTCTTACAATATAATTGTGGTTTTGCATGCACCGTAGGGGCTCATGCATTAGGAGTAGCGAGTTGTGGAAATTTCAGGAGGCTATTGGCCCCAGTATTGGATCCAACTGTGGATTCTAACTTCGCAACAACGCTTTGGTGAGCAGAAAGGGTGTTCTGAGGTCGGATCAAGCTCTATATAGTAGCCCCAGAACTAAATCTTCTGTGGATTCTTATCCTTCGGACTAGGATATGTTTTCCTCGCATTTCCAGCAAGCAATGCTCAAATTGAGTTTGCTTGATGTCAAAGAAGGTTCCGACGGGAAGTGCGATAGAATTGCAGCAAAATTAGTTGAGTTTTAGATTAGATACTATATATGGTTTGTGGGGGAGAATTTGAGGTTCTGTAAACGCTTCGAGTTTGCTTTGCATCGTTGCTTTATATGTCAGTAATCCAGATAAGTTGTCTATGAAAACCTACTTCTCGAATACTGATGGTAACTTGTGCGAACACAGTTAAAGGTTGTTCATAAGAAATTTAAAATTTAAAAATACTATAATAACCTACACAAAATGCAGTAAAAGTTTATCGGTTTTTGTAAAATATGTGTTATAAGGAGGGAAGGGTATGTTGCATGATGAGTTCCAAATTCATCAAGCCTTGAAAAATTCGAACTTTTGGGCAGTTTGAATAATTAAATTTATACAAACAATATGTTATTTGATTCAAATTTTGCTTTATCCCGCTTAAAACATTTGAATTAAAAGTCAAATTCAAACTCGTAAACTAAAAAAAAATTATAAAAACCTTATGTTGTTTATTCAACCATAATTTAAGTATATAAAAATTCATTTTTCATAAATAAATTAAGCAGCACAATTTTTTGTCTCATTTCATATTTTAGCATTAAATTTTTTACAACTGTCATCATAAAATATCTATACAATCAGATATAATATTGATAATTACACTTAAAATTGGGCTCGGCAATTAACATTGTTGATTGAAAAGAGACATTTTAGTTAGCAGGTAACATTGATCGTTGTTTGAGAAGGGACCTTTGGTTTATTTTCTTAATGATTCTTATGTATACCATCGCAAGGAGGGGACTCTTTCTTGTGGCATTAAATACTAGAAATTAAATTAATTAATTCGTACCCAAACGTCATTTTTTTATATAACGTTAATGATTATTAAGTAGTTGAATTTTTTATCCATTATATTATTTATATATATAATATAAAATACTTTTCATTATTAAATTTGTCTAAAGTTCCAATCAAGTAATGTTAAGTTGAAGTTACATTCATACTTTGATCAAGTTCAGTTTATTTAACCTTGACCTATTTAAAGTCATATTGAAATTAAATATTTTATGAATTAGTTTTAAATTATTCACAAGTAAGTGGACTCATTTGAACTTAATTTTCAACATTCTCATCATGTTACACTAACAAAAGGGGAATTAATTGCTTATAATAGATTTATTATGCACTTTGTATTCTACTTAAGAAAAAAAAATGTGAATTTATAAGGATGAGATTTTTTTAATTCAGTTTTTCGTTTCTGAAATCATATATACTCGAAAATGTGACTTAACGTGATTCACAGAAACACCATTTTTTATTTTAATTATAAAATTATTAAGAATGTTGTAATATTATATTTTAATTATTTTATATATTTATAAACATATTAATAAATTTAAAAAATATCCTTATGAAAAAACCTATCCGTTTGTAAGTGCCTAATATATATAATTGTTAATTTTTGGGCAAAAAAATTATATTACTAATTTAATTGTAATAAAGTAATAAAAGGTAATTAAGTAATTTTAATAAAAAATTTTAATATTAATTTAAAATATTTAAGTTAACTCCACTTATTTTCTCTCATTGTCATATCTAATGCATTTACTAATTAAGGTAATTATTGTTAATGATAAATTAACTATAATACTCTATTCGTCCCTTATTATTTGTCACATTTAATTATTTTTCATAAAAATTATGAAAATATTTTAGTATGTCTATTTTTACTAGAATTTTGAAAATTATCATTTAGTTCATCAAAATTTATTCCATCTTTTATTTTATGCATAAAGTCCAAAATGATTGAAAGTGAAGAAAAAAATATGATAGAATAAATTTATTGAGATATTTCAAAATCAATATATAGAATAATGAAACATTTATTAGTAAAAAAAAAGGAAAAACTGAAAAAAAATGTAATTTATTTGTCACATTTAACCGTTTAATTTCATGGAAATTAAGAAAGTTGTTTAATATGTCTATTTTTATTAGACTTTTTAAAATTGTCATTTAGTTGCACAAAGTCCAAAATGGTTGAGAGTGAAAATAAATATGATAGAATAAATTTATCAAGACATTTCAAAATGAATATATATAATAATGAAGCATTTATTGGCAAAAAAGAAAGGTAAACTTAAAAAAATATTTAATATTTTATTAGAAATCTAAAATGACTAGAATTAAAAAACACTGCATTTTTTTTCAAAATAGAATAGATAATAAGAGATGAATAGAGTATTCTTAATTATTTTTTAAATTAATAACATATTTTTATCTAAAAAAGTATAAATTACTAATTTTTACTAATCCCATATATATATATATATATATTCCAAATGCAATAAATTTGAATGATTACATCTATTCAAATTTATATTAAAAAGTTATGAGTTTCAATGTAATAAATAATATGTTTAAATAGAAGTGTCAAATAGATCAGATTAAACTGTTCAGTTCATGAGTTTTAGCATATTCGAATCCTTAAATTTTAATTTTTTAATTCGTAAGTAACACCCTTATTTTAAATGTTGATTCAGAAATCATAATCTTGGGGGTTTGGTTTATGAAATCAAATAATTTTAGGAATTTTGATATTTTTAGGAATATGATACTCAATAATATCATATTATTATATTTAACTCCATTAAAAATATTTTTAAGAATATATTAACACTATATTTTAGTTAATTTATTTTTTTAAATAATTAATTTGTAAAAAAATTTCATTAAAAATTAAATGATTAATATTAGAAATTAACTGGTTGATAATGTTATATGATGGTGAGTAATAATCAATAATAATATATGATGGTAATGAATGATAATCAATAATAATAAATGATAATAGATAATATTTAACAATAAAAAATAATAATAGCGGTGATCAATAATAACAAATAGTAATGACAATAATAGTACTTAATGCTGATATCCGGCAATGAGTGACAATTTATAACGATAATTGATAATTGATTCAAGAGGTAATGATGATAACACATTCATGCAAGAAATGGTGAGCTTATAAAAAATTTTGTTCCTACAATGACTTTCCTAGGTAATAATATATTACATCACTTTTATTTATTTGCAATTTGCCTTAAAGAGGTAAAGAGAAGTTCTGGTTTGATAAGGAAGATTCAATCTAAAATTTTAATTGGTATTATGCAAATGGCTATTATAGGCAAATTAATATACCAATATACACAAGCATATTTTGCACATAAAAATCTCTAAGAGTTCTCTTATTACTGTATATTATGCCCCCTCCCATAAAAAGGCTTGTATATACAACATTACTAACTACACGTTGAAGAAGAACTCTATACATTTTTAGAGAACATTTTTTTAGCATTTCCTTACATATTTTTCCACCTCTCTCCAATAGCCTCTTCTTCATTGCATGATCATCTTTTAAGAGAGGGTTCATCTTACTTCACCTTTTCCTCATTAAATATCCTTTTTTCTTTCAAAAGGTATGACACTATCAAAATATACATTCTTTTGTGTCATAAGTTAGAAGTTATGATAGTTTGACTTGTAAATGTGCTTGGTGAGACCTCATGGAAAAATCAAGCATATTGTAAAGGTCTTGTGATGAAAATTTGAGATTAATCTAACTTATGTATAGGGATACGAATGAGTCGAGTCGAATATCTACATATTCGAGCTCAAGCTTGACAATATTAAATGAGCTCAGGTTTGAGCTTAAGCTCATTAAACTCGAGAAAGTCAAGCTCAAACTTGAGTTCAATTTGAACATAAACTTAATTGAACTTATTATAGCTTAAACGAATCTTAGATTTTTTGTTTCAAATTTCTAATCGAGCTTAAATATTCAAGCTCAAATTTGAAGTTAGGTTATATTTGATCTCAAACAAACTTAAATGAACTTAAACGAGCTTATACGAGTTTACAATAGTTTAATAAATATTTTATATTTATATTATATATAATGTAAAAAAATAAAAATATATTTTATGTTAAACTTGTTCAGGTTTGTGAACAACTTAAGCTAAGTAATAAAAAGTTCAGGCTTAACTCATTTAAATTCAAGCTCGAATCAAATTTTTTATGAATTAATCTTGAACTGCTTACAAATAGTTTAATTCATTTGCACTCCTACTTTTGTATTATTTTTCTTAATTTTTTTTAAGTTTAGGGGTATTTTAATAATTTTAGTATGATTTAAGATTTCAGAGGAATTCAAAAAACTTGTATTTCTAATCTTCACATTTTTTTCTTTATATCAGTGCATTTTGGTGTGAATCGGATATTCAAAGTATTGTAAAAAAGATTTATAACAATTTGAAAAAAATATATTTACTAATGCCTGGTGGACTATTGTTTAAAATACTTTTTAAAGAAATAAAGTAGGCTCGGTGGAGTGCCTTGGTACTATATTAGGAACTCAAGTGTATTGACTTGTAATGACTTCCTACACATTGAAAATTATAGAACAAGACATATACCAAGCAAGCGAACTATCTCTCTTTCTATTCAATTTGTCTTTTTTTAGGCTTGTTATGTCCTTAGACCCCATGTGTGGAGTGATCTTACATCTCAAAATGCACAAATGCTTCGACGACATTTAATTATAGCTTGCAAACATATTGTACATAGAAATCTTATTACATGGGTGATAATTCTTTAATGTCTTGTTATCTTGTAAGCATATTATACACTGAGTTTTATTGTATGGGTGATCATTCTTTAATGTTTTGCTATCTTTACCAAATGTGTCAAGAGAGAGTTTAATGAAAAGGTCGACTTGTTTACTTAGAAAGTCAAGTATGTACTACATGGTTTTAATTAGAGAACTGTCAACTCATAATAGTTTGTCATGAAAACATAAGATTCTACCAATCAAACGTTTCCTTGATGTGTGAGGGTTTTTAAATAGGGTAAACCCTTTTTTTTAATGTAAAATTCATTTTTTTTAGTCTCTTTGAAATATTTTATATAAAATTTATTTTTATGAAATATTAAATTATCCAAATTCATTTTTTGCTAATTTTTGCTCTAAAAATAAAATTAAATAAATTAATATTTTACATGAATAAAGTTAATACAAAAATATTTTATAAAAACAAAAATGAAAAGAAGTAAATTTCACAAAAGCGGAAAAGAGTGTAGATAAAATTGGATAAATTAATGTCTCAATAGAATTGATACAAAACAATTTATACTAACAAAAGTGAAAGGAAGGGAATTTCAAAAAAGGTGCTTACTCTTTAAAACAATTTCCCTCAAATTGTGGAGGGGCGAGAGAGAGGTTTGGATAGTATCCATTTGATTTAGGTCAGGAATTTTCCTTTGGAGGATAATTGGGTTCTAATGTGGCCCAACTCTGGTTTGAACCCAAAATGCCGTCAAACCTCGACCAAGGTCGAAGTTTCTACGCCATATGCATGGCTTCGTATTTGTTGCCTCTCCCCACTCCTCCTTTATCTTGGGGAGGAAGCATAATCTAATTAATTGCCTAGGTTGGAATCTTATTCTAAAGCCTGATTTAGTGATCAACAGATAGTTGGTTTAACACTAATCATATCACCGTAAGCCTAAACTAAGAAGCAAAATCAAGATTAGCCGCGCCTAGCAAATCCACCAGCCCCCCTTTTATAATAAACAATTTACTAATTATCAATTGCAGTGACCCTTTTTACACCATACAAGGATCATGGAAACATCAATTAGTGCCTATAATTATCATAACTTAAATCCAAGTTTATTTTTATAATTGGCATCCTAAGCTCTAAGCTTAGCAATTAGAGTATAGCTCTAATTACAAAAGTTAATTTCTTTCTGCGCGTGCGCCCCACAAAATATTATTATCCCTAGCTTCCTAACTCTAAATTCTATTTGTTGGCGTCAGATTTTGTCAGCTATCCGTTAGAAGAAATTGTTATTCTTCATCGCTTAAGTTACAAGTCAAGAAAATTTAGTTACGGAATTTACGGACGCAGGGGTGATTAAATGCAAGCTTCATCCGTCTATTTTATCAGAAAATATTTTTTATATAAAAATATTATTTAGATGTATATTAATGAAGATGTGACATATTATATATATTTATAATAAAAAAATTAAAATTAATGTAATAGAAAAAAATAATTATTTTTAAAAAATTTTATTTTTTAAAATTTTTTTATATTTAATATTAAATAGATAAAATATTTTCCTTACATTAATATTTTATAACTATATTTTATACTCTCAAAACAAACCGATTTATAATATTGATAAACTCGTGGCCTATAGTGATGGTGTGAAGAATCTAAACAAAGACAAAGCATCAGTCACGGTGGAGGTGTCTGTCAAAAGATGTTCCAATGCGTTGCAGAGTGTGGACAAAGAGTTTATGAATAGAGGATTGAAGTTTTGGTCCATACCTAATGTCCTTATATAATTATATAGATGAAACAAAATAGTCCAAAACAGCAACAAGGTTGCATGGCATAGGGGTTGTTCTGGGAGGAGTGGTGATAATCTTAGAAATCGTACAAGTATTGTTGGATCTTGTCAGATTGTCTGCACAGAGTCAGCGCTCATGATAGAGATCGCGTGAAGTGCTTGGGGGTAGGGGAGTTTGCTGAGTTCTCGGGGTTATCACCGTCGGCGGAAGGGCCATTAATCGAATGGCAATATAAGGATTTAAAATGTTCTTGGTGTTATCAATTATGCAGGTGAGGAAGAATTAACTTATCAAAATAGCTCATGGTACAAACAGTATTTTCAGAAATTTTTAAATATTAGGTATATGACACAATCTTATTCATAAAATGAAATTATTAAAGAATAAAATTGTGCAATACTACCTAAATTTAAAAATTCTGAGAATGCCTTAAAATTTTTCATATATATATATTCAAGAAAGTTTAATTATCCGTTGCATAAAGTTGCGAACAATATTATTGTTCATGGAATGAAAAAATGAAATTGATTCAACGAGTATAATTTAAGTCAATAAATCAATTTAATTAATTTTTAAATTGCGGCTCCTTCTCAATTAATTGAAATTCGAGAATTTCCATGTAAGTTTTCATTGAACTCAAATATTAATTACCAAATTCTGACATAAAAGTGTCATTTGTTCCACTTCTCCCTTCTTAGGCAAATGAATTTAAAACATTTCCATGCATTTAGCTGAGTCTATTTTACTACTAAGGGCAAATTCACATTCAGCATTGTAAAACTACAAACAATATTTTTTACTGTAGTGGTCCCTCCTTATTAATACAATCATCCAAGATCTCTAAATAAAGAAGGGACCAAAGACACACGGAACCTAGAATCAAATCATTTTGCAAAAGAAAATAATGAAGCAAAATATCAAGAGATAAATTAGACTAAAGGAAAATAATAACAATCGATAATCAAATTGCTCTAGCTAGCCAGATATAGTGGAAAGGTTTCTCTTGGCAAAAGTACTGTTCTTGTTATTGTGCATCCAGACTTTGAGGACTCTTCTCTTGATTCCAATCTCTTGGCAAAATTGCTGCACTACAGATTCATCCAGCTTTTGTATTCTCCAACTGGCCTTCTCTGCAAACCTCAGCATCTTCTCCTTCTGTTCTTGACTGAACTTGGTTCTGAACCTCTTCTTTATCTTCTCAGCTGGCTTGTCCACCTCATCGATATTGGCCTTCATCTCGTCAGACTCATCGGAAGAAGGATTTGATCCATTACTTTTGTTGGGATTCGTAATTTGCGTGTTACTATTAGGAAGTACAGGAGGAAGATCATGATATTCCAAATTGTTATCGGGTTGCATGATCTCTTTTCTGTGGAAGTTTCTATGGCAACTGCAGGCCGAGCACATGAGAGACTCCGGTGAGCCTTCTTCTCCCGAAGGCATGAACTCACCGCAGCCATCAGTTGCATTGCCACCCATTGCAGCTGCATGGTTCTTCATGCACTCCTTGTACCTTATTGTTTTCTTCTTCTCTTCCATATGCTCCTCCATAGCTGCTGGAGGTGAGCTTGACCTCCCCATCTTGTTATTAACATGAAAATTGCAAGATTCCATACTTCGCTGATTCCTATATCCAAAAGAACAAAAGGAAAACAAACCAGAAATAACAATGGCTCTGAATTTTGATGAAACAGACGACGATTTTGTTTGAAGTTTGTGAAATTGTATTTGGAGCAAACTGGTAATATAGAAAGAAGAATAGAGAGTAAAGAAATGAGAAGGTAGGATGGAATAAGGTCTTCGGTGGTGAATTTTGCAAGTGAAGCAAACTGAGGCGGCATTTATATTGTATTATATAATGATTAAAGATATGGGATGGACTATTTTATTGGCGACTTTAGACAGTAAAGTAGCACACAAGTATGTCTAAGAGAGGGCCTTAATTGCAATTAAACAAACAAGTCAGACTGAGATCAGACAATTAGAAAGCTGGGAGGTGCATGCTTGCTTTGCTTACACTATTAGACTTTACCATTACGCTGTTAAAAGAACTCTCTCTCTGTCTCTCTAACTGAAAGTAATAAAGAAAAAAAAAATTGGAAGGAAACGAGAACAGGAACATTTGAAAGAGAAATGTCCAAAAAGGAGGGCTGGGGAGTCCTAGATTGAGTCGGTAGCCTGAGCCCCACTCTCCATATTGGTACTAATCAAACGTATCTACTATCTACTATGAATTACAAAGGTAGAGATCATTATCTATGTCCAAAAAGCTAATTAGAAAAGAGAAACCAACATTATTATACATTTCCAAGAGGGAAAACGGACGAGAAATTTGTTGCTAGTACTTGGGAAGATCACAAAGGTATGTGAGTTTTTAATTACACGACTTTTCTTTTACGCAAGTACGAGCAGAGACTCTCATTGTTACTGGTTGAGGAACTAAGAGCCAGAGAATTAGTTAGAGGAAGAATTTGAAACCACAAAGAAGTCCAAACTTTAAATTTTTGTACTATCTTTCTTTTTCTTCCCTCCAAACAAATCGACATATAATTGTTGAAAAAAAAAAATTTATTCCAGAAAATTAAACATACTCCATGAATCGAAAAGATCTTGAGTTTGATCTGCAGCACAACATTACGTCAAAGATGGAGCTTGTCCGAACTTGCAAGAATATTCAAGTCCCCAGAATTCAGGTACCTTGACTTCACATATCCGATATCCATTTCAATAGTAGTTTCTTAGAATTATACTGCAAATAAGTACCATTCGCTAAGTTGGTATAGTTATTTCTTGTATAGCAATAGTAAATTGTCTTCTGCTACCACCAGGTAAAGTGCATTGAGAATTCATTACCTCCAAAAGTAAATAATGCCTATGGTATGTCTAATTCCTACAAATTCGTAAATAAAACATTAATGATTATATGAGGATCAGGAAGCGGCTAATGGTCATCTTTCCTATCATTACAACTCAATGATTAAACCCTAAACAGTAGTCCCAATTATAGTGTTTCCATAATAAAACTTCTATACACTTGCAATAATTATTAAGCCAAATCACAAAAGTGTGTAAAAAATACTAATTGACTTGTTTATGTAAGCATTATATAGAGATTACATAATACTAGAGCCCTAATATAAGATATCAAGTTACATAATTTTTCTTTCTTATAGAATAGGTGCATGTCTTGCCACTGATTTAAGTAGTGCTAGCAAAATTATGATTCAGATATTGAAGGCGTGTTTAAACCTTGACCCAACAATTAAAGCCATTAAGACCAATGGAAGTTGCAGTCCACAACAACTTGGGCCTTACTAGCAAGAAAATATTCCTCTATATGAAAAGATAAAATGCTATCCTTTCATTTTTATCCCCTCAGTATTATCTGAAATGATGTTCGTGACCAGATTTTAGCAAGCCCTCGGACTCCTCTTAGAAAGCAGAAATTCACACAAACTCAACAGATTGGCTAGCATATCTCATACGACCAAGCGTCACAACAACCAATGTAAAAAGACAAATGGACAAAAACCAAAAGGCTTAGTGGCAGTGTGAACTTCCTCAACATGAAAACGTGAAACCCCGAGAAGAGATACGGCAACACTTGGGGTTAATACTAAAATCAGTTATATATGTTTTGAGTAACGAAGTCAACATTTTCGATTCTTTTCAGACAATCAACCTCACAACCATCCATTATTCACCAATCATACATGAAAGAAGTTCAAATTTACCATCAATGTAATTGCAGTGCATCTTGACACATATATACGTAACCATATTACACAGGAAGACTGGAAGCACCGAAACAGAAAAAAAAAAGTGACATATAAACAAAAAGTTCAGGCCCTGCTAAACTGGTAAGCGGCATAAGACAAGGTGACCCCAGACCAGCTATGGTGGATAAGTTTTGCCTTTGTATTTTCACCAGCGGCCCCCCGGGCCACAGGCAACGGATAGTAATGATCTGGCTCTGTGGGAGCCTTTCTTGCATGGGCTGCCTTCTTTTCATGTTCATTTATATCTTCATATCTGCATCAACAATTCAATGTATAAACAGACAATAATGCCAGATTGCAGCCTAAGGCAAATTACTTATTATATCCCCCATAATCATGTTCTTCTTCAGACAATTTGCCATCCTCGTCTGAATACACTGAATGCAGAATAGGGAGTTTGATAATTGATACTAATAAACACAACATGGATTCTGTGACCCACAAACCTCAAATTTTATGTCATTTTCTTGGGAAGCTTCAAGCACATTGCAACTTAGTTTATCACTACGCAACCCTAAACTGGAAGAATAAAAATAAACTAAACCCCATAACTTAAAACTATATAAAGTAAAAAATATATCGGATGCTCCTCTTAAAGTCATATAATGCTGTTTACTTCCACATTTATCTCCATATGTACTCATCAAAAGCAGAAGTGAAAACAAGAGGACGCATTCACCTTCCTTCAAGAAGAGCATCCTTCAACCAAGTATCGAACTCCAAAGCCCAAGAAGCATTGACGCTAATAGGATCTTTTCTTGAACCCAAGTTGTGAGTGGCACTTCCGTAACCAAATACTAAAACACCTTCATCCTTAAGAGGGGCTAATGCCTTTCCCATGTTATAGTGATAAGTTGCATCTCTGTCAGGACAGAGAGTTGACAAACTGGGATGTCAGCCTCAGGATACATCATCAACGGAACCCAGGCGCCATGGTCGAGCCCTCGTTTTTTATCTTCGTCAACGCAGCTAGAACCCGATGCTTGCAGCAAATCTTTCACCCTCTTTGCCAAGTCTGGAGCTCCCGGTGCGGGGTATTTCGGCTAGTAAATCAGTGAAGAACATGTATAAGAGATAGCTTTTGAAAGAAGTTTTCTAATATCCCATTCACAGCTGTTCTAATATAGATACTGATCGGGCCAGCAACAGATAATGCATTTGCTTAGTGAAGAATTCGAATTTTGCTGGTTACAGTTTCGATTGAGTACCAGTTCATAACAATTATTCCTGTATAAGTTTCAATTGATCTAATGTTTTTTGCATCTTGGGAATCAAACATAATTTTATAATTAAGTGTACGAAGCATGGTTTCAAATTGGTGTTCACAATGAGAAGGCAGATCCATGCCAGCCAGTGTAGGAAAGAATCTATTGAACCTAATGTCAGCTACCTACGCAACCAGCCGCTCACCAAACCCCCCCCCCCCCGGGAACCAACAGGGGACGTGTAGACCAACAACTTTAAAAGTATTATCTATTTGAATTAAAAGTAATCACATTCAAGCATGGAGAATTGTAGTCTTTAATCGCAATCCGCACTCTATTGTCCAAAAGCTGGGAAGGGAGAATATCATAATTTCCACGTAAAACTAACCCAGAATCCAATTTCAAAGTGCTAATCTCATCGTACATGTGTTTGGGGAAATTATAGAAGTCATGGATGGTGTTGACGGAGAGGAAGGGAGTTTCCCAATGGCCGGAAATGACGAGAATAGATTTAGGTCTTTGGGGGAAAATTTTCTGCCACGACTGCAAGAAAGACCTCGCCGAAATTAAATCGTCAAATGACAGTGTCGGCAATCCCCGGGAGATGTAGAAGGTATCTCTTACCGACATTTCCCGCCTTTTCTACTCGATTCTCCGCAAACAAACGGGTTTTTTCTGCCTCGACCTGTATTACGGGATTATATTTAGCGAGTGAGTGAGTGACAAATGTATGTAGATAAACCACTTTGCTGTCTTGTGGGACACGTTGTAGATACCGACGTCTGACCTGACGGCTGCAGCTGCTTCAGAAAAAAAAACCCTGAATGATTTAATTAGAAAAAGAAAAAGAAATTAATAAAAGGAAATAAGGGGAAAAGAAATCAACATCAATATCTATTTTGTTTGATTCAAATAAGACATAAAATTAAGTATTTTTAATTTATTTTATTAATAATAATAATATTAAAAATTAATTTATTTATAATTACTATTAAAATAATTATTATAATTATTATTTTATTTACTAATATTATAATTTTTTAATTATTTAATATTAGTTACTAATATCTTATTAATATTATTTCAATTATTAATATCATAATAAAAATTAATATTATTGAAATAATACTAATTATTATTTATTTAGAGTGCATTTGATGGATCTGCTAGCATTTGTTATGTTTGACCGAAAAATAATTGTTTGACTTGTATAAAACAGTTATTTTTGAAATGTTGCAAAGGCGACCGTTTTTGATCAAATAGCCGTTTGACCAAAAATCATCATTTGCCAAATGCAGCCTTAATTATTATCTTTAATGGTTATTATATTTATTTTTATTTTATTAATATTATTAATTATTTTCATGTTATTAAATATCTTATATTAACTAATATTATTATTTTCACAATTATTTAATTTTAATTATTAATATTTTATTTTTTTATTATGCCATTTATTACTATATTATTTATTTATTATTTTTTATAACTATGATAATTATTATTTTATTACAAATATTTATTATCATAATTAAATTATTAATATTTTTTAATATTATTGATTTTTATATAATTATATGGTTATTATATTTATTATTATATTATTATTTATTTTTTATTTAATTAATTTTATTATTAATTATCATTTAATAATTATTTTTATTTTACTTATATTATTTTTATTATTATTATTATTTAAAATGATAAATTCAAAACCTAGATTAAATGAATCACCATTCTTTCATTTGGATAATCTCTTTGAGTGAAAATGAAGAAAGAAAATGAATTTTTTAAAACTAAATAAAAAAACAGAGAATAAAACTATTCTCCTTTTCTTTTCTAATTACATCTTATTAAATAGTTTTCTTAAATAAAATTAATAATTTTTTAATTTTGCTTAAAATACATTTCCATGGCATTTAATTATTTTAAAATATCAGTAAATTATATTGTAATACCACTTCTTGAACTTCCTGTTATTATTTTATTGTATCTATTGTTATTTTATTAATATTATTAATTATTTTCATGTTATTAAATATTTTATATTTACTAATATTATTATTTTCATAATTATTTAATTTTAATTATTAATATTTTATTTTTTTATTATGCCATTTATTACTATATTATTTATTTATTATTTTTTGTAACTATGATAGTTATTATTTTATTACAAATATTTATTATCATGATTAAATTATTAATATTTTTTAATATTATTAATTTTTATATAATTAGATGGTTTATTATATTTATTATTATATAATTATTTATTTTTATTTAATTAATTTTACTTATATTATTTTTTAATAAATTATTATTATTATTATTATTAAAAATGATAAATTCAAAATGTAGAATAAATGAATCACCATTCTTTCATTTGAATAATATCTCTAAGTGAAAATGAAGAAAGAAAATGAATTTTTCAAAACTAAATAAAAATAAAGAGAATAAAATTCTACTATTCCCTTTCTCTTTTCTAATTACATCTAATTAAATGGTTTCTAATTATTTTTCTTAAATAAAATTAATAATTTTTTAATTTTGCTTAAAATACATTTTGATTGTATTTAATTATTTTAAAAATATCAGTAAATTACATTCTAATGCCACTTCTTGAACTTCCTTTTAAAAAAAGTGTTAGTAGTGATATTTATTTCAAATAGGTATCGATTTTATGAATTATTAATATTATATTTCTAAAATAATCATTTTTTAACCATTAGAATGCAATTGTGAATTAAAAACATCGGAAAGGTATAACTCTATGATTAATTAACCAATTTTCATTTCTGACCACTCATTTTAATTTGTCTTCTAATTATCTTTTGATAAAAAATAAAAAATTTTAATTTCGATGGAGTCTAACTGATCGAAAAAGTGTAAATTAAGTTCAAAACTTTGAACGATCATAACTTTACGCTCAATTATTTGATTTAGGTAAATTTTATATTAATTTCATATAACTTTTTGAGATCCATGCGGTGCAAAATATTAAAGGCATTTTGCCTACTCTAACTGGTGAAAAAAATACATTTTTCAATGGATTTTTTTTAATTTTTCTTCATTTTATTGTTGTTTTGTCAATTTTGATATCATTTTTCTTAATACAAATTCATTCGAATCCCATATTGAACTTTTCTTCCTAATTTTTTTAATGTCCAGTAATGCTATAATAACTTTCTTAATAATAAAATTACAAAAAAATAATGTGTTATTGTTTATAGACCAAATGGTAATATGTTGATATGCATACTATTGGTATATAAACTGTAACATCGATAAAAAATTTAAAATAAATGGATAAATCAAATCTCATTAACAACCAAACTATAAAACAGTAACATGTTATTGTTTGGTCTCCAAACAGTAACATGTTACAGTTTCATTTCCAAACAGTAACATGTTACAGTTTCATTTCCAAACAGTAACATTAATACAAAAATCTCAAATAAATAGATAAATTAAGTCATATTAATATTAGATAAATGGATAAATCAAGTTTTATTAACATGTTACTATTTTATCTCCAAACAGTAACATCAACTAAAAATTTATAATAAATGGATAAATCAAGTTTTATTAACAATCAAGTTACCAAAAGAGAGTATATTATTATTTTATCTTTAAATAATAATATCAATAGAAAATATTAAATAAATGGATAAATCAAATCTCATTAACAATTAAGCTATCAAATAATAATATATTACTATTTAGTTTTCAGAAAATAACATGTTACTGTTTCGTCTCAAACAATACTATTGAAATAGTAACATTAACTAAAAACCTAAAATAAATGGATAAATCAAGTTTCATTAATAATCAAATTATTAAATAACAGTATGTTACTGTTTAATTTTCAAACTTCAAACAATAACATATTATTGTTACTGTTTGGTCTTCAAACAATAATATTGACTAAAACCCTAAATAAATAAATAAATCAAGTCTCATTAATAACCAAACTACTAAATAATATCATATTACTATTTGATCTCTAAATAATAATAGGTTACTATTTAGTTTTCAAATAGCAATATCGACTAAAACTCTAAATAAATGGATAAATTAAATTTTTTTAATAAACAAACTAATAAAGAAGAGCATGATACTATTTGGTTTCTAAATAGTAACCCCAATAAAAAATATAAAATAAATGGGTAAGTCTGGTCTTATTAATTACTAAACTATTAAAGAAGAGGATGTTATTATTTCATCTCCAAATAATAACATCAATAAAAAATTTAAAATAAATGAATAAATTAAGTCTCATTAATAATCAAATTATCAAATAATAGTATATTACTATTTGATCTATAGATAATAATATGTTACTATTTTATCTCTAAATAGTAACAACAAAATAATAATATTGACTAAAAATTTAAAATAAATAAATAAATAAATAAAGTTTTATTAATAATTAAATTATTAAAGAAGAGGATGTTATTATTTAGTCTCCAAATAATAACATCGATCAAAAACTTAAAATAAATGGATAAATTAAATATCATTAACAACCAAACTGCCAAAGAGAAGTATATTATTATTTGATCTTCAGACAGTAATATATTACTATCTAAATAGTAACATGTTACATTGATAAAAAAATTTAAAATAAATGAATAAATTAAGTCTCATTAACAATTAGATTGTTAAAAAAGAGCATGTTATTGTTTCATTTTCAAACACTAACATTAATTAAAATTTTAAAATAAATAGATAAATTAAGTCTTATTAATAACTAAACTATCAAAAAATAGTATGTTACTATTTAATCTCAAAATAGTAACATATTACTGTTCAAATAATAACATATTATTATTTAGTCTCAAAATAATAACACACTGTTGTTTAGTCTCCAAACAGTAATTTCTTCAAGATAATTATTTTTAAAAAAAAAGTAAAAGAAAAATATTATTCTATAATTTTATGTAAGATTTTATGCCTCCAAGTTCTTATTTATTTTTATTTTTATCTTAATTAAAAATTTATTTTAATCCCTAAAAATTGAATTTTTATTAATTTTATTTATAATTAAAATTTTATATTAATTTAATTTTTATAATATCAAAAAAATTCAATTTTAGTTTTTATAAATTTTTTATCTTTTATTTTTAATTTTTATAAGATTAAAAATTCTTTAATTTTAATATTCGACATTAGAGATTCCCATTTTAGTATTTTTGTTCTTTTAGAAACATGCAATAAGTGTATCATTTTGTTTTTTGGATTCTGTGGTAAATTACTATTTGCAGGTGAATTTAAATGAAAAAAAGTAGGCATGTGATATCTTATTACAATAAATTCTAACAAATGGTACCGAAATTATTTTTTCCTTAAAAATATTGTTCTATTTTGATCCAAAATTGCATTTATCTTCATAACTTTAGTTTCGTTTTGAATAGCCCGACTTTTAATGAAGAAAAAGAGTTCACGATTCATGTAAAGATAGAGACTATTCTATAATTTGAAAAAAATGGTAAAGTAAAGAGATTATTCTACAATTTCATGTAATCTTCTATGCTTCCAAGTTCTTATTTATTTTTATTTTTTAACTAAAAATTTATTTTAATCCTTAAAAATTAAATTTTTATTAATTTTATTTTATATTAATTTAATTTTTATAAAAATAAAAGTTTTTCAATTTTAATTTTTATAAGTTTAGTTTTTTATTTTCAATTTTTATAAAATTAAAAATTTTATAATTTTAATATACAACAACATAGGTTTCCATTTTGGTGTTTTTATTCTTTCTAAGACACATTGTAAGTATATCATTCTATCTTCTGAGTTTTGTTATAAATCATTATTTTCAAGTGAATTTAAATGAAAGAAAGTAGGCATGTAATATCTTATTGTAATAAATTACAATAAACAATATCGATCTTATTTGTTTCCTAAAAATATTGTTCTATTTTAATCCCTAATTGGGTTCATCTTCATAACTTTCGTTTAGTTTTGAACGGCTCAACTTTTTGTGAAGAAAAAGAGTTCAAAACATGAGCCTTGTATCCATTAGATCACCATCCAAGGATGTAGGATCTTATAAGCATATTTTGTTGGACTTTTTCGACTAACGCGCATGTGTATATATATATCATAATAATAATTATATATTATTAGCTATTATAAAATTTAAACTAAATTAAAGTGATCTAAAATTTTAAGATTAAATAAATTTAAATCATCCCATTAAATAGAGATTTTTATGTGTAAAGATTTAAAAATCTTATTTTTTATTTATGATAAGTGAATTAAGAATTAAAAAAATAAAGAAAATAAATAAATAATTATATTTCCTAAATTAAATGTAAGGATTTTATTTTTTTATATTCTATTATTAAAAAATAGAGAGATTTTGTTTAAAAGTACTCACTAATTTGAAAGATTAAAAATCGTGAAATCATAATTCTATTAATTCTCATAAATTTTGATATGTTTTTATATTTAATATATTTTTTGACAAATAAACTTGAAATTTTTGAATTTTGATAATGAATTTTTATTATTATCTTAATTGAAACTTTTCACAATTAGTATAAAAACTTTCATGTTGAATTATTGAAAAGTTAATTCAATAATTTCAAATTGCAACTTAAATCTCCAATATATAAAATGATGTTATAGCATGTCTTCTGGAAATAATGTATAATTTTTTTTATCCTTGGTTTTTAGTAAATCACATTAAATCATTAGGACTCAACTATTTTAGAGTTTGAGCAAATAGTATATAAAATTTATTACATATAAATCACCGGCTTGTATAATTAAAGTTAATGTTATATATCACGCTTGTATATAGAGCTTATTACATATAAAACATAAAGCAGCATACATAACATGATGTTAAACTCCGTGAAATAACATGCTTTCATTAGCCTCACACACACATAATTTAGGGCTGAGCAAACGGGTGGAATCTGTGGAGGCTCGCCCGAAACCGCACTAAAATGAAGAAATGGTTGGGTGTGGGTCAAGTCATGGATGGAAACGAGCAAAAACTTAGGTTTCCTCAGTTTCTGGCAGTCGAGCTCAGGAATGTGGGTTATAACCCACATAAGACCAAACCCGCCCGATCACTCTCAGCTGTTATTTTTGTTATATATACAGTACTGTTTAGGATGGTTGGAACCCTATGTATATATAACTACTCTTCAAGTTTTGGAAAGTCTTGGAGGCAGGAAACTAGGGTTTCATACTTTCATTTTTTAATCGAGGGTTTGAGATAAGTTAGACCAAATAGCACTCCTCTGCTCTGGCTTTACAGCTCTATCTATGGTCTTCTTTGTCTTAAATCTCTCTTTCTTTATCCATATAGATCTCTAGACTCTAGTTCAAATCTCTTTTAATGATTATTCTTTGAAAATCTCAATTATTCAAACCAAACCTCATCATTGTGGATGTTAAATCCAAGAGCAGAAATCTCCAATGGTAAATCCCTGATGGTAAGTTATCTCCAGTTAGATCTTCTTATTTAACTTATTTATTGCTCTTTTAGTTGTTTTGTTTCTATGTTCTTACAACTTAGTTAATTAAAAATGAAAAAAAAATAGATTACTTGGTTTTTTCTAATTCAAATTCCAAGGTACCCTTTTTGGTAAGATTTTTGTAAAAGTCTGTGTTTTAGGATTTTTTGTGATTTAGTTCACTTGCCTAGTCCTTGATCCGTTGATCGGTTAGGTATTTGAGTTAAAATTTTATTATTTATTTGATTAATTGATTGTTTCTATGTTTTATTATTTACTTCACTCAAAAGAAGGAAAAAAAGAAAAAAATTATTTGATATTGCTTGGTTTTAGAATCTGAAGTATAGTTAATTTTTGTTAAAGTTTAGTTTCGTTATTTTCTCTTTTTTATTTCTAGTTCACTTAAAAAGAAAGAAAAAGGAATTCGTTTGGTTTTGCTTAGATCAAAATTGATAGCATTATTTTTATTTGGTAGGGTTTCTGCTTTCACATGCTCTTGAACCTACTACAAGCTTTGATTTTCATTTTTCTTCTCGTGTTCTTGCTAGTGGATTTTATTGTTACTCTGTAATCTCTGTTTGCCCTTGGTGACTTAGATGAGTTTCAACTGTTGGGGTTCAAAAGATTATAAGATTATTGTTGAATGGACTGATTTGCTATGCTCATACCAACTATTATCAATTACATAGGTAAGATTTCTAGGCTTTTCATGGTTTAATAAATTTAGCTGAATGAGAAGAATGTTACATGTTTGCTTGGATTTCTGGACTATCCTCCTATGCTTATGTCAACTGTCCAAATGAATGAGAAATAAGATATTAAGATAAAATTTATTATAAAAGTTTAAATAGATAAACAGATATTAAGATATCAATAACCCAAAATAAATTTTAGTCTAATATGTTTATTTATCTATTAAACTATTTGTGTTTAGGTCCATTATTTTTTATATCATTTTTCACAACTTTCTTCTATTTGTCCCTTTATTTTAAAATGAATAAGCTGTATATATTGTCAACCCTAATGAATTACGATTTTGAGTCAATTTCTCTACTGTACTTACTTGTTTGATTATTTTAGTGTTTATACAAGCCAATCCACTAAAAAGAAGGATAAATAGAAAAGAAATAGTTTGGTTTCAGAATCCAAGTTTAGTTTCATAATTTTATAATTTAATTCATTTGCTTTTATAGTCTTGCTTCTTCAAAAAATTTCAAAGAAAAAAAAAAGCTAAAAATTTGAAGGTTTTACTTATATTTTTAGAAAGCTAAAAAACTTTAAATTTTTATTATTATTACTAGTTTTTTTACTAATATTTTATAGATTATTTTATATCTTCATCCATTAATTCTTAATCGTTATTCTGATGAGTTGAAATATTAGCTAAGTTAAAGTTATGATTTTTATTGAATAAAATCTATTGTTATTTTGGAAAATGCTTTTGATGATTAATGTTAGACTATTCTGATAAAAACTTTAAATAAAAATTTTATGCTATTTACCTAAAAAATGAGCATAAAATAATTGTGAATTGAAACCTAAATCTATAATTATGTAATTTGCAATATCAAAGATTTTAAGCTAACATTCTCTAATTCTATGATTCTAGGTTAAAGATTTTAGTTAGAGTATTAAAGCTTTTAGATTTCTAGATCTACAATTTATTAATTTTTATTGATTCCAACTTATTTTTTGTAGTAATTCAAAATTCTTTTTGAACTTTGATTTTGACCGAGGCTACTAGGTATGTTGTAAATATTTTTCTAGCATTTTATTATATTTGAAGCCTTTTTCTCACTTTTTCTTCTATATTGATTATGTTAAAATTACATTTTTTATTGAGATAAAGCTTTAATTTTTAAAAAGTAAAACTTAGATTTACATTTTATAGATTCTTGTTGATATATTAAAAGCCACAAACTGAAAAATGAGTTTAAAATTTTGAATAATTAGAGAGTCATATGTTGTAAAATTCTCATTGATATAAGTGCTTAATTAGTTTTAGTTATTTAGTTATTTGGATGGCTAAGTTCAAATTGTTTAGTTGTTTAGATGACTAATTAGAGTGTCATATGCTGTAAAATACTCATTGATAAATTTTTTATTTTTTATGATGTTTAGTTATTTATATTGTTTGGATGTATCCTCTAGTGCATTCCAATGTTTTCTTTCCCTTTGTTCTTGGGGTGATAGTTTACACATGTTTTCCTTTTAGTTTGAGACTAATAAAGTAAGGCAATCCTAGATTGCTAGTTTTCTTTTATTTTAACAGGCTTTATGAGGGACATTTATATTTCTTAAAATTAGATAGAAATGTGATGTGGTTGATAATACTACTAACTGCTTCTTATAAATGGACACAATATCACCGGTAGAACTAGGAGCTAAACCTACTGTAATAATATGTTGGTTTTCAGATCAACATATGCAACGAAAAATAAATTTTTTTGACCCGAAACTCACCAAGGATCCATGCAAAAAGGCATAAATCAATGTTAGGATTTTACCTTTTTGCGCACTTGTATTCTTTCTAAACAGAACTTTGAGAAACCAAGATAAATCACGAATCAATCACCAGCCGGAAGGTACAATGTCTTTATGATATCCACACGGAGTGAATAAAGACCTCTCACCCTCCACGAATCTGTTAGGATACAGCTCTCTCTCTCTAGGATTAGGATTAGTGCATTTTTCTGAGTAATTTAGAGTTTGATAGCAGCTAATGTGTGTTTCTAAAGTGCTGCCTTCAAGTTACTTTTATAAAATTAAGGCAAACCACATTTCTAGTCCTATTAGGATAATACTTCTAAAAAAATCCTAATCACACTTAATAACTATTACCTTATCCTTATCATGGAGAGAGTAAGGAAAGATAGGACTTATTCATTATCCAATATTAGATAATAATATTATCTCATAATATAATTATCTAATATTAAAAAATAATATTATCTCATAATATAATTATCTAATATCTAATAACGTAATTATCTAATGTTACTTTAATATCATATAATATATCATATATTATGTGAAAATATATTATTGTTTCAATTATATATATATATGCATGAAAATAAGCTCAATTAATTAAATTTTAGTCCAACTAAAGTCTAATTAATTATTGTCTCATTCCTACTCCTTTTCGTGTAACCCTGTAGGTTCTTACTACGTTGATAATAGCTTATTTGTAGATCATAGATAATGAGTGGTATCTAACAATACATCACTGCTACTCAAATAGTAAAACTATCTATAACTCAATATTCACTTAATGTATGAACAACACTTTACAACATAGTCCCTTTTGTAACTATATCTAAATCGAACTAGAGATATGGAATGCATCATTCTCATTGACATTTAATTTATGTTTCTTGATATTAAGTAGACTAACTTAAGCAAATGATCAATATCTCATATTAATCCATTTGAGCATGGCCATGCATTTCTTAATCTCACTCAATCAAGAGGCCCAAGGATATCACTCCTATTATATAATAGGAATAAAATTCTCATCTGCATCACCCATATCCCTCTACATAATTCATAACACACCCAATCAATGTCCTATAATACATCCTGATTAAAGGTGATACAGAACGATATGAAAGTGTGTAACTCCTTATGTAGGAAATCACAGTAATTTCAAGTTAAATGACTATATGCATTGTGGTCATATGAGAATAACTAATGACATTTAATAATCCATGTAGTTTTCTCATTGCGGGTCAGTCCAGTACATCTATTCACTAATAATGTACTCATGTATTGACTTGATATCACATATATATGATTTATAATTATTAGTCATTATAAATACTAGTCTCGATGTATTATTACTATCCCTTTCGTAATAATACTTGACTAGGAGCATTTTAAGAATAGTAAAATTATTCCAAGTCAATCATCTTTATGATTGACTTCTAGAACACACGTCAACACAATAGGCTTAGGAAGTTCTGCAATAAATTTCCATCAAATACCACACCATTTATCACAGTACCACCTCCACCTCAACTTCCAAAACTTCAACCAAACTAAAAATGAAAGGAAAAGAAAAATAAAAAATAGTAGCTAACAAATGGAACCCATGCAAGCTATGGAAACTACCCCCTACAAATGGAGCTCGGTAATCTGCTATAGCTTGGGAGCACTTCACCATAGTGTCTGGATCTGAGAAAAATGGATGAATGGCAGCATGTAACTACTATGGTAAGCATTATTATTGTAATCCTAAGATCAATAGGACTTCCAATCTTAATGCTCATCTTAAAGTATGTCCCAATTTTCCATATTCTCTAGTGTTTGATTCCACTCAGTTAGTCATTAGTTTTCAACCAAAAAATGAGGTGGTTCTAACATGGTACATGCACCACAAGTGTGTGATGTAGAAGCTAGTAGAAAAGCTTTAGCTGCGTTTATAATTCTGAATGATAGCCTTTTAGGTTAGTTGAAGGTTGGGGATTTAAGCATTTTCGTTCTAAGTTGCAGCCGTAATTTCATTTACCTTCACATTGGATTGTGGCAAGAGATTGTTACCAACTTTATTGTGATGAAAAGTCTAAATTAAAGGACTTTCACAAGTCTGATTGCACTAAAGTGTGTCTTACCATTGATTGTTAAACATCTGTATAAAACTTAAATTACATAGCACTAACTGCACATCTCATTGATAATGAATGGAAGCTTTAGAAAAGAATATTAAATTTCTGCTTGATACCTAATCATAAAGGGGAAACTATTAGGAAACAAATTAAGCTGTGTTTGCATGAATAGGGGATCGATAGTGTTTTCTCTATAATAGTAGATAATGCAAGTTCAAATAATATTGATGTTGCCTTCTTAAGAAAAAGGATTAAGACTCCAAATGCTTTGGTATTAAGTAAGGAAAATATGCATGTTAAGTGTTATGCGCACATTGTAAACTTAATTGTTAATGAGGGTTTAAAAGACTTGCAATCATCCATTAGAGCAATTTGAAATGCAGTTAAGTATGTTAAGTCTTCTCTCTCTAGAATGGCTAAGTTTAAACAATGCATTGAGCAATGTAAGATTTCTTCTCAAAGCCTTATATGTGTAGATGTCCTAACTAGGTGGAATTCCACCTATTTCATGTTAGAAGTTGCCTAAAAGTTTCAACTGGCTTTTAAAATGCTTGAAGGAGATGATTCAGCTTACATAAATTACTTTGATGAGAAAATTGATGGCCTTCCACTTCCCAATGATTGGAGTAATGCTAATGTTTTTACTAAATTTCTAAAAATATATTATGATTGCACTTTATGTTAGTTGTGTCCTATGAGCCAATCATAGAGATGATTGCAATAAATGCACAATGTATTATGTTTAATTTTAGGTAATTTAAATTATTATATTTTATTTCATATTTTTATTACTCTGCATAATTATAACTTAAATATAATAATTATCCTTAAAATAGCTTCGCTATTTCTAAAATATCCCTAGTCAAGTATTATTGTAAAAAGAATAGTAATAATAAATCGAGACTAGCATGTATAGTGACTGATAATTATGAATCATGGATATGTAATATCAAGTCAATACATGAGTACATTATTAATAAACAATGTACTGGACTGACCTACTATGAGAATACTATATAGGTAGACGTGTCATTAGTTATCCTTATATGACCACAAATGCACATAATTCTTTAACCTAAAGTCACTACAGTTCCCTATATGAGGAGTTACTTACTTTGATATTGTCCTATGTCACCCTTAATCGAGATAACGAGTAGAGCATTGATTGGGTGTGTCACGAATCATGCAGAGGGAAGTGAGTGATGTAGATGAGATTTTATTACTCTTGTATAAAAGAGAGATATTCTTGGACCCTTTAATTAACTCATTATTTAAAATGGGCGTAAAGAGGGGGAAGAAATGGGAAGGTGAAATTTGGGGTGAAATTATGATTTTCGCCCATTTGGCTGCCAAGTGAAAACTGGAAAGGGAGTAACTACAATGAAAAAAACATGTGGGCACTAGTGAAATTGTCCCCCTCTAAACATGAGAAGAAATTCGGAGTAAAATTAGGAATTTTGTCATATTTTCGGTTGCTACCCTTCAGAACCTAAGAGCTCTTCCCCTACACTTCTGTCTTTCCATCGTCGATAGCTCCTTTTTTCTACACATCCAATGCCACCTCTATCTCTTTCTAGAAGATCTCATAGGTATGTGCCATTTTAGGTCCATTTTCCTATTGTAGTTGTTGTATGTTTACAATGGTGTGCCCGTCGATTCAATCTAGTAGGAGATTATCACATTCTTTGAAATACTGACCATAGGGAGTCTGTCACCGTCGCAATTGTAACATTTGGAGGCCGATTTGTGCCTTTCCTGGTTGTGTAACTTGTGTTCCCTTATGAGTTGCCATTGCTTCCTGATTTCTTCCCACAGTGGTGTTGTGGTTGTCTGGTGAAGGAAGCTTGTTAAGAGGAGCAATGTTGGCTATCTAGTAGAGTACGGTGAAGGATGGCGATGTGTTAAACTAGTCAATCTGCATCACGATGATGAGATGGCATTCTCAATGCAGTGGGAAAGCAGTTAATTCTGGTTTTTGGCAACCTAGGTTAAGCAATTCGGGTCCGGACTTAATCTAAACCCGAGTTAGCCAGAAATCCGATCTAGCTGAGTATTTTTTTTCTTTTTCATGCACTTGATTTGTTCTTCCTATAACCGAATTGCCTATGTATAGGAGTTATTCCTAAATCTATTATTCCAATATCAATTCAATTATTCCTAAACCAATTTCATTCTTAAATTAAAAATAATCAAATTAATAATTCTTGAATTCTTGAATCAATTAAATTCCTAAATTAGAAAATAATAAAAGAATTTGTTACTAATTAAATAAATTTCTTAATTAAAAAAATAAATCAAATTATTTCTTAATCAATCCAAATCCTAAATTAGGAAATAATCAAATTAGTAATTCTTAAATAAAAAATTCTTAAATTTCAAAGTAATAAAAATAATTTATTTCTAAATCAAATCAATTCTTGAATTAGAAAATAATCAAATCAAATATTTTTATCCAATCCAATTATTAAATCAGAAAAATTAATGAATAAAAAATAATTGATGTAATATAATAGTTAATTAGTTAGAAGATAAGTGTTATTTTAAAGTTTTATGAAATTTTAAATAATTTTTTAAGTTTTCAAAATTAAACAGATAAAATTCAAACATCTTAAAATTGAATTAGATATAAAATCATTCTTTATATATATAATTTAAAATAATTAAAAATAAAAAAATGATGGAATAAATGTAGGTAGATTGAAAATATAAAATGATAAAATATTTATTAATTAAAATAAAATTATAAAATATATTTAATATTTTAATAAAAATATGAAATTAAAAATTAAAAATTATTCTAAATATGACAAATAAAAATTTGAAAGAAATATAAAATAATGAATTTTCACATTTATCAAATTTTGCAAGTTGAAATATGATAACCAAACGTACATCATTAAAGTATCAATATTTGAAAATATTTGAATCTAACAATATGTAATATTAATATTAGAGATAGATGGGAAAATAAAATTACTATTATTATTTAAAATTATTTTAAAAAATTACATATTATCAAAAGTATAATATTTTATTAGTGTATTATAAATCTTTCAATTAAGTTTGTTGAATTAATATTATAACAAAAACTAATAATATATTATAAGGGTATTATAATAATTTGACTCAATCTCATTTCCTCTCCCTCCCTAATTTTCATCCATTCCAAATAAAAAAAATTAATTTTACTCCTATTTCATCCCCCTCCCATTTTCACTCATTCTAAACAACCTAGGTGAAAAGTCTTTCACCTCTAATTACTTCCCCATCCATTTCCTTTCATCTTTATTTCCTCCCCCTTCCATTTTCACCTCCACCCAAATAAAGCCTGAGTGAGACTTAAAAATACATGGCCATGCTCAATTAGATCAATATGTGATATTGATCATTTATTTTAAGTCTACTCAGTATCAAGAAATATAAATTAAACATTGATGAGGATGACACACTCTATGACTCCAGTTCAATTTGAATATTGTTACAAAAGGGATTATGATACAAAGCATTAATAACATATTAGGTGGATGTCGAATCACAAATATTCTTACTACTTGAGTGGCAGTGATGTATTGCTAGATACCGCTCACTATCTATGATCCAATGATGAGTTATTGTCAATATAGTAAGAACCTACAACGTCACACAAAAGAAATAGGAATGAGACAATAACTAATTTGACTTCAATTAGATTAAAATTTAATTAGTTAGACTTATTTTCATGCATAAATATATTATTAAAGATAATAATATATTTTCACATAATATATATTATATATTATGTGATATTAGTTGATATTAAAGTAATATTATATAATTATATTATTAGATATTAGATAATTATATTTTGAGATAATATTATTTTCTAATATATAAGATAACTATATACCAATTTTAATATTAGATAATTATATTGAGAGATAATATTATTATCTAATATTAGATAATTAATAGATAAGTCCTATCTCTCCTCACTCTCTATATGATAAGGATAAGGTGATAGTTGTTAAGTATGATTAGGATTTTTTGAAACATTATCCAAGTAGAACTAGGATTGTGATATGCCTTAGTTTTATAAAAGGACTTGAAGGTAGCACTTTACATTAACGCACATTAGCTTCAATAAAATCCTAAATCACTTAAGAAAAAGCCCAATCCTAATCCTAGTGGGAGAGACAAATCCTAGCAGCTTCGTGGATAGGAAAAGTCATTGTTCACTCCATATGGATACCATAGAGATGTTGTACCTTCCGGCTAGCATTTGATTCATCTCAATCTATCAAGGATTTGTTTAGAAAGAATACGAACACAAATAAGGTAAAACCCTAATATTGATGTATACCTTTTTGCATGGATCTTAGGTAGAATTTGGATCAAAATTTTAAAATTCTGCTATGTATGTTAATCCGAAACCTAACACTTTAGAATTATCTAGTTCATCTTATGTGACTTCAAATGAAGCATTTACATAGCTTGCTTTATTTTAGAGTGAGTTACTGAAAATGGATAAGAATGATAATTTTCTATTAAGATCCATGACAGTTAACATGAAGAGTAAGTCTAATAAGTATTAGGGAAATGTTGGCAAGTTTAACCCACTTTTGTATATTGCAAACATTCTTGACCTAAGATATAAGATTGCTTACTTAAAGTGGTCATTTGATGATATATATGACCCTATACATGTTGTTGACTTGCTTTCTAAGGTTTAAATAGTATTGCAAGATTATTATGAATGGTATTGTGCAATATATAAGCCAATGACAGTAGGTAATGAAAAGGGTTAATCATCAAGACAGCAAGACAAAAGTGACTGTCAAAAGAAGAAGCATGCCCATAAAGTAAGGAGTGCAGCTTTCAAATCTCACTTGAAAGAGAAAGACACCATTGAAGCTAGGAATGAAGTAGAAAGATATCTAGCTAAACCTTGTCTTGATGTTAATGATACATTTAGTGTCCTTAAGTGGTGGAAGTCTAATTCCTTAAGGTTTCATGTTCTTTTTTTCTTTGCAAAGGATGTTTTAGCTGTTTTAGTTTCAACTATTGCTTCTAAGTCTGTTTTTTCCACTGGTGGGCTTGTATTAGATCCATTTAGATCTTCTCTTTCAATAAAAGTGGTCAAAGCACTCATTTGTTCCCAAAATTGGCTAAGACCAACTATGTTTAACTTTGATTTAGAAAAGATTGAATTCATTAATGACTATGAGAAGATTGTTTCAGGTTATAATTTAATTTTTATTTTAAGTTTTAATTTATGTGATGTTAACTTATTCTTTTATTTTATGAATACTTATTTTTTTAGCAAAAACTGAGCAGCAAGCAAGGAAAGTTTCACAAGATAATGTTCAATAGCTTATGGTTGTTAATTAGGTTTTCATTCTGGTGGTTGTTTAAGTGATGCATCATTTTATTTTCTTATGATAAGTTTTCAATTCTAGATTTTTATATATTTTTATTTGTTTAAAATCATTTCTATTTCATTTTTAGCAGGTAATATAAATTGATAGTATGCAAATTATAAAATTTTCTACTATCATTTTTTTGCTTTTTGTATAGGCATACTAAAGATAACACAGGTTTTCTTTTTAGTAGATAACACAGGTTTTCTTTTTAGTACAATTAGAGATTCCTTTGTTTTAGATATGAGGAATCTGTAATTGTCTGTTTGTAATTTAAAAGTTGGTATATTTGTATATCTTTTGGAGTGTGTTATTATGGTGCATGTTGTTTTTTCCTTTTAGAAAGGAAAAAAAGGCATACCTGTGTGTTTTGTTGATAATATGTAAATTAAGTAGATCATTCATAACTAAACCAGTAGAAATGCAGATGCTGGAATTCTGGATTTTTGTAATTATCAGGAACAAGTTGTTATCTTATTTGGTTTGATGCAACCTATAAAGTATTGCCAATTATAAATTATAAATTAGGGCTTGATGTTGGAATTCTTGATTTTTGTAATTATTAGATTTAAATGTTTGTCTCATATTACTAAAGTGATTACTGGCTAGCTTAATTATGCCACTGATTTAATTAGATTTCATATTTGAATATTGTTATGTGCCTAATTTTTAATTTGGTTTATCTACAAAATTAGGTTTATATATAATATATAATTTTAATTAATGTTAATTTCAATATGGGTAGATTAAATAGGGTAAAATTTCTATAAAAAGAGTTAAATTGTGATAATTAATTAATTGGGCCTCAACCTTTGAAAACTAGCCTAACCCTCTCCAATCCATGGTTACCCAGCCTTCCTGGTTGACAGAAACATTACAAGGCGGTTGGGTGATGTAAGCTGAATATTTATGTTCTTTAGTCAAGTTTGATAGGGGCAATAACCCATCAAATCCGCCTGCTGCTTAGCCTTAATATAATGGTATGATTATGTAATTTTACAGATTTAGATTAGTGGATTATATATTTATGAATTTAAATTTAAATTTTAACATATTTTATTTTTTATTTTTAGATGTTTAATATTTTAAATTAATTAATTGAAGCAACGTGTTACTAAAATAACTTTTCTATGTAGATTAATTAATTTGAAATATTAAAATGGTTGTCTATTTGGATTTCATGTGAATAATGACCAACTTAAAAGAAAGTTGTTATTTGGGTTAAATACAAACACATTTATGGTAATAAGTATATGACAATTATCAAATTCTTTATATGAATATTAAGTCAATTGAAAGAGAGGCTTATTATTTGATAAGAATTTATTATCAATATTTGATCACTAAATTAAGTGTACAACTTACAAATTAATTTTTCTATCCAAAGACTAAATGCCAATGTTGTGCAAGTATCTTGTGATGAAATTTGTCATTCTTTGAATTTGTTAATCATGTTGAATTCAAATTTTAATTGTAAGCTTGTTACTTTATTTATTTTGTTCTTCATTAGCGGATGTTTCTGCTACTTCAATATCTACAAATATTAACTCTATCTCTATATTTAATGGCACAAACTTTAAAGATTACAAAGAGAATGTCATGATCATTCTTGATTGTATGGATCTAGACCTTGCTCTTTAGATTGAATAATCCGATACCTTTATGGATGTAAGTTCCTTTGATGGTAACAAAAATTTAAAGAAATGGAAATGTTTAAATCATGAGTCCTTATGACCATGAAATATGTAATTTCAGAAACTTTTAAGGGCATAATGTTTAAAGAAATGGTACTAAATTATTCCTTAAAGAACTTGAAAAAATGTTTTGCAAAAATGAAAAGGTGAAGACCAGTACCTTTTTAAGGAGTTTTGTTTCCATGAGGTATAAGGGTAAAATAAACATCAAGAAGTATATTTTTAAAATATCTTATCTTACATCAAAATTGAAAGCACCAAAGTTAAAGCTATTTGAGGACTTGATCATGCATTAATTTTGATCTCTCTTCCTACATAATTCAATCAATTCAAAGTCAATTATTATTGCTTAAAAGAGAAATGGATTATTAATGATCTCATTTCATATTATGTCAAAAAGAAAAAAGATTGAAATAAAAAATAATTTACATCACTCTAGCACAGGTGTTTAAGACACATCTTTAAACAAAGAATGGAAAGAATTGTGTCAAATGGAATTCTTAATCCTTTTAATTTGTCAAACCTTAAAGTTTATGTTAAGTGCATTAAAGGGAAACAAACAAACATAAGGAAATTAAGTGCTAAAAGATCTTTAGACATTTTAGAACTAATACATACGAACATTTTTAGGTCATTTCTTATGGCTTTTTGGAATCGTCAATAATATTTTACTATGTCCATAAATGACTTTTTATATTACAATATTGTTATCTCATCCATGAAAAGTCGCAAGCACTAAATATGTTCAAGGCTTTCAAACTTGATGTTGAGAATTAACCAACAAAAGGATTAAATGTGTTAAGTCTAACTGTAATGGCAAATACTACAATAGATATGATAAATCAAGTGAATAATGTCCAACATGAATTGCCAAATTACTAAAGAAGTATTGTCCTATAGTACATTGTATTAGGGAGCCTTAACATGAATAGTGTTGCAAAGACATGAAATAGAACCAAAAAGAATATGGTTAAAAGTATGATTATTTAAACTACTTTGCCAAAATCACTCTAGGGAGAGACATTAAAAATTGTAGCTTACATCCTCTACAAAATTTTAACTAAAGTAATGATCAAATTCCCTTATAAATTATGGGCAAGTAAAAAGCCCAAATTAACATTTACATGTTTAGATTTGTCTAGCCAAGGCAAGGTCACATGAAAAGAAATTGGACTAAAAAATAGTCAGTAGCTATTTTATTGGATAATTTGAATGGTCTCAATGGTAAAAGTTTTATGATCCCATAATTAGGTCATTCTTAGAGATGAAAAATGTCTGGTTTTTTAAGGATATTAAGTTTAGGGAGAAATAAGGATAAAAACTTTATCTTTACAAAGAAATTTATTTTTCTTCTAACAGTTGTCATTGACCATAATCAGGATTCTATTCCTAACATTGCTTAAGAAGTAACCCTAAAACCACAAGAAAATATTGAAAATCTTCTTATTCAAGGTCAATAAGTAATTCTTGAAGAACAAACCCACTAATATCGAGAATAAATGCCATTAAAGAAACCATTAAAAAAAGGAGAATTGTGATTTTGGATGATTGCATTATCTTTCTCTAAGAACATAAGGTAAACAGTAGAATGGTGAAAAATGATTCAATTAACTTTCATCAAACAATTGAAAATTCTAACGCTCAAAAGTGGATTGATGCCATACATAAGGAAATTAAGTCCATAAAAAATAATGATGTTTAAGATCTTATCCTGTTACTTAAAGGTGTGAAAGCCATTAATCATAAATGGATATATAAGACCAACAAGGATTTAAAAAGCAATGTGGAAAGGTATAAGACTCATCTTATTGCCAAAAGTTTTACTAAAAAGGAAGGTATTGATTATAAAGAGGTTTCCTTTCTAATTTCTTCAAAAGACCTTTTTAAGATTATAATAGCATTTGCAGCACATTTTGATCCTAAGCTATATCAAATGAATCTTAAAACAATATTTCTTAATGGTGACATTGATGAAACAATTTACATCATGCAACCTAAAAACTTTGTTTTAGGAGATTCAAAGCAAATAGTTTGCAAATCAAAGAAATCCATTCATAGGCTTAAGCAAGCTTTCCATCAATGGTTTTACAAGTTTCATCAAGTTATCATCTTATTTGGTTTCGAGATGAATGTAGTTAATGATTGTATATACCACTAGTGGGAGTAAGCATATTTTTTTAGTTTTACATAGTGTAGCTTAAAAACTTTATTTTAGGAGATCTAAAGTAAATAGTTTGCAAATTAAAGAAATCCATTCATAGGCTTAAGTAGGCTTCCTATTGATAGCATTACAAGTTTCATCAAGTTATCATCTCCTTTAGTTTCAAGATGAATGTAGTTGATGATTATATATACTATAAATTCAGTGAAGTAAACATATTTTTCTAGTTTTATATGTTAATAACATACTTCTTGCCAACAATGGTATAAACTTATTACATAAAACTAAGAGATTTCTATCAAAGAAATTTGAGCTGAAAGATCCTAGTGATGTTTTTTTATGTTAAGAATGTAAATACATCAAGATCACTCTTGAGATACTCTTGGGTTATCACAAAAGAGTTATGTTGAAAAGATTCTTAAGAGATTTGGCATACAAAATTGTAAGCGAAGTGGTGCTTTTATTATTAAAAGAGATAAATTCAGTCTAGATCAATACCCAAAGAATGATTTTGAATCCAAAGAAATGTAAATAATTCCTTGTGCTTCAATTATAGGGAATCTTATGTATGTTTAGGTTTGTATGTGTCCAGATATTGCATATAATTTTAAGATGTTAGGCAAATACTTAAGTAATTTAAGAATGGGTCATTGAAAAACAGCTATAAAGGTCATATGGTATCTTTAGAGAACAAAAAGATGTATGCTCATATAAAAGAGATTTGATCAATTAGAAATCATTAGATATGCCAACTTCAATTTTGTAAGATGCTAAAATAATCGTAGATCTGCTTTAAGTATATCTACCAGCTTATTGAAAAAGTTATTTCCTAAAAGAATGCTAAGTAAACACCCATAACTTCTTCCACTATAGTAGCTCCATTTATAGCATGTTATAAGGCATCCAATCATATGTGATTACAAAATTTTGTTATTGGGCTATGAATTGTGTATAATATTGAAAAACCATTAAAATTGTTTTGTAACAAAAGGTCAGTAATGCTATAATCAAACAATAATAAAAGTTTATCAAAGTGAAAGTATATAGATATTAAATTCCTAAAAGTTAAAGAAAGAGTTAAATAGATCAGATATTTACAGAACAAAATGGAATAAACTTTATGGTTGCGAATCCATTTATTAAAAGTTTACTAGCTAAGGTCTTTCATGAGCACACCGCTTATATGGATATGGTATCACTTGATGATATATTAATTTTATAGAAGTTTTATTTATAAGTGCACTTGTCTATAAATATGTTTTATGGATATTTTATGATCATTTATTGCAATATAAAGATATTATATAGTTATATTTTGATCTTGTTTGGTTTGATCTCACTAAGGAATAAGGTTAGACCAATTGAAAATAAGCATGTTAAGATCACATTACATGTAGTTTCCATACTACACATCCATTCTTGATCTATATCATTGATTATATTGATATATGTGACCATTGATAAATCTAGTTACAATAATTGTACTAAAGGTTGCTTTGATCCTATGTTAACATGATTGATGAACCAAATTAATTAGAGATGATTTTGGCAATGATAGCAATTTTGAGCTTATGAAGTTATATTGTAATATACAATTATAAAGTGTTATGTGTGTGTGTATATATCCAAGTAAGAGATAGTTGAATTTTTTAATGAACATATACATTGTATATATATGTAATTGAATATAATAATTGTATATTATAGGCTATGATAAGGTTTAAAGTTAAATAGGTCTAAATTATCTAATTAATTATGAGTTTTTATTTGTAAAAACTCAAAAGTTTTATTTCTTATTTATGATGAGAAAATTAAGATTAAGAAAAATAAAGAAAATAAATAAATGGTTATGGTATGCCTTTAGTGATGAAGGGTTTTAAGGATTTTGTTTTTAATTATGGACTATTTGTATTTTTCATCTAGAAGGATTTGGAAACCACCTTCTTTATCTCACTCATCATTTTAGATATATGAGTTTTGATCATTCCAACCATATTGTTCTTTTGATCTTAATCTTATGTTGGATTAGGATTGTCCATGATTATGACCTTTGATTTAGACCTTATTATATAGATCTCTTTAGAAGACAAATCTAAAGCAATCTTTTACAATTTTTTGGGGAAAAAAAGTTTTGTTTTAAAAAGGAACCATTAAAAAGAAACTTATCCTAAGCTAACTTTATGATTAAAAAAAAGGCTTATAAGAGAAATTTTCTCATTAAGAGCTTATAGTGGTTCAATGATATAATACTATTAATATTGAAAGAAGGATTTTTTTTATTCATATAAAAATAATTAAGAAAATGTGTCATGAATCACCATTTCCTTAAAAAATAAGGTATGAAAATATTGAAATAAAAAATAAATAAAAGAAAATCAATGAGAATGTGCTTACACATCATATATTGGATTAAAAAAAATGAATTTTTACCCAAACCTAAATTAGAATGCCTAAAGCATTAAGACCCCTCATGGCCTATTTCTCTCCTTAAAGGATTGGTCATTACTACATTATTAATATATTAGTTTTGAAGGTGGTTATATATCCAGCATTTTAAGTTGGAGCCATCATAAAAATTGATTGGAGATATCTCCTTTAACGTCTCATTACATGACTCTATTCACCTATAGTTGCACAAACCTAGGTATAAGACCTAAAAATGTGTAAGGTAAATTGTAATAATTCCCAACAAGCCTAACGTAAAGATAACATGAACTAAAAATGTATAAATTTATAATAAATAAATAAATGAACATATATACATACAATAAGATACTACGTAGGGCCTTGGCAACCTACACTTAAAAGGGGGTGAATTAAGGATTTTTAAAACTTTCATTATTTTTGAAATTTTCTTTGAAAAACCTTTGATTTTGAGAAATCATGAGGATAATTTTAACTTAAAAGTTTTTAAGAAAGTTTTATAAAGATGTTTGCACTTAAGATGTGATAATTCAAAATAATTAGTACAAATTAACTCATTCAACCATACATAAACAAATCATTAAGAAATAAATCTAAGATAATCTAATGAAAAAATTTGCACATAACATATAACAATTTAATATACTTGTGTAAAGAAACTTATTCAATTATATATAAATATATCATCAAGAAGCTATTGCATAAATGGATTTCTCTTTTAACTATTCAATCATTCAAGTGTCAAGATCAATATTGAAGCATAATATATTCAATAATTTTATCAACTATGCATAGACAAATCATTAATAAGCAAATTCATAGGTATACACCCTTTTTAAGCATTTAATCATCTATGCATTAACATAAATATTAAAACACAATTTAGCATATAACATCAACAAAAATAGAACAAGTGATCAAGAAAAATAGAGTACATAAATAAATGTAAATAAAGTAAGGGTAGAAAGATCAAACACAAAATTTTATAGTAATTTCTCCCTTAAATATCCTCTTCAAAGTGAACATCCACTCTCCAAGTTTTCTAAGCTTGTATCTCAATCTACTATCCCTTCAAGTTTCAACCAAGCACTTAAAGAAGTCTCTTTACAAATCTTTGACTTTCTTGAATAAAATCTCTCTTTATAAGGAATATCTCACCCTCTCAAAAAATTTCTAAAGGATACTTCACCCTTTACAATTGGAAAGTGATATATGATGAATAATAACTCAAACAAAATCTCTGATAGAGTGGATGAAATAAATGAAGATCCTATAATAGAGAAATTTCAAATATAGAACTTAATTCATGATTCTGATGAAAGAAAGAGTGAAATGTTGTTAAAAAATGAAGTTCAAGTTCTCTTTTTATTGTATTTGATGTTTCTTAGCTTATATAGAAAGTCCATGAAGTATTATAGCTATTTGGATTAGTTAAGAATGAAAACTAGCCATTTATATTTGTTATATGCACACTAGAATAGTCAAAAAAAAATTTGTCAATTAATTTTGATGAAATTTTTTATCTCTATTTGTCCAAAATTGATTACTCAGTCAATAATCAATTCACAAGAATAGATTTGCAAGCTTAATTTTAAAAGGTTATAACTTTTTCATTTTAAAACCATTTTCAACAAATAATCTATCATTGAAAAGCTATTTGAATCTATTTTTATATGGAATAATTTCATGCTCATATTTTATGCAAGTTTTTAGATATGTTTAAAAAAATAAGTAAAGCTAAAAAAGAGTGGATTGTGAAGATTTTGATTTTGAAAGTCAACTTGTAAAATTCATAACTCTTTCATGTCTTAATAATTTTAAGCAAATCTATAAAAAGTTCTTTGAGTTTATTTTCACATAAAAATAATTTTATACTCATATCATTTGTAATTTTTGAGATATGGTTAGAATAATGAGCAAAAGTTACAAAGGATTAGAGTGTAAAAAATTAATTTCTAGACTGAATTTGAAAAAATGATAACTCTTTTATATATTGATCATTTTAAGTAAATGATATGTCCATAAAAATATTTTTAAGATTATTTTTATATAGAAGAAGTTTGATAATTAAATCATAAATATTTTGTGAAATATGACTAAAAGAATGACTAAAAATAAAAAATCTCATATTTTATTAGTTTTTTATTTGTCCTCATAAGTTATTTTGTAAAAACATGATTATAGGTTATTTTTTTAAAACAATTTGCTCAAGTTAAGATTATAAAAATATATTTGAGCTCTATATTATAAAAAACTCAATTTTACAAGAAAATCTAAGCCTAAAATGAAAAACTATACTAATGAAATCATTAAGCTTTTCTTGATACTTTTAAGCCTTTAAAACCTGAATCTTTTTATTTTTCAATACTTGGACCATATCTTTTTTTCTTATACCTCTTCTTTGTTCTTAAGTTAAGCATAATATGATCTTCCATTTTTTTACTTTAATGCAGACTCTCATTTTCCTTTTGAACTTTTTTATATAATAAGCATAAATTTTGCAAGCCATTTAATTAGTCCAATCTAATATATCAAAATATTGATATGCATGTTTCATATATCTTGATCAATCATATGGTTAGTCATGCTTGTATATGATATAACTCTTTTAGTATATAATCAAGCATTGCTGTTGCAATCATAATATAGCATGTCTATTGAAGATTTTATAATAATTTAGTATAAAGATATGCAATACTATTGTAATATTCATCTGTGATAATCAAAACTCATTATATAAAATTTAAGGCTAACATACTACAATGAAAGTGATTAATAAAATATAATAGGACATTAGATATTACATAATTATTTTCATTAGGCTTGACTCTTTAACTATTCCCAGCAAAGTAGCCAAACTATCACAATATGCTCGAAAGATATTGCAACATGAATGACTACTACTTTATTAGAAATACAAAATAAGATTCGCTACTAATTTTTTAAAGATAAAATTAGAAACATAAAATATCAATAAAATAAGTTTTTTTGTATCATAGAAAATGGTTCAAAAATTTAATTATGCATAGGCAAGATGTGAGACACCCTACTATAACTATTCAAAGAATAGCTATTATGAAACTAATTATTTAATATATTGTGGCCATAAATAATTTATTAATCACTTAACAATTATAGTGATAATTACAAAAAATAATAAAATAAATTAGATAAATAATTTTAAATATTTTAAAAGCATGCACTTGCTACTTTAACATAAATAAAGAAAATAGCAAACTACCTGAGTAGACAAAACTATTATTATAAGACATAAGATAAAGGATATAAAACTTTACAATAAAATAGTAATATTTACAAAAAAATGACCTGAGTTACATAAGTAAAGGCATATGTACCTTCAAGGAAAAGAATAATGTACACGTAATTGTTCAAGTTATTTTATTTTTTAAAAAATATTTTAATTTAAAATTATAAACTAATTTTAAATACATTATAAAAATCAATAAATTTAAACAAAAGTTGTATAATTAAATATGGATATGAATCTAGTGATGACCTTGACTTTGTTGTTAAAGTTTAGATGGTTGCAAATTTGAGTTAGGCAATAGGATAGCTTTTACAACTTGGAAGAAATACTACAAAAAAAAAACTAAAATCACAATGGCTTCTTATAGACATATCTATATCTAAGCATCATTTTTTCTTTTTCTTTTTCTCTATTTCACTTGTATGTCACAATCACATCATTTCTCTAATTTTTCTCTTCTTTTATTTTATCAAAAACTAGCATTCATACATTTTTACTAACTTCATCATCAACACATTGATTCCATCTCCAACTCTTACTCTTAAGCTTATTCTTTGCAATATTTCTAGTTTGAGAAATAAGCAAAAGAAAAAATTTTGATGCAGAAGAGAAAATGAAGACTTCATGTTTGATAAACCCATTAAGGCCTTTTTATCAAATAATTGGTGTGTTAAAGAAAGTTAAGACTTCAGGTTTGAGAAATAATTCTGGTAGCACCTTTGATAACAATTCCTAATAGTAGCAATCTATGGTAGAGATGAGACGAATGTGCATCATTCTCTTTTCTATGGTAGAGAAAAAATGAATTAAGATTCATAAATTAGCAATTTTGCTTCATTTTCTCATTGAAATTGTAAATGGAATAATTGTTCCAATAATAAACTGTCGCCCTGGAAATAAATTAGGCAAATGAGTATTAATATTGCACATTAACATTTCCATTAATTAATTAATTAATGGAAAGTTATAGTTAGAACTATCATCAAACTAATTAATTATTTAAAAAAATCAAAATAGATTATTTTAAATAAAACGATTAAAGTTGCTAAATTTATATTTTAGGATTAAAAATTACATTTAAGCCAATTTAAAATATACATTTTACATTTTTCCCCATAAAAAATTCTAGAATATGTAATTTATATTTATTGTATCTTTAGTCTTTACCTATCACTAGATGGTATTCTTTTTTAAATGTTTTCATTGAATGTATCTTGTAATTTAAATTAAATTTAATTGGAACAAATTTAATAAAACAATTATCCATTAATGTTTTTTTATTATACCTTATTATCTTGTTAGGTGATACCATAAAATATTCTATATTTACAGGATCAATTTTATACTTTGTTTGGCTAAGAGTGAAATTGGAGGAGAAAGGAAATAAAGGAAAAAGAATTTTTTTTTTTTGGTTGTTTGGAATGGATGGAAATGAGAGAGAAAGAAAATAGGAGAGAAGATGTTTTCTTTTACTTAGAATGGACAGAAATTAGGAAAAAAGAAAATAAGATTGAGTTAATTACCATAAAGAAAATAAGATTGAGTTAATTATTATAAATTTAATTGAAACAAATTTAATAAAATAATTATCCATTAATATTTTTATAATACCTTATTATCTTGTTAAGTGATACCATAAAATATTTTATAGTTACAATTTATGCTTTATTTGGTTAGAAGTGAAATTGAAGGAGAAAGAAAATAGAGGAGAAAGAATTTTCTTTTAAGTTGTTTGAAATGGATGAAAATAAGAGAGAAAGAAAATAGGAAAGAAAATATTTTCTTTTATTTGAATGGATAAAAATTAGGGAGAAAAAAATAGGGTTAAGTTAATTAACTACAATACCTTTTTAGTAGATTATGTCAAGATAATTATAATATTAATTCATCAAACTCAATTAAAAACTAATAATATACTAATAAAATATATACAATTAGTCAATGGTAGATTTTTATTAAATATTTTGAATTAATAATACTAAATTTTTATTATTTCCTCTAAATATTTTTATTAAATATTATACAAGTTCAAATCTTTTCATATATTGCCATTTTAATAGAGCACGTTTGCTTGTCATATTCTAACTTGTAAAGTCTAATAAACAAAATATCAAAAGCTAGACACTTTGTAGTTATCCATAAGCTAATATTCTGGTAATGTTCATTTTTTGAAAACCATCATACAAACTAGCTTCCTATAAATGTTCTCAAAGGCATACACAAATAATATGACATATGACAAAGTACACTTGGCATAGAAACCTAACTTAATGTGATTTATTGGAAATATCATTTCAGTTAAGTTCTAATTTCTATAGCTCATGCACAAACACTAAAATATAGCATTTTATCAATTATCCATTCTCATGCTATTGTCGATAATAGAGATATGAAAAGGTAAAACCAAACACCTCACTCCAGTTGAACTATGAACAATACACAATCTAATGCAAAGGCCAACCCAAAGCAGCCAGATCTTCATACAGTGGTAGAGTGAAAGTACTTACAATCCATAAAAAATATGATTAAAACTCATCATTCTGCTAATATTACAAAATCAAGCATTATAAGAACAACAAATATGAATTAATATATGGAATGTCAAAGCAAGTATGAAGATACAATATATATAAACTGTTCAACAACTAATAAGCACATAACATAATAATATTTTATCACATTACCAACTAACATTTCACTAAGAAGGCATCATGTGGTTCTGTCATCAGTGGCTCAACTAACTCCTGCATTTCCCATAAGTCAGTAGAACATTTGTAATCATATATGTGGTGGAACACCAAAAAATTACTCCTTTACTTTTTTATTTTCACATAAAAGGCTGTAACGCTTTAGTTGAAATTCTTAAAGTACTCTTATATTCTCCAACTCTTGCCACACATTTGTCTTGCTGTAATGATGAGGTCTACTATTCTTAAGAATCAATAGGTTTCTTTCAACTATTTAAATATGATTTTTAACCACCCCTCTTACTACATTGATCAACTGTTAATTCCCATGTCTAATCTTTCATGCCCCCTTTCAATCACATCAGTCATAAGTATCTTCTGCTTAGAATCCCTTCATGATAAAGTTCCTTGTGTTTGATTTAAAGAAGCAAACTCTTGAGACTAGTTAGATGAAGCACCCTTAGGACTGAATACATCAGTATACTATGTGAAATTAAAGGTCTCATTTCCCCATTGCACATTAGACTTAAACATTAGTTCAAAGTTATCATTCAAGTCTAGGCCTTCTTTCTTAAATGTTTAAGCTTTATCTTATAAAGTTTTGACATATGTACCTGTAACCCTAAATCTACCAAAAAGCTCTAACAACTTGTCATAATTGTGGATAAAAGTATATTTCCATTTTTGGGTCTCAGGCTTCTCTTGAAATTGCACCCTTCATTAGATAAACATAGAATATCAATTATAGCATGTAATGTCCTTCTATAAGAAATACTAAACAAAACAATACCATTAATTGTAATGCAAACACCTACTTCTACATTCATGTGCAAACATGGAGAAATGCATACACCCCTACATATGTTTGTATGGTATATCATATTATATGATTTTTTTATGCAATACTATAAGTAACAGATAACCATTATAAGTTTTATGTCGTAGTACAAAAATTCCATGAAAAAACATGTGTCATGAATCACATATATAAAAAAGAAAGAGTACATTATCATCTACGTATGTAATATAAGGTAATAATGAATCTCATTGCAAATTATAATTACATAACTATTAATAGGGATTACTTATAATGCTTAACATACTAAATTCATTACCTTACAAATCTTGTTCCACACTTCTTGTTTAGCTTTGAACATTCATGTTGTTAATTCCATGTGACTCCATTCCACCTATGGAACAAATCGTAGCACTCGTTGAAGTGATTCTTTAATATTTTCATCCTATTTTTTATGTGCTACTTTTGGAAGAATGGACCAATTGATTGCTTAAGTTCTACCACTATGGCAGCATATGTCATGGAAGTAAAAGTCTTATCAGGTCAGTTTCCTTTATGGACCTCCTCCAACAATGCATCTAACAACATTGCATCCATCTCAAATGTATATCGTAATGTGTCTTTCAATGATATCTCTCCCGTACTATTAGACTTCTTGTTCTTTAGCATTCTCTATTTACAAATTGTCATACAACCAAGTAATATGAAATAATATAAAGTGTACATAAATGTATAACACTTGTATGGCAGTAAATTTCAATTCATAAATGATATAACTCTTGTATGAAAAATTATAAATATAGTTCATAATTCTATTTATGGCATAAGGATTATATCCATCACGTTATAAAGTACACAAGGTAATTAAAAAGAAAAACTCTATCTATAATAAATGCATAACACATGCATGATAGCAAATTTCAATTCATAAACAACTTACACGTATAAGTATGACATTCACTTCTAGCATAATTGAAATATTCTATTAGTTCCAAGTCTTATGCAATAACCATTGAAATGCCATGTTCACAAATAATACAATTCTTACATAACAAATATAAAATATAGTTCACAATGCCATTTATAACACAAGGATCATATCCATTACATTACAAGGTACAAGGGTACATAAAAAAAAACTCTATCTATGATGAGCTCTGTTCATAGTCATTCCACATATGAGCTACTATGCTTTCCTTCAGGACGAATCCTTTTTTATAGTCTTCCTCAGTATTTCGTGCTTCATGGTCCCCAATATTTCCTATGTAACTATATACCTAATATCTTCTATATTACTATATAGTAGCTCACAATCCATTTTATCCATTAACCATGGATTGAATATGGATTAGGATCAATATCCATCAAAAAGTTATATAATATATGTAATAGTAATATTTATCATGGTCACAAAAGAATGATATGGTTTTGTCCCACTAGTTATAATAGGAAATCTCTTTTTAAGGACTTGAATGCTCCTTTAATTACATTCCTCAGTGAAGCATGTCAATGGTTAAATATTTCTTTTATATTTTGTGGACTATAGTGATAAGGCACACCTTTATATAGTGTTAAAAGTCCGCCTTTTATAGGATAACTTGCATCTCCTAGGTAGAATTTGCCTAGAATATATAAAGATCATACAAATATATGTCATAATATTGTTATCATCATCAAAAAGACTTATAGCAATGATTGTTAACTTCTTCTTTTAGTGAATAACATATGACATTTTATCTTACCTTTGAAAATTTTCAATCTATCATTTCTTTTATGCAATACATGTTTAAAAACTCTAATATCGAATGTAGTTCCTTTCCATCCAAATAAAAATATAAATGAATTTTATATCAAAAGAACATACTACCAATACATTTTATGTTGGATAATATTTTCTTCTTCGAAAACGAGAGACTTCTTCTCTTAGTACCTTGACTCATATATGAGTCCCATATAAAGCTCCAATACAATCTTGTACATTTTTTTTCTTTTTTAGAAAATTAAATTATATATAATGATAATTTGACTTATACATATGAATTAAGTATCTAAATATACATAACTTAATGTATTACCTTGAAATAAAAATAAAACCTATTATTATTAAGTATCTGTAAAGGAACCTCTAATCCTAAAAGTCGCACAAGATACTTATCACATATGATAACTCATAAAACATTACGGAAATGATAACTAATTGTCTCCCTAGATTGATAAAAGAAGAAAAACATAGTTATGTTATTTATGTTGTGAGCCAACATATGTAAGAATTGAGCAACATATTCCTCAATTATTGAATATTTGGAATCTCTCGCTCTACCCAATACTCTTAACTTTTTACATAGTCGAAGGAAAGCATAGGAACTCATGCATATCAAATTATGACATTTACTAACTTTTAATAAGTTTTGTAATAATTGTTGACGTATTTGATCTCTTGTACCAGTGCCATCATCAATGGGTTTGTATACAATATTTGCTTGCAATTGTAATAGATGCATCAAATGAACAGTATAACAAACCATGTACATAATACACATTTAACATAATCTTTCCCATTCTTCTATCATATCAACATTAATCAATTTGCCTACTTCTAACCACTCTTTTGTTAGATTTCATATCAGCATACATAGCAAAAATTAAAATTTTTTATCCAAATGCTACCAAGGATCCATGCAAAATGGCATAAATCAATATTAGGATTTTACCTTTTGTGTGCTCGCATTCTTTTTGAATAAAACTTTGAAAGATCGAGATGAATCACGAATCAAACGTTGGCTAAAAGGTAAAACGTCTCTATGGTATTCATATGGAGTAAACAATGACTTCTCACCCTCCACGAATATGCTAGGATACATCTCTCTCACTAGGATTAGGATTAGTGCATATTTTTTTTAAGTAATTTAGGGTTTAATGACAGCTAATGTGTATTGTTAAAGTGCTGCCTTCAAATTCTTTTTATAAAACTAAAACATACCATATTCATATTCTTAATCATACTAGAATAATACTTCCAAAATCTTAATCTTACTTAACAATTATCACCTTATCCTTATAATGGAGAAAGTGAAGAGAGATAGGACTTATCTATTAATTATCTAATATTAGATATTAAAATTATCTTATAATATAATTATCTAATATTAAAATGACATATAGTTATCTTATATTAGAGAATAATATTATCTTATAATATAATTTTTAATATTTAATAATATAATTATCTGATATTACTTTAATATCAAATAATATCACATAATATATCATATATATTATATGAAAATATATTATTATTTTAATAACATATATATGCACGAAAATAAGTTCAATTAATTGAATTTTACTCTAACTAAACCTAATTAATTATTATTTGATTCATATTCCTTTTGTGTGATCCTGTAAGTTTTTACTACGTTGATAATAACTCACTTGTTGATTATAAATAATGAGTGGTATCTAACAATACATCATTATTACCCAAGTAGTAAAAATATTTGTGACTCAATATTCACTTAATGTGTAAATAATACTTTGCAATATAGTCCCTTTTGTAACGATATTCAAATCGAACTAGAGGCACAGAATGTGTCATCCTCATTGATGTTTAATTTATATTTCTTAATATTAAGTAGACTAACTTAAACAAACAATCAATATCTCATATTGATCTATTTGAACATGGTCATACATTTCTTAATCTCACTCAATCAAGGGGCCCAAGGATATCACTCTTACTATGTAATAGGAACAAAATTCTCATCTACATCACTCACATCCTTCTGTATGATTCATGATATACCCAATCAATATTCTATAATACATCCCGATTAAAGGTGATACATAATGATATCAAAGTGCATAACTCCTTATATAGGGAAACGTAGTGACTTCATGTCAAAGGACTATGTGCATTGTGGTCATACGAAAATAACTAATAACATATGATAATTCATGTAATTTTCTCATTGCGAGCCAGTCCAGTACATCTGTTCACTAATAATGTACTCATGTATTAACTTAATATCATATATCCATGATTTATAATCATCAATCATTATACATATTAGTCTCGATATATTATTACTATTCTTTTTGTAATAATACTTAACTAAGGATATTTTTGAAATAGTAAAACTATTTCAAGGATAATTATTATATTAAGTTATAAATTGCGTAAATATAAAAAAATGAAAGCAAAATATAATAATTGTATTGCTTAAAATAAAACATAATATATTGTGCATTATTATAATTATCTTTATAATTGGCTCCTTAGAGATACACCAACATCTTCATATATATTATCCATGTTATCTTCCATAGTCACTTGTAAAACACTTTTAATGTATAACTATTAAACAAATAAATGTGATAGTCATCATGACAATCAAGCTCTATATCCTATATAAAAGTGAAGAGGAACTACAACAAAGGCTAATATTCTATGCATTTCTAAAAATTGATGAAATGAAAGTAATGCTTAAGTACTTAATAGAAATTCATTGAACACTAATATGAAACAATACAACCATGTAGAAACAACAATCAAACACATATCCAAAAATACAAGTGGAGATAATATGTGCAATGAATGTGAATGTACTTTCTATATTGAAGAGGAAAAAGTTTGGATTCATGGCAAATTTGCCTAGATAAGACTCTTATCTTTGAATATGGATCTCTACAGTTGATTACCCACAACAGTATCCTTTGAAATTAATTATCTGTGTGAAAAAATACAATATAAAAAACTCATGCCTATTGCACGATCAATAGTTATATGATATAGGACATATATACCACATATAAATAATGTAATTTTAACAAGATTTTATCTTTTCCATATACATAGATGCATCACATTACCTAAATTAAAAAATTATTTTTTCATCTAAAATATTCTTGAGATCTTACATAGAATTTATAACATAATTGCAATTTTCAAAATTTTATATTTCTATCAAACATTAAATTTCCTTAATTTATTTATTTATATATAATTAGAAAGTATTATTAAATCGTTTCTCAGTTCATAGTATTTGCATAATTTATTGGAAATCCGCCTAACTCACTCATATTTTATGGTGATATCTCAAATGGAATTATTGGATTAAAAGATCGTAATGCTTGTAGGTGAAGCATGATATCTCCTATAGGTTAATATAGTTAAGATATTAAAATTCCATAATAATGACATACAATATAAATTAACTAATCAATCTACACAAATGTTGAAGTTTTTCCTTGTTTATAAATTGTAATCTTTATTTTTTATCAACAAATAATGCTGATATGAAATATGATATTATATTATTCCTTTCATGAGAATTCAACGTTATTTTCCATTGTTCATAGGAGCAGAAAGATATCAATATTCGACACAACCATAAAATATAGTTATCTTAATGGAAAAGAAGTCCCAATTCATAGGAAATTTGATTATCTTCAATTGAGAAAGGGAAGAATGTAGAGGAATAGCAAATTTTGTGACTGTGTTAAAAAAAGAAAAAAATTATCCAATTGGGTCAAGTTTTTACCTAACCCAGCCTCGGGTCAAGTCAAATTCTGAATTGACTGACTCAGGTTAAAAGGAACCAAAACTGTTGTCTCCTTTCCAAATCCGTCAATCGCCATCTTCAGTCTGCTAAGATCCAAAATCAGCCACTAAGCTCTGGCGTCCTTCAACGTATGGCCACCGTTAATCAATATTCCACCGCAAATGGACCTCCTCCACCAAACTCCACTCCATAACACCATTGTTTCAACCAAACAACAATGGCAGCTCACAAGCGAATACGACATAAATAAGAATCGCACATACTTGTATGGTCTTCAAGGAAGTGACAATGGTGTGGATTTCTTCCTTTTTAAGATACTACATGAAGGTCTCAATTTGCTAAGAGTAACAATAAAAAACAAAATTAATACGGCTCGTCACCTCAAAAATCTTCTAATTTCTAAAAGGAAATTATGATGATAGCCCCACTACTTTTTTTCACTTCCATTTACATCTCCCTCTACTTTATCTCAACAGCCAAATAGTAGAAAACTAGAATTTTACTCTAAATTTCGCCTCCTCATTTCCTTTCTCCCCTGTTTACCCCTATTCCAAACGCAGGGTTAGCCTCTTTAGTTTGTTCGTTTCATGTGATGTTTACAGAACTTTCATTTCAGCCTTGAACTGTAAGCATTGAATTTGACTTTTTTGGGGACAAAATTTTAGTCTCAGGAAAATACAAGATTTTACGGGCCTCATCCTAGCAAGTTGTTGAAGACGGTCTCATCTTGCCCCACAAATACCCCTTCAAATCTCTGCCATTTTCGACTTCTCGGTGTCTAACTTCATTCGCTCTCCCACAAGTAACAAGATACAATGTCTCTTCTCCGAAAATTCCCTCACAGAGCCCTTAATTCCTTCTCTATCCTCTCCATTACCACCGCAGCCCGCCGTTTCACCACCCAAAACCCTAGCGCACAACCCTTCCCTGACCATCCCACCTCCGCCTACTACGACCAACTCGTCTATGATGCTGGCCGTTCCCGTGACTTAAACGCCCTCCATGACCTCCTCAACAAGCGCCTCAGCGACGGCTGCTTCAACACCAGGAAAACCTTCAACTTCATTACCAACACTGATGATTCCCTTTCCATCCTCGACGATCTCATTCAAACTCTTTCTCGCCTCGACAAAGGGATCACGCGCAAGAGTGCGTTTGATTCCCTGGTCTCGCGCCTCTGTAAGCTTAATCGGATTGACGATTCACTACGCGTAGTGGAAGCCATGGCGAGTGGGAGCCATGGTCTGAACGCCTGCACTTTTCACCCTATACTAAATGTGCTTACCAGGAAGAAATCCATGGAGGAGGCGTGGCGCTTGGTTGATCTCATGAGGAAGAAGCACAACGTTCAACCTGATCTGACGTCGTTTAATTACTTTGTCATGTCGTATTGTGCATCCGGCGATCTCAACGCTGCAGCGGAAGTGCTGAGGAAGATGGAGGAGGAATGGGGGATGAGGGCAGATTCGCGTACTTACGACGCGCTAGTTTTGGGTGCATGTAAGGCGGGAAGGGTTGATGGTGCTCTGATGGTACTGAGGAGGATGGTGGCTGACGGATTGCCGATGCTACGCTCCACACATATATTTGTCCTGGAGGCGCTTCTTGAGATGAAGGGTTATGAGCAGGCATTTAAATACGTGATGATTTTTAGCGGGAAAGATAAGTTTTTGGATTATGAGAATTTTGGGGTTTTGGGTAGTAGGCTTATCAAATTGAAGAAGCTTGGTGAAGCAAAGTTGGTTTTGGAGGAAATGAACAAAAGGGGTTTACCTATGGGTGATAAATTGAAAGCATTTTATGAAGGTAATATTGCAAATGGAAGGAAGTGACATTGTATTTTTTTAGGAAATAAAATTTGCAAGAGCAGCGTTTGATGATGAAATTGGAGAATCATGGAACGAAGTTTCACAAAAAATTTTATTTCAAAGGAGGAACGTGTTTTTGATGCCCAATTGAACCCAGAGAATGACGCAGCCACGGGTTTGTTTCTAGACCTTGTTTTTGGCGCTTTACTGTCTGCTTTGAGATGATATTCTCTGGATTTGAGTAATCTGCTCGCCTTCCCTCAGAATTGAGTTTGGTGTGAAGTGAAGAGATGAAGATTTTAGTTTTAATCTCACTAACACCAGTATTAAGTAGTAGATCTGTCTGACCTGCACTTGTGGAAGAAATTATAGACAGTCTGACTTTATTGGAACTGTACTGGAAACTTCTAGTCCACTGTAAACATTCACTGCCATCAATTTTATTTTTTTTTTTAACTTTGAACATGACTCGATATGGGTTGAATTGGCCTAGCATTTTTGCATACTTTTAGTCCTGTGGATCAGTTTGACAATGGTTGTGTCAATTGTGAAGTAGTGTGAATAAGATAACTGGGGGACCTATGTGCTGGCTCAACATTTGCAGTCCGGGTATATTGTGGAGCTTGTACCTTTACATTCTGTGGCTCGCTGGATTTAGAAAGACTGGTGTAAAGAATCGAGGATCACACTTGCAGTTGCAGTCTGGAAGAAGTGGGGAGGATGCTTCAGTGAGAGTTGATTGTGCTTGCTTGCATTAGAAGATTAGATTAAAAGTAGTTTTAGCCCATAGCTTGCATTGTTTTCAGAGACGGACTCTTACTTTTCTCTTTGCTGGAGATAGGCACCTGAACCATGTACTTCTGTCTCGTTCTACTTCTCAGTTGCTTGTTGGTCTTCCCTGTCTTCCTAATTGCTTTTTCTTTTCTATTCCTTCTTTGTTTATGATAAATTGCACATTAACAAGCTTGGTAGACTGAAGTACCGAGATGTTATTATTACTATCGCCTGGCTTCAATGTTTGTCAAGTTCACTCGCTACAAGGAAGTTATATTGAGAAAACTAATGCCAGTCTAAAACACTAAAACCACCCTCTTGAAATTCTATCCAATTCCGTTGTCTTTCCATCAACGAGAGAGAGACATACATAGAATTTTAATATGGATAAATTGCCTCATTCTCTCTCCAAAATTGTGAAGATAAAAAATTGAGTGGTCCTAGTCCTCGGTTCGTTAAGCTGTGTAATAATATAAAAAGGTCTGCCTTGACGGAAGCTAACATTTGTATCTACCGTTTATGGCCAGCTAATGTGAAACTGATGGGCAACCCAGTAACTTATGAAATGCTCTATCAAATGACAGACGTCAATAGTAGCAAGAATTTTGTCTAATTAATTTATGTTTGAGCGCAATTTATGTTTGGTCTTGAATTAACACGGGTACGCACTGTTCAAATAATGCAAGTTTTCGTTGAGTTTGGGAGGTAAAGCGGTTGATGAACTTTATTAAATTGTATAGTATGTGACTTGGTGTTTTTTAGTGAAAGGAGTCACGCATTGATGCTCTGAATTTCCATACGCATTATATAAGTTTGCTTTCAAGAGTACCTTCATGATTTAGATTCGACAAATTTATATTTTTCTTATCTTAAACCCAATCTCTAGATGAAATAATGACTGGCTATATCTTATTCACAGTAAGTACATACCCATCCATAATTCATAAATAATGTTCATGTGTTATAATATGCTGTTTAAAATTACACACATCTAGACACGGTTTACTTGGGAAGTTAACATGTTTTAGGGGTTGCTAATCTTGTATAGAAATTTCATAAAATTTGCAAAATTATAGGATTGCAAATGCAAATCTTACATCAATATATTATATCAGATGTAAACAAACCATCTACTGTTTCATATCAGCTGTAATGAGTGAGATGAACTGTGGCTCAAGCTATCGCTAAAATAACAGCAAGGTGAAAGATATGGGAAGTGAGCCTTAGCAATGGCGATGATATGGTGAGGCTTCGGCATTCTTTATTGGAACAAAGCCGTAACACTGAAGCATTTAATAAAAAAGACCATGAATTTTGCGGCTGTTTCCATCTCTGCACATCCAATCTTTCTTTATTTTGGTTTCTCAAATAAGCAGATAGTGTATGCAATTAAAACCTGGGTGGGGCTGACAGACCTTGATGGCTATTTGTCAATTAAAATAATATATTATTATTTAAACATCAAGGCCTATTAGCTCAGTTGGTTAGAGCGTCGTGCTAATAACGCGAAGGTCGCAGGTTCGAGACCTGCATGGGCCAGTTCCAATCTTATTTTCTTTTTCCTTCAAATTTGATATTTACTTATCATGATTATATTGGAAACGGCTGGAGATAAACCAAAGACAGCAAGATATAGACATATCCTATACATCAAGCCAGCCAAAATGGCATCACCCCTATACTGAGTTAATGAATTCCCAACAAAAGCATCCTAACATCAATGGTGCTTTTATACAAATCCTTCGTTCTCCCTTCTATACAAATCCTAACCAGATCTGCATGGGCCAGTCCCAATTTTATTTTATTTTTTTCCTTCAATTCTGATAACTTTTCATGATTATATTGGAAACAGGGCTGGAGATAAAACCAAAGATAGCGAGATATAGACATATCCTATACATCAACAACAGCCAGCAAAAATGGCATAACTTCTATACTGAGTTAATTTCCTAATCATACTTTCTACTCTGATATAATGAATTTAGGCCTGGGATAGAATTCCCAATAAAACCATCCTAACATCAATCATGCTTTTATACAAATCCTTCACTCTCCCTTCTATAACCTCAACCCCATCTTCCAGTCCCTTCAAGCTTATTCTCACTCCCTCAGTCGCAGATATCAACTCCTGTACTTTCTCCTTGCCCTTCATCTTCTCCTTCAAGCTCCTAGCTGCATTTGCTGTCTGCTGCAACTCTGTCATCATCAAAGCCAACCTAGATCTTCTTTTCTTTACAAGCTTCTCGCTACTTCCCTCTGCTTGCTTTTCCAATTCCTCCATCAACCCATACCATGAAGAACAACAATCTGCAGGCTGTGTCCTCAGTGGTAATCGGAGTTTTGAATCGAAAGACAAGCTTTGCTCAAGAAATCTGCAAGCCATTAAGGCCATGGCCTTGGATCCACAGATAATCTCACTGAACTCTGTTTCATGAGCAAGGTTTTGTTTCAACATTCTTCTTAAACACGAAGAGCCAAGCTTGCTTATTTCTTTGCATTGCTTTTCAGTTGCTTGACATGATTCCAAATGCTCTAATGCACGTGCTATTGCCATTGCATTGGGATTGGAATTCCCATCTACCAAACGGACAATCATTCTCAATGAGTTTACATGCTTCCTAATGATATCTATTTTCTCTACAAAGTAATTGCATGTATCAAGAATCTGGATGTTGCTTTCAAGGTACTCATCGACAGCACTACGATCCGTATCGTCTCTATAAGTAATGTTTGAAAGTAAATCCAAAGCTATTTTTTGGGTGGCGATGGAAGCATCAAGCAATTGAACCAACCAAAAGGCACTGTTGAACTTTGCTTCATCAGTGCCTTCATGGCTTTGTGATTGAAGGTTGTGGAGCTCTGCTGCAAGTTGTTGGTTGAACCGGCTTTTGATCGGCAATGGTGCTACGGCCACCGCCATCTGTGGTTGAATCCGCCGCAAGGAGAGGCTTCTTAGGAAGGCTGATGGTGTTCTCATGGTGAATATGCCTTCTATTTCCCTTTTGTTTGGCTTTGGTTTAATTGCCCTATCATGGCTTGTGGAACTTCATGACCAAATGCCCTATTTATGTAAGCCAATGAAGGACACATGTCAAAATGGCATTTGCATGAACAGGGTTGATAAAGCCGTAGATCCCATGCTGTGATTGGTGTCCTACAGAGGGGCCGAGGTGGGTCCCATATTGTTGACGGATGTGCCCTCAATGCCTTTAAAATGGGACCAAGAGGATGGGGCTGAGAGAGAAGAGGCGTGTGATGTGGGCTGTATTATGGGGCGTGGCGTGCGTGGTTCATTGGGGTAAATCCACGTACTAAATTTGCGGTACCCACTTGGATTCAATCCTATGAGGGAATATATGCGTCCAATTATTGGGGCACCGGAGAGGCTCAGTTTCACTTGATTTGTCACCCATCTCTGTAACTTTAGTGTAACACAATTTGCTTATCTATAAATAGATTGAGAAAGTAGATTAATTAAATTGTATGGAATTACCCGTTATGATTTTTCATGGTTACAGCTTGGTGTTCAAGTAATCAAAATGTAGATAGTGTTTTTGTTTAATCTCAACAAAACACTTGAGGGTTAAGTGTGGAGCTTAAATTAATTATTTTTTATATATAAAAAAAATTAGTGTCTGTGATCTTTATTATCATAAATTCCTAATTTTTAAGAGATTGAACAAACAAAGTTGAACACAGAATGAAACCGCAGAATATGCTCAACAAGGACAGGCAGGCACACTACAGAACATTTCACTGACCAATGTTATATATTTTAAGGATTCAAATCTTGCAGGATTTGGTTGGACGCAATCTTTGAGCAGGTGATTTATATAACTTATAAAGTCTGCTGATTGCAGTAGGGATGACTTAGAATAGGCTATATAGGTTGCTCAGGAAATGAAAAGAAATTTGGAGGCATTTTCTCACAAAGATTTATTGCTACATAGCAACAAGACCAACTAAAATAAGGCTCTTTCACTATTGCAAACCTTCACATGGCAGGCACCCAGAAAGCCAACATTTGATTACCCTGTTTCTTTGTTGGCCACGTTTAGGGTCCATGTGCTTTTTATTATCTTCGCATGGCGCATTTACTTTGCCTCTCTAGGCAGTGCGTATTGAGAAATTAGCTATGCATATGCTGAATTAAATGACACAAAGACATGAATCTGATCATTGTTGCGAGTTTATGGTCTTCCTTCAACAATCGAGCTCTTGCAATTGTTCAGTGGATACTAGATATGACTATGATAATTGTCGGAAGAAAGGCTATATAATGAAAGGTAAGATAATATTGAAGAGTGAGGATAGTAGCATGCTTGAAGTGAACCATAGGGTATTAAGAGATTCTTAGAGATTTTCAGAGTTTAATATGGGTAAATATTGAATGCAATTCCGTGCAAACTGTTTTTCTTGCTAATGGAAATAGCGGTATTGCTCGTGGTTCTATTGAAATTTTGAGTTTAGTTCCTAATTTGTTTCTCTTTCCATAAGATAGAATTTGACTCCTCTAAAATGTGTAATAAATCAAAAAAAGGTTTTAACTTATAATTATCTCATTTCTTAATTTTTTTCATCAACAATTATGATCATATATTTTATTTTTTAAATTATATTTTATATTTTAAAGGAATTGGACCCCTGTATGGCTATTAGAAGAATAATATGTATTATATTATATAAAAATTGTTGCTGCACTCAAACACAAAATATAATAAGCAAAGTATACAAGCACCATTCACAATAATGGAATATTAAAACCTAGCATCTTATATAATTAATTGTAGATCTTCAAGAAATTATGAGCTTTTTGAGTAAATAAATATGGTAGTTGTTGAAGGAAAAGCAAATTGCAATAAATTAAAGACTAAAACACCATATGGACTATACTATAGGGTAGTGTATCAATGTGTCATATATAATTGAAGGCAAAACACCCTGGTCGTACAAGTATATGTACAGCATTATTGAGCCTCTGATTTGGATTAATGCATGTATATTAAACTTTAAAATTAATCAGACATTTTGGATCTGATTAGGGTTCCTCCAACCACTCTCAAGAGAGAGACATAGTGCAAAATATGTTTCAGCTTTCTGTTTTGCTTTAAGAGAATAAAATAACAGTAGATGCCTTGGAATCAATATACCATTAAAAGTTATGAGAGAAAAGGAAGATCTTCTAAACATATCATACTTTCGTCTCAACCAATAGTACATCATGTGCCAACTTCAGATACCTACTCCCCCCCCCCCCTTTTTTTTTCTCTCAACCAAAGTTCTTCGTTCGATATTCCTACGTAGTTACTTCGAAACAAATTAACAGAGAAAAGATGGTTACAAAAGTTATCCACATGTTGTCCAAATGCAAGACCCTCTAATACAAAGTACCAATCGTACCATTAAGTGTATAGCAATTTAAATGCATTATGAGATGCATTTATTATGGATCCGATGCTTAGTGCATGGTGGCAATTAAGTTCAACTTTGATCTCACTTGAGTTATTGATAATCTTGTAATGCATCTAGGGTCAACTCTTAATCACTATAAAAAAAAGTGAAAAGATCTATGCTTGGATTGAGACATCGAGTAGGGGTAACATTAAATTATACATACATATATATAATGTTCTAGGTAGGATTACAAAAAATAAAGAAGGATGATTGTTCCATGCGAATTTTTCTTGCCAATATATGAGCTCCTTGATTCAATTCCCTGAAGAGATGTCTGAGTGAACTATGTGGAATGGTCTTCAGAAAGATCTTACACTCAAAAACAAGAGACTTTAACAGTTAATTATCACAATTATCATTAGAAACTAATTGCACAACAACTTAACAATCTAGTTCAATTATAAGGCTGGAAATATCTAAAAAAATGGCTAATTTAAGGCCCTCTAAAAGGCCCCATAGCTCAGCCATAGCCCAATTATTTGATAAAACCAGAAACCCAAATACAAGAAGAGTTTCATATTAACTCCAATTGCACCAACCCGACCAAGATTCCAAGCAATTGAAACATCCGTGTTTAACTTGTAAAAGCCTGTTGAGGAACATTGCTATTTAATAAAAGAAAGAAACAACCTTATCGGACGATGGGCAGCTTGCAAGCCCATGTTGAATTTTATTTACTTTAATAAAATGTGTTTAAATTTGAAACAGTTATTCGAATGCTTGTACTTATGTCATCCCTTATTTGGATACATGAAAAAAGAGGTAAAAAAAGTGTGAGAAGAAAACAAGTTAAAAAGGTACTTGGAAAATTAGGAAAATACTTTTCCATTAAGTGCTGAAAAGGAATAAAAAATTTAATCATTACGAAATTATCCTTTTGTGAAACTTTTTAATAGCTTACAATAGAAGCAATTTTGTTATTTAATAAATTATTTATTTTTTCTTTTTTAATTTCAATTAAATAAATAAATTTATATTTATCATTTTTCCACCTATTTTTTATATCCAAACAACAAGCAAAAAAAGGACTTTTTCATATATTCTCTGTCTACCCTTTTTTCTTCCACCTATATTCTTTACATACTTTTTCTCGCTACCCATCTTTGGATTTTGATTTATTAATTGCTGTCAAAAATGTGAAGGCGTTATATCTGAAAAGAACATATCAATCTCTTCAACCAAATAACAAGGAGACCATTTCAATTGAAGGCAACAGACTCGAAAGCTCTCAAAGAATTCTCCAATTTCACGGCATACAGAAAATTAGAAAAAGATGTACGCTAAAAAGGGTTGCTATCTTCGTCGTCCATAGAATGATGACAAGTACAGGGCGCTAAATAGCTCTAAAGTAAATTATCTACCATAAAAAGATATATGCTAAAAGGGAAAAGCAGAGGATCTAAAATTACCATAAATAATGTACAGCATAAACTGATCAGGGAGGGGAGGAAAAACAAGAACTTTGGAATCCATAAAAAATCATTCCAATGACTTCAAGGGCCTAAATAATCCAGCTGCCTCTCTGATCCGTGGAAACTCAATGCAAAAGGCTTTAACTTCAATGAACTGAATGAAGAGATCTTTGACTACAAAGAAGGGATGGTTTAATAGAATCAATGACACGCTGCTAAAATTCAATTTCTCAAGGTTTCAGTAAAATGCAAAATCAGCACCCCAGAAAGGAAGAATGCACAATACAAAATCCAACTCCAAGTCCAAGTAAACCTAGGGAATTGGTCGTTACAAACAGACAGACAGATAAGACCCAATCCTAATATTCTCACTTTTTGTTTTCCCGAACGCGCTGCACTATTGCAAAGAATTTCTTGTATTTTAAAAAATAATGATAAATAATTTGTGATCCACCTCGGAACTCAAATATTCAAATGTCCTAATTTCATCTCCTTTTGAAACCTTCCATATGTGATTCCTTGCTAATACAATTTTCATCCTGTACAGCTACACTTACTATTGATAGTTCCACTTCAGATTTTGTTCACCTCTCACAGCCATATCACGAGTCAGGCCCGATAAACACAACCAGATTTTTCATTAAATTTTAAGTGTTAACATTTTTTCTCATAACCCACGTAATGCATGAGGATGTCACAAGATGCGTCATGCAACAGACACAAATGCAACCAAGGTCTGCTAGTTGAGTCACGTGTACATCAACGACCTAGAGTAACAAGAGTTCACAGCGGAGTTTGCTAAACTCACCGTTAACAATGTTATTTCGAATAAGGCTCTGAAGGAAAACACATACAAGTCTCACAAGCCTGTTTTGCATTTACTTATCCTGAAAGAAAAAGTAGACAACTTAGATGCTAATCTAATCTACCAAGATAAAGTCCAGACATTAAAGCCCAAAAGCAGAGAAGAAAAAATGAGGGGGTGGAAGCAAAACCCTTGTGAGCATGACTATAGAATGAATTAAAAGATAATGACATTTTTTTATTTAAGTGGATGCCAGTACTTGAACAAATGTCATAATCAGAAATTTGATTATCCTTTCTCTATAGGAGAAAAAAATGAATGTTTAGGTTTTGCCAAACAAAAAATAAAGCTCATGGTGGAGTAGAGCAACTTGATGTTCACACAGGATGATATACAATTAGTTATGTACATATGAATAAATTCTGCAGGAAGCTCAACTTCTGTTGTAAGCCTGTTCACAACTTCCATTAAGTAAAGACTCATGTCCATATTGACGAGTACTATAGAGTATCTATCTGAATGGGTAAATAGCAGGCACAGAGAAATACACAAATCAAACAAGATGTGGTGATTTATCATTTAAGAGGAAGAAAATTGATAATGTCCACAGGAAAAAAATTACATAATCTGCAATTTCAGTAGAATTTATCAAATTGGTGAGAACATCAACTGCAATAAGGACTTTGTTTTCCAGTAGTTCCTGATTAAGAGAAAAAGAATTGAACAGCCATCCCTAACAAGGGTCACGATTTGACTGAGACAACGGAAACACATACTGGCAAGTTCTTTGGTGTCAGTCCCCAGTGATATACAAGTTTTGGATCACTAGCCAGCTCCCCCAAGACTTGCTGAATAAGAAAAGGCACACCTCCTTGATGTAAGATACTAATGAATGTATAGATCTCACTTTCCTAATTAAAACAGATGCAAGTTGTAATGATCAGATAATTTAAATAAACCTTTACTTTTTCTGTCATTCAAGTCCCAAGATCTGTTGCCAGAATTTAGGGTCCTTTTCCAAGTCAAGAACAAATGACCCAAACTGACTTAAAGATGATACCTTTTTGTGCATTTGCACTCAGCTTGTAAACTTACAAAAGTAGAAATTGTAGCAACTCCTGGGACAAACCAAACCTTATCCCTTAGTGAGACTCTTGAGCGCTCAGTTTCCTCATATTCATCCTTCAGTTCCAACTTTCTGCGTTCTGCATGACTTACATGCGAAGTGGTGAATCAGTGGCCCTCTTCAGCGTGACGGAGGGAAAACTTTGGGTATGTTTTTATCTTTATATTTTTGAAAAAATTATTTTTTATTTTTAAAAACTAATTTCGAATAAAAAAATAAAGAATAAAAAGTAGTTGATAATGTAAATAAAAAAATATTTTATTTAATTATAAATTTAATATTTAAAAATAAAAATAAATTTAAAAAATAATTAAAAGCTTTTTTTATTTTTTTATTTTTAAATGAAATTTTAAAGAATAATTTTTAAAAATAAATTTTGAAAATATATTATCAAATAGATTCTTTGACTTCTAAAAATAAAAAATTATTTTTTAAAATTAAAAACAAACAGACCCTTCATTGTCCTTGTCTATTTTCGTTTCCTTTTTCTTTTGGGTCATGAGTATCACAAACTGGTGGGCTGGGTATAAATTGGGCTGGATTTAATTGTTTGTTTTTTTAGATCGAATGTGAAAGCCCTAAGTTTTTTTTCTTAATCATGCAACCTCTCTAAAAATCAGAAAATTAATTGATTTTTTCTCTCTCAATAAATACTAAAAAAATATATTTTATTTATATCGTAGAATTTTATTTATAACATACTCACTGGTGATATAAAATGTTAAAAAGAATCCACTTGTGATTTTCATAATTAATACTTTATCTACTTGTAATTATTTTTCATCTAAATAAAACGAAATCTTGCAAACGAAATCTTGCACGTATCTTTCATATATTCTTATTTTTCATTTACTAAATTAAAATAAATTTCTAAAAATTTAATTTTTGCCATCACTTCTTCTACTTTCACTAATTTGAAATCCCAAAAACCTAATATTATAAGAGTAAATTATAAATAACAGATAAAATAAAGGATAAATTGATGTAAAATTAGATTAAATTAGGAATTATAAAGTAATATATGATTTGCACATAACATTTTTTAATTAAATTTGGATTGAATCAAAAAATAGGTCAACAAAATGTTAATTGTGCAAATTATAAGCGAACTCTTTTCAATACAAGTAAACAAATCATATCATAATAAAATATATTTTTTCCTAAACCTTAAACAAATCGCAAATAAAATCATATTATAGTGGGTGAAATGTACTTTTTCCTAAATACTATTTATAAAACTTAAACTCTTATTTATTAACAAATAAAATTCATCTGGAGGCCAATACTCTCTCAATGACAGCAATATTATATGTGTCAAAAATAAATTTAACATCAAATATAAATTAAGAATTATTATTAAATATAAAATAATAAAATAAGTTTATAAAATTTAATTTCTTATTATATTTTTAATGTATATAATAATTTTTATCAATAAAGCACCAATATTTTATTATTAAGAATGCCAAACTTTCTCGGGTTTGGATCATCTACCCGGAATTAAAAAAAAAACAGACAAACAAACAGTATCATCTGACTCATCTCATCATTTTTCATCTTTTTTATAAAAAAAAAAAATCTTACACAAGCATCGTCTTCTCAGAGATACAGGAAAGCAACGCTGCAACATGATGCTGAGATAACACTAACAGTGTTACATGATTCGCACTGCAATATGCGTAGAGATATTGGCAGAGGAGATATATATATATGTTGAATAAAATTTTGTTTCATGAAATAGATTTAATTGATACATTAAATTAAATTAAATTAAACATCTAATATATTTACAAATATTATTAAATTCATTTTAACATGTATACGTAAAAATTTATATAATTTTTATAATTTAAAAAAATAAGTATAATTTTTCATCACTAATATTATTGAATACGAAGCAATTAGGCATAAAAAAGTAAGATAGTTAATAAATCCAGCCAACATAAAAATAAATTGAATTCAAGATTATATATCTAATTTTAAAATTCTTAAAAATTTTAAAAAATAAAACATATCAGAAGAGTATGTAGAAACATGATACGTTAAAACTAAAATTTAAAGCATATATTAAAAAATATAATTTAATTAGGAAAGAAAATCATTGGTATTTATATGTGATTCTTTTTTAAAATAAAAAATTAACTCATTATAAAACTCTAATTTAAATAGGAAACAAAATCATAAATATTTAAATGTATTGTGATTCTTTCTCAAATTTTAAATTTTTTAAAAATAGAAATTAACTTATTATAATGTATTAATTTATATTCGTGCCAAAGCAAACGCTATCCATATATCCAACAACAATAAACGGGTGGATAATGCTACGTGAAATTTTACTTTCTAATAAATTGAGTATATTTTTATTATTAAATTATATTAAATTTTATATTTTTAATTTTAATTTATTAACTTTAAATAAAAATAATTCAACAATGAAAATAATTACCTTTACTTTTTAAGAAATGAAATTCTCTATAACATTATTCAAATGAGTGCTCAAAACACCTAAGGAATTTTCCGTTGGTTTCTTATCTGGATAAAAAATATTTAAAAAAAATCAGCATTTACTTATATTTATAATTAAAAAATATGATATACAATATTTATTTATTTATTTTTAATATTTAAGTTACATGTTTCTAATATGATTAAAACATGAAGAGACTATGCTTTTGGGAGCCACATGTTTTTGACTACTTTCCTTCCGACATTTTTGAAAAGAAAACGAATTTGTCTCTTTAGTATTTTTAAATATATTTTTTAAAAAAATAAAAGTTTTCACTTGAAAATTATTATCATAATTTACTTTTAAAAAATGTATTTCTAAAAATATAATTTAAAAATAAAAAATAGAAATATTTTTTAAAATATTTTAATAATTTTTAAAAAATTTAACTTTTTTTATGTGAATTTTGTAATTAGATGAATACTTGTTATTATATGAAACATTTATCCTTCTCTATTTTTTCAAATCATTTAATTTATGGAAAAAATAAGTTCTTTTGAAAAGTTAAATTTTCTAAAAAATAAATTATTTGGTTGAAATTAAAGAATTGATACTTTCTTTTAACTAACTTTTTGTATTTTATTTTATCTGCATTAATTATTATAAGAAGTATTATGAAAATTATTAATATATTCTTTAAAATTAAAATATAAAAATGAAAATATAATAGAGTAAAATTGTCCCTAATTATATTTTTTTTAATTATAACACTAATATTTCTTTCTATCTTAATATATATATATATATGCATGCATGCATTCGTGCGTGTTAGTGTGTATCTTACATTATCTTAATATAATTAAAATAGAATATAATTTAGATATCAATTAAATAATTAATTCTATTAAATTTATATAAAATAGATAAGAAATGCATAATTTTTTATTTTTATAAATGAAAAATAGAGTAATAAATATAATTTATATAAAGTAATATAATATAATTTCATTTAGGATTAAATTTTTATTATTATAATAATATTTATGATTATATTTATAATTTGTATATATGATATTATACTTAATTTTAATTTTATATAATTAATGAAATAATTATATTTGAATATACATATTTTTATTTTATAATTAATAAACAATAGTTATGATTAATAAATATTTATTATAACTTTTAACTGTGAGAATAAAATATTAAAGTGATCATATATAAATTAAGTAGAAGTAATTTTGTATTTTTACTTATAAAAGACATAAAAAAACAACTTTTTATAACTTTTTATAATTTATGAGAAGTAAAATTTTTTTAAAAAATTTATTTTTTATTTTAATAAATAATGATCAATTAAATGACTCAAAAAATTTATATTTGTTAAATCTCCCATACTATTTTTATTAATTAAATGACCTTCTTATTTTTTAAAAAATTTGAAATAGTTTTTAAAAAAAAACTTCTTTAAAAAAATTTTAAGAATAATTTTTATAAATAAAAAATAGCCAATTACACCTCGCTTTTTTTCTCACAATTTTAAACAAAATAAAATTTTATATTTATCTATTTTCAAATATTATTCCATTCTTTTTCTTAAAAAATTAAGAAAAATTTCATTCTTATAATTTTATGCCTATCTCATTTTTATGAAGTGAAAATTTTCATTTGGTTATGATATATGCTAGAATTTTTTTATAAAATGTAACAAAATGATTTTAAAGTAGAAATGATTTTCCTTTATTATAACACTACAATTTATTTTGCTAATTTGTTAATTGTATAATGTTTTTATTTGTTTAAAAAAAGAATCATCTTAGAAGATAAAAAAAATTAAAAAATTAATAATTAAAATTTTAAAAATATTTTTAATTAATTATTATTTATTAAATTTTTCATTTTTATCAAAAATTATAATATCTTTTCAAATGCATCTTTACACAATTAGTACAAGAAAATAAAGATATGTTTGAATATATTTTTGTTTTTGAATTTTTAAAAATTATTTTTTATTCTTAAATTTTATTTTTTAAATTAAAAAAATAAAGAATAGAAGTTAATAATATTGTAAATAAAAAATAATTCATTTAATTATAAAATTGATATTTAGAATAAGAAAATAAATTTAAAAAATAACTAAGTTATTTCTATTTTTTAAAATTATACATCTAAAGAATAATTTTTTAAAAATTAAATTTTAAAAATAAGTTATTTTTAAAAACAAAATACGAACAAACCCTAAATTTTCTCCATGAACCAAGTTATGCCGCAAAAGAGGTTGAGAGCAATAATTAATTAATTAATTTTGACTTATAGACTACTTATCTTCTTGTCTTTGCCAATTTCTGAAGATCCCAACTGCCCCACCCACCTCTTACGTTTCTCTGAAAAAGAAACATAGAATTGCTCCCACTTGAGTGCTCTATAAGTCGATCAATCAAATTTCATACTTGTACCAGTAGCACGTCATTTATTTTCCGCCTATTCCTCAACAATTCCTTTACCAACTCTGCGTTTATTTTCCGTATACTCCTCAACCATCCATGCCCTAACTTTGCGTGATCTTTTTAAGTCCTCAGAAAAATATCTTCACCCCGCTCTACTCTCATACAACTATGGCTGCAAACCCATCAGAAACTCTAAGGCCAGTACTTCCATGGAAGACACGCATCTCCGTTTCCTTCCTTTCCGCCTTCACCGACACCGTTCGCCGTAACAACGGCACCCTCAACCGCCGTCTCGCGAATTTTATTGACCGCAAAACTCAATCCAATCCCCGCCCTGTTAACGGTGTCAAGTCCTCCGACTTCACCATTGATCTCAACCGAAACCTCTGGTATCGGATTTTCATACCCGTCTCAACGTCATTGTCCTCTCTTCCTGTGATTATCTTCTTCCATGGTGGGGGGTTTGCCTTCTTATCCCCAGATTCGTTCGCATACGATGCTGTTTGTCGGCGTTTTGCTCGTAAGATTCCTGCCATTGTCATATCTGTCAATTATCGGCTCTGTCCGGAACACCGTTACCCTTCTCAGTACGACGACGGTTTCGACGTCCTCAAGTTTCTGGACGAGAACCGCGGCGCGTTGCCTGATATTGCTGACCTGTCCAAGTGCTTTTTGGCGGGTGATAGCGCGGGTGCAAACTTGGCCCATAATGTCGCTGTTCGGGTGTGTCGAGGGAGGTTCCAAAACGTGAAGATTATCGGCTTGGTTTCGATCCAACCGTTTTTCGGAGGAGAGGAGCGAACCGAATCGGAGACCCGGCTTGAGGGTGCTCCGTTGGTTTCAACGGCGAGAACCGATTGGCTTTGGAAAGTATTCTTGCCAGACGGTTCGGATCGAGACCATGAATCGGTAAACGTGAGCGGACCAAATGCCGTGGATGTAGCGGGTATGGATTACCCGGACACACTTGTGTTTGTGGGAGGATTCGACCCGTTACAAGACTGGCAGAGGCGGTATTACGAGTGGTTAAGAAAATCGGGAAAGGTAGCTGAGCTAATCGAGTATCCAAAAATGATCCATGCATTTTATGTATTTCCGGAATTGCCCGAGTCGTCGCAGTTAATCTCCCAAGTGAAGGATTTCATCACCAGGAGACTATCCATTGGAAAATGAAGTAACTTTTATGTTCTCTAATAATATGAGAAAAAATTATCTAGATATTAGAACTTAAATATATTGAGGATCCACCTAGATTATTGTCTTCAGGATTTTTTATGCTTGCATTCAATAACTACTAGTAGCAACTAACTACTTATTTGGCCTTATAAATTGGGAAGGACTAACCATCCATGGGAAGGGAAAATAGAAATGTTGCATGTGCAAAGATTGATTATTATATTCGTATGTTTAATCTTGGGGCACCTATAATTGCAATGCCCAAATGCCCAGCTCCTTACTGTCTTCAGGTTTGGTTCATGGTAAAACAAAAACAGGTGAATATCTCAATTCGATTAAGGCAGATACGCAGCCCTTTTTTCTCAAGCAAGGAATGATTATGATCTTTACAATTACTAGCCTATTTTTTCCATGGTAATAGCCACAATATGAATTTTCTAACATTTCACATACAATTCCTTGAGAAAGAATTAATCATTCAATTCTCTGAAGCCCTGACAATTTGCAATTTCAAAGGGATCATGATGTATGGCCGGCTTATCTCCTAAATGCACTTCCTGCTGTCTACTGCTTCCTTGAGTTTTCTGCCTAATGCAAAAGCCAGAGGAGGAGGAACAGCATTTCCAATCTGCCTGTGCTTATGTATAATGTTCCCGGAAAATTGGTAACTGTCTGGGAAACCCTGCATTTATAAATGAAATGGCATTCAATAATACTTTGCATCAAAATCAAATTTTATCTTTCTATCTAAAAGATAGGAAAAATTGTTAAAGCATTAAAGAGATATCTAGCAATCGATTAGGATAATTTTTAACTGATTTGATTAAAATGAACTAATTGATCCATTAAGTCAGCTAAATTAACTGATTTTAATATTTCATAATTAACTAATTTAATCAATTAATTGCCTTTTAAAAAATCATTTTGATAACACTAGTAATACCAACATTTTCAATTAATTGTTAACTAATTGACTTATAAAAAAATTAAATTACCCTAATTAATTTTAATATTTCTAATTTTATCCTTTCTAAAAAAATCTAAAACACTCATTAATTTCTTAAAAAATTAATAATTATAAAAATTATATTAATTTAATTTTAAAAAATATTTAATATATAATAAATTATAATAATATTTTATTTACAAAAAAATATATTAAAATAAAATTTTTTCAAATAACTCAAAATATACTTATATTCTTACATATTATTTTACATACAAATAATTAATTATATATAATTAATTTTAATAAATATTTTTATTTAAATAACTAATATAATCAACTATCAACTGACATTAATTAAATCAACTAATCATTACAATTATCAATTAATTATCAAATTTATCAATTAATTATCAAATTTATCAATTAATTATCAAACAAAATTTAAATCTTTGCAATCAATCATTAAATCCATTTCATACCATGGAATTGAAGGTGATAAGTAACTAGTGATTAAGACTTACTTGAGATCGAGCACATTCGCGAACAGTAAGGATCCTGTCTTGATCTGGATGAAAACACATTCCAACTTTCCCCATAGGTTGTGGATCCGTTATGGAAGTGGGAAAATTTCCTTCCCAATCCAACCTACCAAAAAGCCCTTTCCACTGGTTATGTCGCTTGGCTGTGTTTGGCAAGCACCATGGTATCAAATCAGCTACCTGTCCTGTGGATAACTTTACCTGCATTTCAATGATATCACAAATCAGCTAAATAAGCAAAAACCTTGTATGCTCAGAAGCTACAGAAGATTTCATTTCTTACCTTTTCATCTGGAAGGTCGCGCCAATCAGCACCTGGCCTCTTAGGAATTTTCTGACATCTAATCAAATTCAATTCATTCATCTCCTTTGATATGTGATCAGTCAAGACAACCATGTCTTGCCGAATATTCTTTTGAAACCATGAGACAGGATCATTTTGATACTGTACAAAATCAAATGAGTTTACAGGTAGATCAAGATAGTTGATTGTGAAGTGATATCTAAAAGCACATTTACCCATTTTACATACCTCCATGTTTGCTTTAGAGGCTCCATTGCCCACGGCAGGCAGATCCCCAATGGTATCCCGAACAGTTATTGCACGAAAAGGAGCACCATTTGCAGTGCTGCGAACAGCAGCATACTGTTCACTTTGGGACAATGTAATTCTTAACTCAGGGGCAGCAAACACATGCATGGGCTCTGGCCACTCAGGAAGCGCATCCTCTGGGGAGGCTGCCCATATAAATGCTCTTTTTCTTGACTGGGAAACTCCATAAGCACCAGCCTCTAGGATGCCAAACCTCACCTTCAGACAAGCAAATTAAAACTTATCAGCTTCTTAAGCTCCTATCATCAGTTTAAATGTATTTACGTAGATAAAGATATGAGTGGCAAGCAATTTACCTGATAACCCATCTCAAGAAGGGAAGCCAAGGTCAATCGGAATGTCTGTCCCTTATTGAAAGACACAAAGTTCCTCACATTCTCTAATAGAAAATACCTCGGCCGGAAATAATCTGCAAAGGATAAGAATGCTAATATCATCTCACATTGGACTTTACTCCAAGTACTCTGGTTGAATCTGTTCATGCCAGAGAAACCCTGCCAAAAAAAAAAAAAAAGGAATGTTAATGATCACCAATGAATACTATTTGTAGCAAAATGGAGAGAATGCCAACAACTGGGCTGACCTGACATGGAGGGCCCCCATTGATGAAGTCCACTTGTCCTGGCATTGGCAGGTTATTGATTTCCTGCTCATCTAGTTTTCCAACTAATTCTGCAGCCTCAGATGTTGAAATACAATCATCCTCATCCCCACATTTCTCCATTACAGCCCTACATTACAATTCATTTAAGTCAGTCACAATGCATTCCTCTCTTCAAGCCTGGGAAAGGCAAGATTTACATCAATGTGATCACTTACTTAAGAATGACATTGCAATTGTTCACAAACATCGCTGCTTCGGGGTGATTGAGTCTGAATGCATCCCCAGCAGGCTCTTCATATTCAATTGCCCACTTGGTTAATGAAACTCCTGAAGCATTCAAGCAACAATGTGCAAATTGTATTATAAACGTAGAGTAGATCTGAGCATGTTTCATGCTACATAACATTGTCAAAATTACCAGACTGCTGCAATCCCTCTGATAAGCCACCACAACCTGCAAAAATGTCCAGTGTTGCTAAACGATTCTCAGTTGATGCTTCACTTTCCTTCTCAGTTTCTGAAATAGTTTCCCCCTCTTTACCCTTTCCCTTTTTCTTCCTAGCTGCAACATCACTTGTGACTCCACTTGAGTATCTTATTTTGATATTAGCTGGCAACTGTCAAACATTTGAAACAAAAAATTGATGGTTAAACCAGTGTTGCCTAATTCATTTATGATACGTGACATGGGTACAAATATGGGACACATGTTTAATAAAATTATGATTGTCAAACATTTGAAACAAAAAATTGATGGTTGAACCAGTGTTCCCTAATTCATTTAGGATATGTGATGTGAGTACAAAAATGGGATACACGTTTAATAAAATCCTGATTTGTGGGGAGTAAGTTTAGTTGGGTATGCAATATGCCTAAATTACTATCTGATTTATTTTGATACATATGCATTGAAATCTATATAATCTTAGTACTTCAGAAAAAGAGAACACAAAAAATTCAAACAGTTTTGAAATGAATTAAGTTTCAACTTTTAAGTTTTCATATTCAAGGTCTAGAACTCAAGCAAATATGATAATAAATCCACATGAGATCTTTTCTAAAATCAATGAATTCACTCATTATAGCATCTATTCGCAAACGTATTGCTTTTGGATTCATGCAAACCAATTTGTTAATTGCGAGGCTTGCCACTGTATCTAGCAACACTGGCTCAAACATTGAGATAATACAATGCTTCTACTGTAGTTACCCAGTATTGTTAAATTGATGTCGTGAAAAATAATTAGACAAATTAACCAACACTAAATATGCACAGTAATATTTCAAATCATAGCAAGGTTCTGATGCTGTTATTGATAACTGAGAATTAACAAGTGTATTTGGTATACCTGCTTAAGTGAACCAGTGGCAGGATCATACAAATGCTCACAGAAAAACATATGTTGAAATATTGTAGGGACACTGCTTGCTGGAATGTCATTCTTCTTTCTGACCTCACATTTCCCTTCTATGGAGTTTACAGATATCACATGCGTTCTTTCACTATAATATACCTAAAAATATAAATTGTTGAATAAGCCAGTACAAAAAAGACAAAAGGCACAAGGAAAGGCACAGAATAGAAGAACAAATGGTCACAAAAATAAAAGCAGTGTTAATAGAGGTCAGAGGATTTCACCACAGTTGATTCGATCAAGCACAAATAACTTGGTAGGGCAAAAAAAAAAAAAAAAGAAAAGAAAAGCACTATTTGAAAGAAATCATGAGATCACTTACAGTCATTTCACTTTCTCTATCAAAAAATTAATGTTTTCATTTCATTCGCTATTTCTTTGCATGTATGTGTATGATGTGTTCATAGGAAAATGTTTTTTTTAAGTATCTTTTACCTCTCGAATATCAGAGCAGTAAGCCTTCTCATTTGATATATCTTCTGGTCTGAAGAACCTTCGTACTTTAACCTGGCTGGAATTTGTCTCAGCATATTTCGGTTCCTTTTTTAAAAGGATCTCTAGTACTTGGCAGATAACATAAGCCTTCAATCCAACATTCCTCCCACTCTTGTGAGTCCCCTGCTCTATCTTATCATCAAAGTCATAAGGACTTGCATAAACAAAATCGTGAATAGAATATTCAGTCCCTCTGAATAGAAAGTTAGTCTTGGATGAATTGACTTTAAAAACATCACACTCCTTTTGGGCTTCCATCAGTTTACACGAGTGACAAATGCCAGACCCCAGACCCAAAGTTTCAAGTGGAAGACTAAAGAAAGCACCTCTTTCAGGCCAATACAAACTTTTACAATAATATTCTGTTGGCAATCCCTTCTTCTTCCTATCTTCTGCTCTAGCCCTATCAATTTTACAAGCAGCAATATTATCCTTCCGGTGCTGATGTCCCCAAGGCATTCTGCGAATCTCCACAACAGCTGTCTGCTTAATATCTTCCAATCCAAAATCCTTGCACTCATTAGTCAAAAATACCTCTCTGTCACTAGCAGTGTTTCCAAGCACAGTCTCACATCCACGCTGCATCAATCTACCATGGAACATTTTTCTTCCATCCGATGACTCAAACAAGTACTCAACATAATAAATGAGAAGTTCGTTTGATTCATCAAGTTCCACAAACACAGATCCCCCTACAGAAATGGCCTCCCCATGAACAGTGGCTAGTCTATATAAAACAGAACCAGAATGTGTTGTCCCTTCAGGCTCCCCCTCCCATCTTATTTCATTTTTGGCAGAAAATGATTTTGTCAGTTTTGAAGTTGGCTGTGGCCTTTCTATTCCATCAACAGGTAACATCTCCTCAGTATCATCATCTTCATTTTCCTCCTGCTCCTCAACTTCATCATCATCCTTTAATTCACTGCCAATTCCCTCTGGTGAATCCTCTGGCGAATAATTTGAGTAATATTCACCCCATAACCTATTAATTAGCTTTGTTGTTGTTGCTTGCATAGCTTTCCTCTTGGACACAACAGAAGCAACTGCTGCTCTAGGATTCAAATTTGGTTCAGACTTTGGTATGACTTTCTTTTTCTTCACCAACCATTTCGTGTGGTGACACTCTTCCATCTTTTTTGTGAGGCCAGTGACAAATGCTGACTCTCTGATCAATTTATCCGGAAATACAGCAAACAATTGCAAAATTATCTGGCCATGGACAATAACATATCTCTCCACAGCTGCTGGATCAGAAGAAATGTAAGACCGATGGTTCTGACTGTATTCAGACACTCTCTTGATCACATCGCCAAAAGAAAGCCGTGAAACACGGCTCTGCTCCTTCAGCAAGGTAATTATACTGATTGCAAGCTTTGCAGTTTTCAAAACTGTTTCATACCACAGAGCATACTGCTTTGATGGCCTGCCAAGTCTATACCTGAAAGGAAAAGGTATTAGCAGTGGCCAGTCATAAAACAAAAGGTATATACACAAGATATTTCATAAATGTTACATTACGCAGTCTTACAAATTAGTTAGCTTGCTTTGAATCAAGGTCACCAAATCACAAATCATACCATAAATCAATAGGCATATTTTATGAATCACAAATAGAATTGAGGATCAACAAGATCCATTATTCAACACAAAAAAAACAGCATATTCTTGTGTATAATAAATTATTATAAAGGCTAAAGAATCATAACTCTAGGCCAAGAAAAACAATTCTTTCAATATCATAACCTTATAAATCATTATTATGAAGATAAAAAAACTAATCATAATTCATGACTCAAGTCGCTAAACTTTAAAAGTTAAAACTCATGTATATCAAAAACAAAATAACTCATAAATATATAAGTAACATGATAACCAAGTTCATATTGCAATGAAGAAAGTTTAGGGTTTCAATATAATGCTTGGCTTTCAATCTCAATAATACAGGATTTAGAGCTAGAGTACAATAGAAAATGATCCAAAGGGTGTAAATGGTGTTTTACTTTTTCGCATGTGTGTTTAAAAAAAAAAAGCTGTTTAAAATGTTGTCCTTTTAAGTTGCAATTCTTCATTACACAATAAATCATTGGATTTGCCCTATGATCAACAAAATTGCAAAATTCAAGAGTCCATCACAATTCATCCAATTCTATCAGAGATTTTATCATAAAGGAAGATACATTGCCTGATTTAAATCAACTTTTCAGATCAAATCAGATAAAAATATTCAAATCACAATTCTCACATTTGATTTGATACCACCAAGCAAATAGATTTATACCTTTACCATACAATAATAACTGAAACTGCAGTTTTATATAGGAGATGTAAGAAATGCAGACAGCTTTAACTCAAGAGAAGAAAGACACATACCAAGCCATATCTGTTCGAATGGATATGAAAATCATTGATGACCCAAACTCAATCATCCATTCCTTTATGGCACTAAGATAAATTGGGATTCCACCATCAACTTGTCCTCCTGTATTGTTGGAAGAAGATTGACCAGGTTCAGTATCTAGATGGAACCCACTTCCATCATCTTCAGTCATTATTCCTGATCCAAAGATGGTGACATCAATATCCGGACAAGGTTTCATTGGTAGAAGTTCCAAAGAAATCAGCCTTGCATCTGAATTGTACAGGGACCAGTTATGCAGCATGCTCCTGGGTAGTTCATCTGTGTTGTACAAATCAAATCCTTCATCAAAGAGTAGATACTCATCTGTTTCTTCTAGGGATGTTTTATAATAGGCAGGCAGTGGGTAGTCATTAGCAATTTCATCTTCATTAATCTTGATGTAGTATTGGCTTGATGAAGAGGCTGCTTTATGAGATTTCTTGGGTTTCAATGATTCCCAGTACTCTTCTTCTTGTAAGATCCTTGCTAACTTCACATCCTCATCTTCCATTGCAGCAGAAGTCGTTAAACCCAAGTTATCCAGTGCATCCTCATCCCCAGTTCCTGAACCAATCCTTAAACTCCCTCCTGATGGTTTTACATTTGCATCTACATAGCTTCCACGTTTGCAACTCTCATCTCTAAGAGCAGCAAGAACAGGAATGTCCAAAAACATCCTGTCATTTTTTTTGCAACTCATATCTAAACCTATTAGCTGGTTATAGATGAACTCACCCTGAGAAATGACAAAGTCCTTTGCTGATGCAGTTCCAGAAAAGCACTTGCTTCCACTCAGAGAACGTGCCATGCCAGCAAGCAACTCATCAAGACTGATATCAGGGTCCCCTCCAGAAGATTTTGAGAGCTTTTTGTAAACTTCTACACATGCACGAGCCTTTTCAAAGAAAATATCATAAATTTTTTTGTAGCTGGCTGCTGGTTTCTGGCAACGATAATCAGCAACATCAGTTGAAAGCCATACAACTGGAGAGCCATCTTCATAACCAGATATATCCCAAGACTCAATTCGCCCAAAGCCTCCACATCTGATGCCTTTTTCTTTTTTCTTGTCTGTACTTTCTTCTAAAGGCAGAATAAGTCCAGAGATAAATAAGTCATTGATTTCAAGCATCTCAAGACGCTGTGGATTGCCATCTTCATCATGCAGTATAAAATCTGCCAGTCTTCTGTTTGGGCGACCGTCATCTCGTCCTGAAGTAAGGTCAACAGCAACAACTTCTTCATCTACAGCTTGATCCTTCTTCATTTCAATTCGACAATCCTTTTCACTGATGGCAATAGATTTTTCCTTCAAATTTCTGCAAGCAGCAGCTCGTTTTGGCATTTTACGAGAACCAGTTTGCTCTTCAGGTTTCTCGGACAAATTCCGCTTCTTTTGTTTATCTCTGGCCATAGCTACCTCTTCAGTTTTGGAAACTACAGCTTTTTGCATGCCTATTCAAAATGTCAAAAAAAATCAATTGTAGGTTTATAAATTCTAAAGAGGAAAGCTATGCAACAATTAAAAAATGAAAAGGTGAACAGTAATGCCAAGTAGGCAACCAACACACAAGGAGATGGTAATAAGACAGTCTATCAGCAGCATAACTGTTGACTATAACAGAAAATCAAAAGAAATAAAATGCAAATAACAGAGGATCACACTTAGTCAGACAAACCAATGATTAAATGAGAACAAAGTCAATCACTGGATTATCAACCATCAACCATAAGAAATAATTCTCCTGTAAAAGCTCAAATCAACAAGCACCAGTGTGTCAAGAAATTTTGCAAATACTAAAGCAAAGCCAAACAATAAAAAGGTTTTAGATTAATTTTTACCAAGAGGAATGACTAAGAACCCTCAATGGCTGAAGTTTTGGGTTCAACACACCCACAAATGAAAGATTGGGTGAAATGAGCAGTACAGATCGATATAATAAACCCTCAAAATTGTATGAGATAACCAAGATTGCGAAGTAAACAAAAATTGGCATCAGATTAAAACATTAAAGATGTAGAAAAACAATTAGTTCTTCAAATACTCAACTAAACTACGTAAATTAGTGAGTATAGTACTGAGTTGTATGTATTCGATGGACAAGAGGACCACTACACAACGGAAATTTTCCGTAGAAGCAAAGCCGATATCAGATGGTTTTATCATATTAAAACATGGGCAAATAGAAAATATAAAATAAAAAACAAATAGTTCTTCAATAGAATGAAAATAGGTATCAAGATAATAGACGGGTAAAGGGAAAAACCTCCGACTAACACCAAGAAAATGCTATGGTTTAAGAAAAACCCAGGAGTTTCGTGTACCTGATGATGAGCAAGATGAAAACTAGGAAACCAAGCGTTTCGGCATATGCGTAGTAGATAGTAAATAATTTTTGTAATCAACAACAAAACTCACAGAATGTACAGAAGTCAAGCAAAGCAAAGCAAAGCGAAGGATATTTATACCAGAAGGCGCTGAAGATTTTGAAGCGTCATTCGGGGCAGCTTCATCGGGCGCAGAGGAATTCAAATGGGCAGCAGATCCCATTTCCTCAGTATCTACTACTTCCCCTCAGACTTTCTCTCAATACAAGAAAATGATAAAACGGGAATAAGGGTAAAAAAAAAAAAAAAAAGACCAAAGCTTGAAGTCAGAATTGAACAAAGAATCAATGTGGGTTGGGGAAAATAGGGAAATGAGTCAATGCTTTCTTGATTTTTCTTGCTCTCCCTGAAACCTTCCACCTGATAGATGGGGAAAATATTGAAGCTCAAAAATTGAAGAATGAAAAGGTGCCATTCTTCTGGTGAATGTTATGTCTCTAATAGTTAAGGGCTTTATCATCATTGTTTGAATTAAATTTAGTGATTCAACATAGGCGGGGAAGCAATTTTTGACGGGAGGGTTTTGGCGCCCATTGACTGAAAGTGAAAGATCTTCTTTGTCTTTACACTTTCCCCCCATGACCAGTGAAGATGAATTTCCGAATTCGGATCCTCTTCGTTGCCAAGAAGGTGAATCTCGGACAAAAATAAAAATAGAATTTTATTCTAATTTTAAATTTTAAATTGTAATTTTCAGTAAAAAAAATTTAATAAATCATAAAATAAAAATTATGTCTTTAAATTTTTCGAAATTTACATAAAAAATTAGAGCGATTCAAATTGAAATTTTAATATCAGAAGAATCCACTTGTCTGTACACCTTTTTTTTTTCAAACACTATTCATTTATAATGGGTTATGAACAGCGGGCTGCTTGAATTACACACAATACTATAACGAAAAATAGTAGAAAAAATTAATATGTCCCGGATAGTTTTTTCAAACAGGAGCAATACCATTTTTTGGTTGAAACTTTCATCGTCCTGGCTCCTGAAGTATAATTTCATGAGGAAGTAAGCCAATTTCATCCCATTAACTATCGTATTTTTTCTTTATAGAGTTATAACAAATGTTACGATAAATAGAATGCGGGGGATTATCAGTAATGATATTATTTATGTTAACCAAAGTGAATTTATTCACGGGAGACAAATTTAGGATAACATAATTGGGGTACAAGAAGTTTTTTTTTTGTTTAAGAAAAAGGTAAATCTACCTCAAACCCAAACGCTCTGATTATAAAGCTAGATATGAATAAAGTTTGGATAGAGTATAATAGGATTTCTTGGAATATTGTTTTCTAGCTATTGGTTTCGATTACAAGTGGATTAGGCTATGACGTGTTACGGCTGCTTCCTAAATGATCAAATTTAGTAGCATTGGAGATAATTTTTTCTTACTTCAAAAAGGTTTTGAGATTAGGAGGTCCATTATATCCTTATTTACTCATATTTGTAATGGAATGTGCCTGTCAAATGAGTCAGCCATACATATAGACACGAGCTAATATGTGACGAATCAAATCCATAACGAATTAATTTATATTATCTGTATTTAAAATAAGTTCAATTTTAGAGGATCTGAACTCATTGTATATATGGGTCAGTCCATGAATTTTAATTAAAATTTTATAGACTTTACGGATACGAGTTAATCTATATTACCAGCATTTGAAAACGAACTCAATTTTTAAAATCCAAATCCGTAAAAATAAGTCACAGGTCATGACCCATTTTACACTCCTAATGGAATATCTTTTTTTTTTTACTAAAATTTAAAGCTTTGCAAGATGGCAAATTAATTGGTATCAAAATGCCAAGACATTGCCATCAGCCCGCTCATTATAGAAGAAACTATTCTATTTGCTCAGGTAAAAGTAGAAGAGATATATAAATAAGTGAGAAATTTAAATATATATTCTACTACATCTAGTCAATGTATAGATAATTTAAAGTTTAGTGTAATTTTTGGTAAAAAATACCCTTGCTAACTAAATTACTTTGATTTCTCAAATCTTGAATTTTAATGTGAGGGAAATTCTTTCAAAATATTAAGAAGTCCTAACATTATAAAGTAGATCTAAATTTCAAGTTTTAGACTAGATCCAATAGTTAACTAATTTAAAAAGTTAATGGGTGGAAAAAGAAATTTCTCTTTCAAGCTAGAAAAGATAACTAATTCTACTACATTCTACTACATTCTACGCATTGCAATGCTCTATAAACTCATATTCCTCTTTTATTTCATCTATATATTCTTATTACAAAGGATCCTAGCCATTCATATCATAAAACTTATTTTATTTAAAATCTCATCTCATGTATTTTCAATCTTCGGCTAATACATCCATATAAATGTATATATTTGTAATAGCCTAATAAATTTAAAAGTTCCAAAATAATTATTTCAAGCTTTCACAATTTTTAAAAATAATTTACTCATTTCAACCATTTAGTTTCATAAATCTTTTCACTTATAATTATTAAAATCATTTTCAATCTATAAGAAAATTCTCGTAGAAAATAACTAAATAAGCTTTGAATCAATACTGGCCAAATAAAATAAATATAAATACTAACCAAATAAAAATAAATGTAATTCAAATATATCATTGGTATTATTTTAATATTTTATAGCTTTTTTTAAAAAGAAATAAATATTAACTAAATAAATAAAATAAATATTCACAAGCATTAAAATTTATAAAACTTTAAATATTAACTCGGGATATTAAATTTTATGCATCAAAAGTATGAAGACTAAATAAGGAGGGGATATGATTGGATAGAAACTTACCAATTATGGAAAAAAATTAGGGATAGTTAAGTAGAGATAGCATGGTCATGTCTTTTAAAATGTTTAAAAGGTCTTATAATTATATTAACAATTGTTTTATTTATGTTTTTGAAGAAATTACCTAGGTACAAAAAGGCTAGTGGATAACAAAATAAATAAAGTTAAGGAATTGAGTGAATTGTGTTTAAAACTATTGAGAGATGGAAATTAGTAAATGATGTAAAGATGGATTCCAAGCTAGGTAAATAAGTGTAGTTGTATTATTAATGAGCATAGGTGTAGAGTCAAGGAATTTTAACTTTAGCATTTTAATTGAAGAAAATAGTAATTAACTTGTGTTATTTACATGGAGCATATTAAGTGAGAGTATTATTTATATGTGAAACTATGAGTTATGTATTTATGTTTGTGAAGAAAATAACAAGGTATAGAAAAGGTAGTGGATAACAAAATATATAGAGTGTATGAATTGAGTGAATCATGCTTGAAATTGTTGAGAGATAAAAAATGGTAAAGGATGCAAGGATGGATTCTAAACCAAGTAAGGTGCAGTTGTATTATCAACAAGCAAAAGTGCAAAGTCAAGGAATTTTAACTTTAGCATTTCAATTGAAAAAAATAGTAACTAACTTGTGTATGGAGCATATCAAGTAAAAGTATTGTTTATATATGAAATTATAGATGAATCATTACAATCAGATCTCACATTTAAGAGTTAAGATTAATACATAGAGTTATGTAAGTTTTTCAATTTATTATGTGATCTTTTCAAGTGACTATATGCCTTTCAATTATATTTTAATCTTAATCATCAAATGTAAGATCTAATAGTCATAGTTTTTTAATTCACCTCTTATATAAAAATACCATTTTCACCCCATATGCCCCTTATATATAAGCCATTTTAATTATTTGAATTTTTTATAGTAAATTAAAAATAAGAAATTATAATTTTAAAAAATTAAGATACAAAAGAGATTAAAAACATTATTTCATAAAAAATGAGAGAGAGAGTTAATGATAATCAAGATTCATTGATATTTTTAATTTTTGGTATCATAGTTCTCAAAGGCATATTGTTATTTTGTCAGCATTTCTTAAAAAATTTAAAGTTAAATTAAACAAAGAGGTCATTTGATTTGTAACAATAGCATGGAAAATTCTATTTATTAAGAAATAGAAAAGAGGTGAATTATTTAGTTGGCTACTATTTAACAAATTGGGAGAAATTGAATTTGCTTGGAAGTTTTATTTCTTATTAAGTATGGGAAGTTACTTACTTGATTACTTTCTAAGTAAGTATTACTTTTTATATTATTTATAGATATAAAAATAAAATTATCTTTATTAAATTTATTAATGATAATAAAATTTATTGATTTGTATTATAATAATATTAAGGATACAATAATTATTTTATTAATAGTTTTTAAGAAGTTTAAAGTTGAATTAAACAAAATATATGAAATTATTTTTTAGAAAGTGTTACTTTTTCAATGTTAACCAAATAATTTTAAATACTTTCTAAAAAGTTCACATAAGAAGTTGTTTCTTAAGAAATTTAATTTTATGTGGGAAATTATTTTCATATGAATCAAATGACTCCAAAATATAAGAAATTAATTTTTAAGAAATGCCAATCCTTTACTGTTAACCAAATATCTTTTACCACTTTTCAAAAAAGTTCACATGGGAATTTACATTTTGTGAAATTTGATTTTTTACAAAAAAAAATTACTTTTTATATGAACCAAATAACTCCTTAAAGAAGGGCAAAAAAGCTCCATTTATTTTTGGTGAGAGATATTTTTTGTAAAAAAATATCATTTGCTTGTATAAAAATAAATGAGTGATATATTCTTCATATATCTTGTGATTAAAAAATTGATGTCTAGAGTCATAGTAATGGAGGGTTAGGATTAAAGTATAAAGTTATGTGATTTTTTTAGTTAATCATATGACTTTTTAAAATTCTTATATAACTTTCAATTATATTTTAATCATAATTAGTAAATGTAAAATCTAATGGCCTTGGTTTATTCTCTCATCTTTCATTGAAAAAATTAATCTTACTTGATATGAATCTTATATATATAAGCTGTCTTAATTTTTTTTCATATAAGTCTATTTTAATTTTAATAGTAAATTGAAAAAATAAGAAATTTCTATTTTGGAGAAATTAAGATAGAAAGAGAGACCGGAAATATGGTTTAAAGAAAAAGAGAGTTAAAGACAATTAAAATTCATTGATATTTCTAATTTTTGTATTATAATTCTTAGGCATACATTTGTCATTTTGATAATATTTCTTCAAAATTTTAAAATTAAATTAAATAAAATATAAGAAGTTTGTTCTTATGAAATGCCAATAAAAAATCTTTGAATACTTTTTAGAAAATTTATAAGGGAATTTACTTCATATGCAGTTCAATTTTTTTGAAAGAATTTACTTTTTATATAAATTAAATGACTTTTTACAATCCATTTGTTTTGATGAAAACACTCTTTGTAGAAAAATTTTATTTACTTATATAAAAAATAGATTGATAGATCACTTGTGTACTTTATGATTAAAAATAGAATAATTGTTAGAATCATGATAATAAAGAAAGCAACTTCAGTTTATCTTTCACCAAACTCTCCATATTTAAAACTAAATAAGTATAATATTTTTTATTATTTTAATATTTTATACTACATTTTTATAGAAGATGTCTTCCGCCAAAACAAACAAATGCAAAGTAAATAGGTGAGTCTAATATGCTGATAAACCAAATCCTAAAATTAATCAAATTAGGCTCGTTTAATGAATAATTTAATTCTTGTTTATTTAAATAAACAAATAGGTTAAATTAGAGCTTTAATGAATGAAACCATAAGCTACTTACGGTTGACGTAATTTATTTTCACCGAATCCGTTATTTCAATAAGGTTAAAATGTGTTTCAATGAGGTTAAAATATATTTTTTAATCCCTAATTTTGCTTAAAATTTCAAATTAATCCATTTTTTTATTTTTAACAATGTTATTCAATCATTCAAAAGATTAAAATTGGTCCATTCGCTTACTATCCGTCTAAAAACAAATGAAAAATAGTGACGTGATTCTTTTTTTAATGATGCGGCAGTTAATAATTCACATATAAGCTAATTATGCTAATTATGTATTTTTTAAGTTTTAATTGTGTTGTCTCTTATTTATTTATTATTAACATTAGGTTATGTTCTACATAAGTAGTTGACAATTAATAAGTTAATTAGTAATTAATAAGATAATTGATTGTTGATAAGTTAGGTAATTATATAAGAAGTGTTTTACAAAATTAATGTTGAAATAATTGGAAATGTAAAATGGCATAAAAGAAATGTTAATATAAATAGATATGTAAATTAAAATAATTCATATTTATTTAAAAATTAAATTATATTAATGCAATCAAGATGTTAAAGCATAAAAATATAATTACTTAAAATTTAATAAATTATATTTTATGATTTATATATTTATTTATTCACATAATTTTTATTCATAACAAAAATATAATTAGTTATATTTTCTATCATTACATGTTTATTTACATATATATTGTTTATATATTTATTGTTTAAAATAAGGATAAAGTAAATTAAAATTAAATTAATTGTATTAATTATATTTTATAAATATTATATACTTATTTTTATTTAATTTATTTTACTTAGAATTTGATAATAAATCTTTATTATTTATTGATTTAATATTTATTTATTTATTATTTAAAATAGAAGCATAATTATTTATTTTGAGCATGATTTATAAATAAATAGAAAATGACAAATTTTAAAAAAATGAAAAAGCTATCTACTTATAAGTTATTCAAATATGTGTAGTATAACAAATAAGTTAACTTATTAATTTAATTATTAAGTTATGAGTTAAATTTTAAAGGTGTTTGATGTACTAAAAGCTAATAACTAATGAAATTTTATTTTATAAGTTATAAGTTAGTAATTTTTAAATTTTTTTAAAAATTTCTCTTACTTCTTTTACTTAAATGACAATTTTTATTTTTATTGTATAAATAAATATTTAGCATATGTTCATTAATTCAATAAAAATAAATAAAAATAAGTAAATAAATATATAATATTATAAAATATAATTAATTAAATTTTAGGTATTTATAATTTTATTTTAAATATTTTAACTATATTAATATAATTTAATATTAAAATAAATATAAATTAATTTAATTAATATATCTAATTTATATTAACATATTCTTTATATCCTTTTATACTTTTTAACTAAATAAACAATTAATTTTGTTGAATACTTCTAATGCAATAAGCTAATTTATTAATTATTAGTTACAAACTTTTAACTATCAATTATTACTTATCAAATAACTTATTAGTTAGTTGCATCAAATAAAATTTAAATTCAAGATTATGTTTTTAATAAGCTAATAAATTTTATAAATTATTAATTAGATTAATAAATTATAAATTAATTAATTTATTATATGAAATAGAACCTAACTTATGCTCCTAATTATACCATATACATGAGTAATACTATATTAGATAATAAATCATGACTTAATTAATTCATATTCCGATTATATCATAAATAAATAAGAGACAAAAGAATTAAAATTTAGAAAATGCACAATCAATTTATATAACCTAAAAAATTTAAATTCAACTTATATATGAACCCATTAACTACCGCATCGTTTAAAAAAATGGAAATATCAGCATTTTTTATGCATGGTGGGCGGATTTAATTTTAACCTAAAAAAATGAGAAAATATAGTTCAAATAAAAAAGTGAGAAACTAAATTCAAGTTTTAGGTGAAATTGACTTATTGAGGAACCAAAAAGTATATTTCAGCGTTGAATCAATTAAAGAACATTTTTGCATTTACCATGTCCGTACGGAAGCAAAATGATAAGTACCGCCGTACCCTACTTTTCTTACTACCTGCGCGCCTCTCCTTCTCGCAATCCTGCCCGGCTCGGGTGAATCCTGCCGGCGACTTTGCACCAGGTATTAATTTATTTATTCTTGTTTAGCCTGCATGATTTTTCCCTAATCCTTAAAACAATCATAATACTAGAATTTATTCGCTTGTATATTGAGAATCCGAGATTTTACGAAGTTGGAGTCAAGTTGTAATGTAAATTAATGATTGCTTGTTATAATATCTCTCCTGCCTTATACTTGTTGGGAATTGGTAAACGTAGATGAAGTAATGCTTCCAAGTGCTTAACTTCGTTTCCTTTGTTGTGTTTTGTTTAATAGAATTTTAAAGCATCATATCTTGGACTTCATTGCTTGGGTCAGAAAATTCAGACATCTCAATCATGGCTTCTAGTAAGTGAAAGTTATATGTTTTCACTTTATCATTTTTATATTAGCAATATGCATAATTGCTTCACTTTATAATACACTGCTTGGGTTTCTGCAGGACTTATGTTTGAGAACTCTTGTGAAGTTGGAGTATTTTCAAAACTTACCAACGCATATTGTTTGGTTGCCATTGGAGGTTCAGAGAGCTTCTACAGGTAACAATTTTTAAAGTCTCTTAATCTGTCTTTTGAACTCTCCCCTCCCCAAAACTAACTAAAATATATTTTACAATGGATTAGAAGTTTTTATGCACTATTTTTCATAAAGTTTACTAAAGGTGTTGAAATTTTTATGGTGTTTCTGAGGATGAACAAGTCAATGTTTGCTTGATACAGTGCATTTGAGGCTGAGTTAGCAGATCTTATCCCAGTGGTGAAAACCTCCATTGGTGGCACTCGTATTATTGGTCGCCTTTGTGTAGGTAAAGTTTCAAGACATCTGTTTCCTCATTAGGCATAGCATGTCAGGTTTTCATATTTGATACCACGCTATCTTAGATGTATGGGATGATATCGGATCCCATGTATTCTATATTGACATGCATCCTAGATATCAGTATCAGGGTAATCTTAAGTATTCACCAAATGCCTCCTTTATATCTTGCTTTTTTTTTTTTAAGTATTTCTAGTTATTAAGAGATGGCTACACATTTCTGTTTCTTCTCTTAACAATAAACTTCTTCCCTCACAGAAAAATGAGATGGCTGTACTACCTTCTTCTATTTACTAATTCTTAATAACTTAGATTTATGCTGTTCTGCAGGAAATAAGAATGGGCTTCTCTTGCCTCACACCACCACAGACCAAGGTGATCTGATTGTTATGTTATATGTTCATTTTTATTTCATTTTAGTAAAGATGTAATACCTACTGTTATGTGGTATGGCCTCTCAGAACATCTTTCTACATCCTGCCCTAAAAGTATTTGAGAATTATTGTAAATTTGAAATAGAGTCATCTTAATCAAGCCTTCTCAGAACCCTAATTTCTGTCAGTGTTGGTTCTCCTGTTGATAGTTATTGGCAGTCGTCATCAATAAATTGAAGTGAAAATTTCATATTTGGTGATCATTTTATGGCTTCTGTACCAATGTAACTGAAAAGCATTGAAAAGAAATACCACTTTAATTACCGAATTAATAGATAGGGAAGTGTCTGATGGTTATCAAGAGCTTTTCCAATTATGGTATACCAATTTTCTATTTAAAAAGAAAAATTATAGAGTACCAATTGTTATCCATGTTATGATATACTATGCTGAGTGACTATTTTTAATGATATTGCCATGCTTATTTCTGCAGAGCTTCAACATTTGAGAAACAGTCTGCCTGATCAAGTTGTTGTTCAGCGCATAGAAGAAAGATTATCCGCTCTGGGAAATTGTATAGCATGTAATGACCATGTGGCCCTCACTCACACTGATCTTGATCGGGTATTGGCTTATTCATTGATATCACTCTTCTCTTCCATGCTAGTCTCCCTTTTTAATTTGTCACAATGTCATTACCACACACACCCACACATATATATATCTTCTTGCTTTATCTTTTATATAAAAATTTCTCCCTCCTCTCTTTTTAACATGCAACTTCTGTTCAGGAAACTGAGGAGTTGATTGCAGATGTTCTTGGAGTTGAAGTTTTTAGACAGACCATTGCTGGAAATATTCTCGTTGGTAGTTACTGTGCTTTCTCCAATAAAGGTGGTTTGGTAAGTATTACATGCTCCAATATTTTGGGTTTAGACATTTTATGTTTTGTGTTTGACCATCCTACTACAATTTGGTGCAGGTCCATCCTCATACCTCCATAGAAGACTTGGATGAACTGTCTACACTTCTTCAGGTTCCATTAGTAGCTGGGACTGTGAATCGTGGAAGTGAAGTGATAGGTGCAGGCATGACAGTGAATGATTGGATTGCCTTTTGTGGTTCAGACACCACAGCAACAGAGCTGTCTGTGATCGAGAGTGTTTTCAAGCTGAGGGAAGCTCAACCTAATGCCATTGTGGATGAGATGAGGAAATCACTGATTGATAGCTATGTCTGAGTTGGGGATTTCAGTCATCACTGAATACTAAATACTTTCAGATTTTACTCTTAGTTGGATATATTACTTCTTACCGTTGAAATTGTTGGTTTCTTGATACCCCAATTTGCCTAATGAATATTTCGTATTCGATGCAATCAAGAATTATGATTTTCATTGTGATCATTTTATTACCAATTAGTAGCTGTCTGGTTTAAAGTCTATGGGTTAATTAGATGCAGTAATTCTTATCAGTCTATTTTAAGTTATATATTTTATTTCTATTTTTGTATTTGTGATGGCCATTTCTTTATAAGAAGTGTGAACAGAGTGGCATTAACAGTTTTCATATTGTACTTAGATGTAGTTTGACCGATTTCATAGATGGGAAATTGCTATGGTTTATCAAAAACAAAACTGTTCTTAGTTTGCTGGGTCTTAAAAAGGCGCTATAAGATAATTCATAGAATAGTAGAATATTACTATCTCCACAATTGCACAACCATCCTCAGAGGAAATTACTGTCTCGTATAGATGACCCCACTATTATAAGAATAAAATTGTGATTTGGCACTTGCATCTAATATATTATCGATTAATTTATCAACATAATATGCTCAATACATAAAACTTGTGTAATGTTTAACTAGGTTCGTTTTTTAAATTTTTTTTATATAAAAATCCAACTTTATTTAAATAATGTCTTAATTTTTTTGCCTCAATATAAAAAATCAATTAAAATAATTTGAACATATGCAAAAAAAAAATTATTACAGACATTATTGAAAATAATTAATTACATGATCTTTCATTTTGTAAAAAAGTATATCGAAAAGTACACCAAGAAAAATTATAATTTTTTTTAATAAATATTATTAAAAATCTAGTTTTGAATAAAATTTAATAATGTCATGCAATATATATAATTAATTTTAATGAGATAAAAATTTATTATTATTATCGCCGTCATCCCTCAGAAAATTTAGGTTATGACATTTCGGCTGGAACTTGCAAACATAAACATTTCCCCGTAAAGAACAATTAGGATGGTTCAGAATAGTGTTTTTTTTTAACATTTCCCCGTAAAGAACAGCAACTAGGATGGTTCAGAATAATGTTTTTTAACAAGATTAGAACATCATTTGCTCAATTTCTGAACTTCATACGACTCAGTTCAATCTGTCTAGCGCGAGCAAAGATAAACATATGCATAACATTTATGTAGTCGCATCTTCCCGTGAAGATCATACTCTCAAATTGAAAACTTCTTTGGGATTGAGGAAAGAAGCAAATGGCATGTCATCCGTTCCACCAACAGTTCACAATTTTCATTGCAAACACACGACCAATAAGGAACCCAAAATTTCAAGTTCAGTAAATATATTCAAAGCTCCCCAAGATCCTATTACAACTTCAGCTCTATATATCAGAAAACATGTCAGTTAAACCATCAGTCTGGTAGTATTTGCTCATTGTCAGCATCCGCCTCAGTCTCAACCTTGGGCTTCGAAGGACCCTGCCCTGTACCTGGGGCCTGCTTCTTCTTTATCCCACTCACAATATCATCAATCCTCAGAAGCATGCAAGCAGCTTCAATCGCAGTCTTAAATGTTTGTGCCTTCACATTGTAGGCATCCCAGATCTGACATCATAACATAAAAAATGAAAAAACTTATGGTTTGTTCACTCAGTCTACAAGAAGCATCCACCCTTTTTTTAATTTTATTTACAATGATTCAATCTTGAGAAGAAATAGTGATTTAGAGTGTGTTTGGTTTCTGTTTTTAAAAACAAAAGAATAAAAAAAACTGTTTGTTTAAGTGTTTTCCTTTTTGTTTTTAAAAACTGTTTCCAAAATGTGTTTTAAAAACAAAAAAACAAGAACAACTTTAAGTTGTTTTTGTTTTTCTGTTTCCAAAATACACTTCATTAATGGCATTACTTTAATTTAAGACTGTTTTCAGAATAACTTACCAAACACTTCCTTTTTCTCATTGTTTTTGAAAACTGTTTTTGAAACCTATTTTCAAAAACAATTTTAAAAACAAAAAACAGAAAACACAAACAAACACACCCTTATTTTCCACAAATATTACATAGATTACAGAATACAAGAGAAGTACCTTCCGCTCTTTCATATCAGTGATTGCACCAGTATTTCCATCTATACCAATCCATGCATTTTCACCATTTGCGTGCTAGAATGACAATTATCCAAACATTAAAGGTAATTGGAGAAAGAACAACCCAAAAAATTAGAAGGTTGAGCAAAAGTGATTTACCTTTCCTTGCAGTGCAGTCATAGTTCGAATCACATTTACTCCGCAATTTTGTGCTAAGGTACGGGGTATAGCCTCAAAAGCAATCGCAGCAGTTTCATATGGCCACTATTAAAGAATTATAGAAGTCATCAGCGGAGTATTACTCACAATAGGAAACCAATGATCAATCCGTGAGCTCTGATGCAACTGGAGTCTACCTTAGAGCAGTAGATGGCCCAGTGGCATCACACATGTTACACTCACCTTCTCTATGCCTTCAATAGATGAACTTTTCTGCTTCAAAGCAGCTGATACAGTCAGCTCTGTAGCACCACCTCCAGGAACAAGTTTTGGGTTTTTTATTATGTTCCTCGCAACAGACATGGCATCCTGCCACAAGAGAGAAAGAGAGAGAGAGAGAGGAAAAAGAAAAGCTTCAGAAAGCAATGTGAACAAACTTGCATGACCTCAGTTGTCAGGATGTCATCACCTCACCTGCAGGTTTCTTTCAACTTCGTTTAATAGATCCTTACTAGCACCCCTCAACAGTACAGTGCATGCTTTTGGGTCTTTACAATCAACAATAAATGCAAAGAACTCATCTCCAATTTTCTTAACTTCAAATAGCCCAGCACCAGTACCAACGTCAGACTCTTGCAACTCATCTGGTCTATTCACAATAACTGCACCACATGCCTTTGCAATTCTATTATTATCAGTTTTCCTCAGCCTCCTTATGGCACTTACTCCATGCTTGCTCAGGTAATGGCATGCCAAATCACTAAGACCCTTCTCTGTAATTACCAAGTCAGGCTTAAATTTCAAAATCTGCATGCAGAGCTCCTCAATATATTCTTCTTCCATCTTCAACAAAAGACTCCAGTCTTCTTCCTTAAGCAGCTCAGCATTTGTTTGGTTTTCACCCTTCTTATACTCAAGGGGACAATCAAGAAGAATAACACGAGGGTTAACAATCTTTCTCCTCATTTTGCCAGGGGCAACTACATCTTTGTTTATCATAACTCCTTTGAGCACACTTGAGTCCTCCAGCTGTCCACCAGGAACCTTCTCAACCTTAATATAATTTTTAATATCCACATCTCTCAAACCCTGGCCAAGATCAACCCCTACAGTTGTGGTAGCATCAATAGCTAAATCCTGGAAGTCAGCCAAAAGAATACAAGACATTAGTTAAAGCTATGCTGTTGTACAAGTGCTAAGTACTAATTCAAAATTTTAGTGCCTCCACCCCCCACCATCCTACTTACTTAAAATAGAAAATAACAGAACCGAAAATGAACAGGAGCTAAAATGAGTTTGTCATTTCTTCAGTTCTGTTTGCCAGATGAGTATTATCTGTCTAAAAGGGTTTGTAAGGAGAAAATATATCAGAGCTATTAATCCAAACTAGTGGTGCATTACCACCTCTTTTTATGAACATAACCTAAACCATACTTGTAGGACACCACAAAACCATAGATGAACAATGAAGCAAATTTTGTTCATCAAAATACCAAATTTTTACATTACTAGCTTCACTGATACCTCCCCAACCCCCCACAAAAAAATGAATTTTCATATAGCACTATAACAATTTGCCTGTTCTACAAAGGGGTTTACAAAGTCCATATACTACAATAAACCCTAGACTTAAAAAACTATCTTGACCCCTCATATATGCACCTTTTTTTTAAAAAAAATTAGTCCCTATTTAATTTTCACTCTCATTTTGGTCCTTAATAGATTTAATTCCATTCAATCAGGTCCTCCCATTCATCTACCTCACACCTTATTAACTGAAGTGCTGATGTGGAAGCTCAAAGTATGATGTGATAACCCTCTAATGCTTGTGGGGAGACTCAATATGACTTGGGAAAAAATGTCTATATGGGTTAGAGTAATATTGTAATAAATGATTGAAGAAAGGCAGACTCTAAGTGGTTATACTATGTCCATTACTTTTGAATTGAAGACATAGATTAGATTTAGAGAATAAAGGGTGCCACACAAGCATTGGAGAAGGCAACATCAAATTTTGGGCTTCCATGTTATCAATTTCATTAACAAGGCTAGAGGTAGCTGGACAAAAAGATTTGACTGAATCATATTGAATTGAAAGAAAAAAGTATCTACATGGGTTAAAGCAATATTGTAATAAATGATTAAAAAAAAAAGGCAGAGTTTAAGTGGTTATACTATGTCCATTACTTTTGAAGACATGTATTAGGCTTAGAGAGTGAAAGGTGCCATGCAAACATTGGAGAAGGCAACTACAAATTTCGAGCTTCCATGTTATCAATTTCATTAACAAGGTTAGAGGCAGATGGACAAGAAGACATGATTGAATCAATTGAGGACTAATATGAGAATGAAAATTAAATAAGGATTAGATTGAAAAAACTTGCACCTTCGAGGGACTAAAATGGTGTTTTAGTCGAAAATTTTAATAGAAGAATGAAGAAGACAGGCTTGCAAGTCAACCCACAAGGAGAGAGAATACTCACAGCAATTAAGTCCCCAAATTGGCCAGTGAATTTGGTACCTATGCAGCTTTTCACTAGCCCAAGCATTGTACCTCCTGCATAAGATTCACCCATAGCAACGAAGCTCAATGTCAGACGGGATACAGAAGAGATAGGCATACACCTCAATCAAAAGATAGGCGAATCCCTAACTAGAAGGGCCCCAGTACTTCTCATCACCCATTTATCCATATCAACTAAAACATTCGGCTATCTATGCATTGTCTTAAAATTGCCCCCCCCCCCCCAAAAAAAAAAAAAAAAGGAAAAGCAATTAGATGTATCTACAATCATAAATCATGTTGACCTTTTATAATGTAATTTTCCCCATTACCCTTCAAATTCATTACTTTGGAATATTTTTTTTATCCCAGGGTTCATTTGTTTGAAGGGAAAATGCTTTTCTGAAATCTGTTTTCCTAACTTCCTTATGTTTAGAGCCAATAGGAAAGTTGGTCAACAAAAAATATATCCTGGTCAAAAGGACATGATAGTATATTTGGAGGAGAGTGACTTCCCCTTCTAATTAAGGCGGGGAAAATGAAAAAAACTTTCCAAAATCACATTAACTTACATAATCTCATTCTCCCTATCTTTGACCTCCTTCCTTCTCTCTCCTACTTTCTCTCTCTCTACCCCACACTCTCATATCATATCTTTCTACCCCTATCTCTCCTCTTACACTTCTATTTTTCTCTCTTTTCCCTCACCCTTTCTCTCATCTCTCTCTCTCTCCCCCCCACCATTCCCGTCCTGCGCCACTCCCTCACACTATCTCTTTTTCTCTCTCTCCTTATATTCCTACATACACTAATATTCATTAATTATAGTAAAAATTATATTAAGAAAAATTCGGAAATTGAAACAGTTGACAAAAGCAGTTACAAATTTTAGCCAAAGTTCAATGAATATAAATTAACTTTTTTGAAGAAATGACAAAGATTAAAAAAGAAGAATTTGATTATTCTTCTTTAGATGTTAAAGTGTTTTTTCTTGTGCTCCCCAAACAACAAAAAATCAATTCATTTTCTAGAAATGCATTCTCTTAGGAAGGTACTTTCCATAAAGTTCCAATTTCGGTCAAAACAAACAAAACCTTAACCCAATTCCTCTATAGAATATCCTTAAGAAAATCAAGCCTCCAACTATCAAACTATTTAAACACACTTGGGTACTGGTTCCACAACCCAATGGAGGATATAATTTGGAAAAACTCGGCTACCTGTAGACTATTGCATACTATTTCGATGAAAAAATACCTTAAAAGGATAAAGAAAACAGAACTTACGATCTTTGGCATCAATGGGCATTGAAATTTTGTCGAGCACCACAAGAGCATCCTCCAAAGCTTTGTTATAAGCTGCAGAAAACATAATTATAACACTCACCCTATTCAATATAACTGTCTTACAAGGGAGAACAGCTCATAAATACTCATAATATTACCTCGGCAAATGACTGTAGGGTGATAATTTTTCTCAATGAAAGCCTCAGCAACATGGAGCATCTCACCAGCTACAAAATTATTTCATGCAAATAATAGAAAAAAGAAAACAGTCAACAACATCGCACAAGATATAAACTTACATGTGCTGTTATACAGGGAAAAGAACTGAGAAAGTGACTTCAACTTTTTACCAACAAATGCAAAAATACGGGAAACAGATCTATAGATACCTTCCTGTTTCCATTTCATAATCACATAAACAATACCAAATTGAAAATTTTCATAGTACATCCAAAAGAAGAAAATTTCCAGAGTACACCCGCAAGAAGTAAATTGCTGAGATGACAATTCATAAAGAGATTATTAAGATCAAAGCATACCAAGAATAATGACGGATGTTGTTCCATCTCCCACTTCTTCATCTTGAGTGCGACTTAGTTCGATCATTGACTGTAACCATCCCAATAAGACAACAGCATTAAAAAGTTTGAAACAAACAAGAAACTAAGGGTTTATTTGCTTTCTGTTTTTAAAAATTTTCTTTTTTTTATTTTTAAAAATTAAAAAACTTGTTTAGCAACCTGCTTTTAGAATTTGTTTCTAAAAACTGTTTTCTAAATTTGTAATTTAAAAATAAAAAAGAAACAAATTTTAGTTATTTTCTAAATTTGTTTCCTCATTTTGGATGTCAGTTTTATAATTAAATGAAATATTTATTTATTTACAACACTAATCACCCTCTATTCTTTATTTTACTTCAATCTGAAAAGAGTTTTTGAAAACACAAAAACAAAAACCTATCTAAACGCATAAACCTCAAAAACCCACCACTGTCAAAGAAAGCATCGTGTTTATATAAAAGTTGTAATCAGGAGAGCAGCATTAAACAAAGTTCAATACAGTAAAGCAAGAGAGACAAATCATGCCTTTGCAGCAGGGTGAGCAAGATCTAATTCCCGCAAAATAGCATTTCCATCATTTGTTACCACTATACCTGTCAATTGATGAAGAAAAAATAAGTTGAACCTCAGCTCCATTATGGTTGAGGATACAAGCCAAGCCTGTAAGTCCCTCACTGTCTTAAACACTAATAACAAGGCATACATCTTGCCATCTGGAAAGTCTATATTGCAAAAATATCGCGGTATACATGGCTTCTTGCCAAAATGAAACATAACTTAAAGGGGGGGGGGAGAGGAAAAAGACTAACCCCCGCTTGCATCAAGTAGCATTTTTAACATGGACCTGGGTCCCAATGTTGTACGAATTATATCAGCAACAGCCTGATAAACATATCAGCAACATCAAATGACGATGCATCAATAAGTGCAAAAAATGGTGAATCAAATCATTGTAACTAAGAAATGATGAACTACAAAGCAATACCTAAGACCCACTCAATAAGTAAAATAATCAGTTTTAAATAAAATAATTGATAATTCCCTCTATTTTCCTATCAAATGATAGAATCATTGCAAAGTAAAATGTAACTAAAGCAGGAGTGTATTGGTAAGCAATCGGTAATAGGTTACCTTCGACGCTTGAATATTAGCATGGTGCACCTTGGTTCCAGACTCACGTTTCAAAGAGTCCTCTGCAAATTTTCAAAAGGCATTTGATGAGTGAACTGGCATACATATGTGTTTAATATGTGCAACGGAAATCCATTTAAAATAAAATAGGATAAGACAACAAAGCCAAAATGGTAAATCTCCTGCCCTTGCAAAAAATTGGAGAAATTTAATGCAATCAGAAATAAGACAAGTACAATGGGAAAGTAACAATGGCATTCTTCCAGGTACCAAATAATAACCTAAAGAAGAAAAATATACAGACAGATAATTGTTTTTTCTGTATTGATATCCTTGCTAACTACATATATACAATAGCGGAAGACAAAGACGGAGGGAACATACTGAGTACTAGAACTGGTGCCTGCATGATTTCTAGTATAGGATGCTACTGTGGCAAAACTATACTCTGTTCCCAGTTATCCTTGAGAATATCGAGGTTGTCACTGCTCGGTAAATCAAGGAGGAGCAACTTGTTAAAACCAACACAAAAAGAAGACCAAGTTTCGCCAAATATTAAGATAAAAAAAATAGCAGAATGGATTATAAACCGAACGTAAGCTATAGATAATAGATGCACAAGCAAAGCCATAAATCCCAGAATCCCGAATCAAGGGGATACAGAAAAAGCAAGTGAGAAACCCCAAAAGGCGAGTGGCACCGCCGAAAACTACTCCAGCGGGAACGCCTGGTGCAACCAACAGAGCCACAAGTGGGCATTGCTAGACGAAACTTAAACAGATCGGGTAAAATGGAAAATGCGGGCACCTAGTTGACTGAACTGTGGAAGACCGGTAGCTCGAAGGAGGAGAAGATGGCGGATAGCAGTAGCGCAATCAGTAAGTGCAGGTATGGGTCGAGGAATGAGATGTTGGGCAGCAAAAGAAATGTTAGGTTATAGTGACGAGGCAGCGAGCACGGGAGCAAAGATACTTCCGCCAAGCCAAAATGGCGCACTAGAAAACCCTCGAACACTCTTCCGTACCTAGTTTGTATTAATTTCTTTCCACTTTTATCCTTTCATTTTTCCTGCCCTCTATTTGACTTCAAACTTTCAAACTAAGTACCGCTACCAAAACAATTCAAACTAGTATGCCTTTCATTGAGCTTCCAAGTCTTTTTCATAAGATGAATGACCAGAAAATTCTTGGACTTTCCCCATCTATGATAAAATAAATGTTTAATTTCGGTCCTAATCCCTCTAATATACAAATATTATAGTTAATATTTTGTTACATCTAATATTTTATTTTATTTAATAAATTAACAATTATATTCCTAACAAATCATACAACTTCAATAAGACATTCTGTACAATTTGATATAACTTGCTTAACATGTCTGATTGAAAAACTACATCAGCACATATAATTAAGATAACATAATGATCGTTCAAATATTGAACCATTAGTCACATAAATAAAAACCACCCCTTTTATAGTCGTATAAGTATCAAAACACATGACTAATTGGACAATTATATTGGCACAAATAATTAAGACAGCTCAATTATTGTTCAAATATTGAAGCATTAGCTACATAGTTAAAAAATACTTTCTTTATAGTTATATAAGTATCGGGAGATATGATTACATTTCGTTAACCAAGAATTATATCATATGTATGGTGACTTTAGATCTTTCAAACGGGCCCTCAATGTTGAATCACAACTTTTAAATAGGCCTTACCTTCTATCTTTAGCCCCAATGTTTACTTCATTATTGGAAAAAGATCTTGATGCACCTAAATCTTAAAGGACTTATCATATATAAATTAGATTATATTTAATTCATATTAATAATTTAGTTAAATTATAATTGAAATTATAATTAACATGCAAAGCTTTACAAGACTATAAATTGGTAGTAATAATTGAAGGATAAAGAGTAATATTATTCTCACTTCCATACATTCACTTCTCGTTAATTTTCTTCTTATAAATCATTAGATCTATACTTTTGTAGAGAGTGTAATAAGTATTTCTTAAAAAAAATAGTAAGTCATGTTAATAGCTAAATCAATATATTTTTCTAATAAGTCACGTGATTTGCATGTTTTATAACATAACAAGGTTAGTTGCATTAACTTCTCTCACAATAATTATTAACTTTGAAGTTTTATTGAAAATCTATACATTAATTAGGATTTTTTTATCTTAAATTTGTTAAAAATCACTACTTTAAATTTAATTCAATCCAACTTGTAGATTAAGTGAATTAAAAAAATATGTTATTTAAGATGGATCAAATATGATTAATTTATATACTAAAAAGATCAAAATTGTAATTAAAAAATAAATATGTACTATCAAATATAATTTTTTTAGATTGGGAATCTATTTATTTTTTATATAAATACTAATAAGGTTTGTCCTTCATTATTGCATATTTATAATGGCATTAATTAAGGGATGTTATGTAAGATTTTAAGTGGCTCAAGTGATATTGATAAGTGGTTATTATAGTTAAATAAATAAATATTAAATGAGGTAATTTCCAATGGGTAAGTTTGAGATGTGATTTTTCCTAAAGTAACCAATACTTAATGGGAATAGTTAATAGGGAGTTATCAAATATAAATAAAAATTTATCTAAACGGCTATCTGATAGATAAAAGTAAAGATTTATCTAGAAAACTAATCCCTTTCTTTACTTATTAAGTTTTATGCTCTCTTTCTATCATTAATGTAAGCATGAAAATTAAGAGAGACCAAGAGATAGAAACATAATTCTCTTTTGATTTTAAGGATCAATGGGTATATTTCAAGAATTAGGGTATCAAGCTATGAATTAAGGTATGTAGTCTATCCTTAATTTGATAATATGAAATTTATAATAAGTTTGTGAAAACTTATAAGTCTCCAAGATCCTATGAATTATTGATAATTGATAAATTTTGTCATTAGGATTAAACAGAAATTAAGAAAAAAAGCTTACATGTGGTGTTAAAGTTAAGTTTAGGAACTTATAACTTTCCATTAAGGAACCCTAATTTTGAAAAATGGGATTTTGTAAAATTTATATGATTTGAAAATAATCACTATTTTTTATATATTTTTGTTGCTTTGCCACACGATTGCAAATGAATTATCTCTTATGAATTACCGCACAATTGCATTTGCTTGGATATCATGTGAATTGGCCATATACATATGAATATGCATTTTATCTTTTATACTTAACTCAGCCACATGACTGGATGTAAGGCATAACAGGTCATTTAAGTTTGAATATAAATGTTGATTTCATAACCTAGCCACATAATGGGTCACTAATGTTCAACATATGAATATAAATGGATGCAAGGCATATTGTATTATAATATTAAGTAATGGCAATTAAACTTCACATCATTAAATTTTATAATGTTATTATTCATTTGTTTATTTTAATATATGTATTATGAATGATTTATTAGTCACCAAAGTGGCCAAGTTAGAAAGTTATAATATATATCAAATCAAATAAAAATTCAATTACCCATGATTACATGATGTTATGAAAGATATAATGATTGTTGTTTATGAATATATTGAAGTTTATTAATTATAAAATATTTAAAGATCGCCCAAAGGTTGATTAATTATTTAATAATTATGAACATAATCATGGTTAATTAATATACTCAATTAGACATGTTTAATATATCCAAAGATAGCAAATATGTTTGGTTAGAATAACATAATTGCCAATTATGTAAAATTAAAATCTAGCATAAATTATGTTCTATAGTTGTATATTGGTGTATCACCTAAAGGAGAATATTAATATACATTTTATCATTTAGTAATTTTTTTTAAATTTATGTACACATTAATTATGACTTAAAGCATTAATGTTATATATTATTTCTCGTAGTATCTATTCCAAATTTACTTTATTTGTATGCCTTTTCTATCCTAATCTTTAATTAGCTGAATTTTCCTCATTAGATGTAATGTCCTGAATTTTTAATTCTATCATTTGAATCTCTAAATTCTGAGACTGTAGAAACGAAGAGCACGTTTGAATTAGCTTGGTGGGTGAATCTTAAGTTGAAAGAAATTAAGTATAAGTATAATCGAAATTTTGAAGGAAAAAGGATAGTAGGAAAATAATTAATTTTTCTAAACAATATAGATAATCAGAGGAGGTTAGAAAACCCTAAAAAGGGGAGTTGTCTAAGTCTGACAGTGTAAGGAATTTTAAACAGACAGAAACCCTATGGACTAAATTGCAAAAGTACAAAATCGAGTGTGGTTAAAGTGTGAATAACCAAGAATTTGGGATCTAATATGAATAACTAAGAATTTGGGATTTAATATGAATAACTAAGAATTTGGGGTGTAATATGTAATTTTATTTAATGTGATCAATAGACACATGACAAGTGTCATTATTAGAAAAAAATGGCAAGAATAGCCTTACTAATTGGTGAAAAAGGACTAAAATACTCTTGAAATTTTTAAAAATGACCAAAATACCCTTGAAACTTCATGAAAACTCTTTCTTCTTCTCCATTCCACCTTGTAGCCATAGATACCTCCATGAAAATAAGCTTGGACGTGCAAGAGAGAGAAGGAAGAAAGAGAAATTTTCTTTTAGCTTTTTCACCCAAAAATAGTGAGAATTAGGCTTAGGTGTAGAAGGGAAAATTGCTCCTCTCATCAAACTTTATCTATTGGTGTATTTAGATTGAAGAAATCTCAAGTTTGATCAAGTTTGGTGAGTTCTAAGTGAGGATTTTCAAGTTGCACCAAGAGGTAAAAATGTTCTCTTCTAAAAGCTCTTTAATGTACTCTTTCTAGTTTCTTAAAATTTTAATGTTGGTGTGGTCAAAGGTGGTTGACCATGGAGTTTTGGATGATTTGAACATGTCTAATGGTGTTTTGGATGTTGTTATGTTGATCTATGGCTTTGGTTTGGTGTAAAAACAACAAGAAACCATGATGTACACACTAGGGTTTTAGAGGCATAATGGTGCATGTATGGATTTGGCATGATTTGTTTGGAATTTGGCTAAATTGATGAAATTAGAATGATTTTTATGAATTATGAAGCCTATGGAAGATGAAAATTTTAAATTATGAAAGTGTGTGTGAAACTTCCCTTTTGAGAAGCTAAAACCACGAATATGGAAAAGAAGGAGGGAAGGAGATTTAGCCATTTAAATTGTGTTTTTGGAAGATTAGAATAATATATTACAATGAAATTTAGGAGATATTGGAATGTACATTAAAATTTGGGTACTTCCTTCATGGTTTAGTGTATGTGGAGGAAGTGAAGAATACATGAAGTTTAAGAAAAATGGTGATGTTCTAATAAGAATTATGATGTGTATTTATGTAGACTAAGAAGTGATAAGTTAGGAAGGCAACAGGAATTGTAAAGAAGTTTTTAAGTGAGGGCAAAGGAAACATCACTATTGGAAGCTTTTAAAAGGTAGCTAGCTTTATCCTTAAGTTCTGTTTTTCATTTATGTGTTTTCTATATTTTATGCCATTGTATGAATTGTGTATAAAATTACTGTGTGCGGCACCTATGGCCCAAGTTCCCCGGGAAGACAGTGAAATGCTGTATGTGAGGCCTTTGGCCCGAGTACCTTGGGAAGACAGTGAAATTGCTGTATATTAGGCCTAGGTACGACTATCTGTGATGGCCATCTTGATATCTTTATGAGTCTTTGAATGGGCTTGATGATTGTTATGTGTGATGCACATCTCTTACAATGGTATGGAATGAGATGATAAATGATTAATTGATTTTGAAATGTACGTTTTATTTGCTTAAGGATCTGAAATGGCTTGATATATTTTTATGGTAATAGCTAGCTACTGGGAAACTTTGTTTCTTATGTTTCTGTATTGTTACTAACCATTCCAGGTGATGCTTCTAAAGGCCCTCTTGACAAAGGAGAATAATGTTTTGAAGTTGTATTAAAAATGTCTATATAGTTTGTGATGTTAGTATGTGATGGATATATGCTTTTGTAAATTGAACTTTTTGTATAATTATATGACCCTTGCCTATATTGTATGAAATACATGAATTTGAGGTATTGTGAGCTAGTTTGGAGTAGAAGGCAATTTAGTATGCAATATGTTTGAAATTGGAAATGACCAAATGAATAGTAAATGACCAAATGAACAGTGAACTCGTAGGCAGCAGGATGAGTATGTTTGCAGGGACTTTTGATAGAGTTTCAATGCTCAAAAAATTATTATAAAATTCAGGGATTAACCTTAAATACTCAATGAACTCTGTGCCAAAATTCAGTCTAAAATAAGTTTATTTACTATGTGAATTCATTACACGTTTTGGTCTCCCCTGTTACCGTCACAAGTGCCGAGCACAAATTGTATCTCAGAGATCAGAACAAGTAAATGGATGATTTTTTATCTGAAAATTTTATGGAAAGTATATAACATGTTAGTCAAGTCCCATACCAAATTTTAGCTTATTCGGAGTTGATTTACCCCCTGAAATAAGGGTTTACTTTTACAGTTGTGAATTCTGGACAGCACTGGGACAGAAACACTTTGCTATGAGTTTTGAAAGGCCTAATGATGTCTAAAGTATGTCAAATTTTTACAGGATGTAGTTAACACGTGAAAGGTTCATAGGATCCAATTTCATGATTTTTGGAGTCTCGAAAAGTAGTTTTTCATATTTTTGAAGTTGGTCCAGTAATTCTGGAAATGAGCAGAAAATTTCTGAAACTCAGATTCTGTAATATTTTGTTTTACAGAATCATAAATTGGCCTCAAAAAGACCTAATTGTGCAATAATTATCTATTTAATGAGGATTAAGGTGTTAATAAGTAAGGGAGTTACATTAGAGCTAACAAGCCCAATTTCACCTTGGTGTATTGAATCTTGATTTGGCATTCCAAGTTGATACACTTGCTGCTATTACTGATGCTACTAGCAATGAATAGAAAGCTTATTATAAGAATTGTGAAAAGTTAAAAAGATAAAGTTTAAGGTTTATATGGATGAGCATAACAAATAATATTAAGTTAACTCTTCCCAAAACTAAAAGTGCTAAATAATTTTTGAAATCTGTGGAAGAGCACTCTCAAGCTATTGATGAGTTTTTTACTAGGACATTAATGGGTACTTTAACCACTATGAAATTTGATGCTTCATGTACCATGCATGAACATATCAATGAGATGACAAATATAGTAATAAGACTTAAATGCTTAGAAATGAATATGGATGAAAATTTCCTTGTATAGTTCATCATTAACTTATTACTATTTGTGTATGGCCCTTTCCAAATAAACTATAATACCATGAAAGACAAATGAAATGTGCATGAATTGTATAATATGTTAGTTCGTGAGGAAATAAGGCTTAAGAATTAAGGAAATTATTCCATCTATTATATGTTATGTGAATCATCAAGAAGCTGGAAAAAAATCAAGAAAGAAACATGGTAAGAAAAGGGAATCACTTAAGTTAAATAAATCCTCCTCTCAAATCTATAAAAAGAAATAGAGGAATGACAAATGTCATTTATATTAGAAAACTAGACACTTCCAAAAGAATTGCCCGAAACATAAAGCTTGGTTCAAAAAAAAAAAGTAAGCTCAATACTTATGTATGTTTTTAATTAAACTTAACTGAAGTTTTTCATAATACTTGGTAGATTGACTCAGAATGTACAATTCATGTTTCTAATACGATGTAAGGATTCCTTACAATCTAAACTCTAAACCTGAATAAGTAGTTAATTTTCATGGGAAATAAAATGAAAGCTCTAATGGAAGCTATTGGGACTTATCATTTAATCTTAGATACTTGACATCATTTAGACTTATTGAAAACCTTTTATGTACCTAGTATTTCTAGGAATTTAATTTCATTATTTAAACTTGATATTATTGAATATTCTATTAATTTTGGTAATGGATGTTTAAGTTTATTTAAGTATAAATATCTTATTGGTTTTGGTATTCTTTATGATGGATTATACAAGTTGAATTTTGATAGTCTTTATGCTAAAATACTTTTGACCTTACGTGATAATTTTAGTACCAAATGTAGTTTAGTAAATGAATGTCCACTAACTTATGGCACAAGCATTTAGGTCATATTTTTAAAAAACTTCAAAGATTAGTAAAGAATAAAATCCTTCCAGATGTAGATTTTACTAACTTAAATATTTGTGTGGATTATATAAAAGGAAGACAAACAAAACACATAAAGAAAAGAGCCCCAAGAAGCACATAAGTTTTTAAAATTATACACACCAACATATTTGAACATTTTGATATTAATTCTTTCAATAAAGAAAAGTACTTCATCATATTTATTGATGACTATTCACGTTATGAATATCTCTATTTGCTGCATGAGAAATCTTAAGCAGTGAATGCCTTAGAAATATTTATAGATGAATTTGAAAAGCAATTGGATGGAAAAGTAAAGTTTGTTTAATTAAATAGAAATGATGGATACTATGGAAGATATGATAAGATTGGATAACACCCAGGTCCATTTGCTAAATTCTTTAAGAAACATGATGTATGTGCACAATGCACAATGTACAATGCTAGGTATACCGCAAGAAAATGATGTATTAGAAAGATGTAATAAAACATTAATGGATATGGTAAGAGCATGATAAGCAACTCATCTTTACCTATTTCATTGTAGATGTATGCATTGAAAATTACTATGTAGTTATTTAATAGGGTTCCTAATAAAATAGTTCTAAAGACACCTTTTGAACTATAGACCAGTAGGAAGCTCAATTTAAAGCACCTGCATGTCTAAGGATGCCAAGTAGAAGTATAGGTATATAATTCTTAAGAAAAGAAACTAGATGCAAGAACAATCAATGAATATTTCATTAGTTATCTAAAAAAATCTAAAGGATATATATTTTATTATCCTAACCATGGTGCAAGAATTGTTGAAACTGGAAATGCTAAGTTTATTAAGAATGGTGAAACCAGTAGGAGTAAAGTTCCATGAAATATGGTAACTAAGAAAATAAGAATGCAAGTTTCATTAGCTTGTAATTCTTCTAAAGTAGTTGTTCCTCAAATTATTAAATCACAAAACAAATGAAGAAGAATAACAAATTACTAATCCCATAACTTATAATGAACTTATTGTAGAAAAACTATAAGAGATAACATTAAGAAGATCCTAAAAGGAAAGAAGACTAGCTATTTCAAATGATTATATGGTTTATCTATAAGAGTCAGAAGTTAACTTAAGAATTAGTAATGATCCAGTTTCATTTTCACAAGCCATTAATAATGATAATGCTAATAAGTGGTTGGATGCCATGAAAAAAGAGTTAAAATCTATGAAAACAAAATAAAGTATATGATCTTGTAGAATTGCCTGAAAGTTTTAAAAGAGTCATATGTAAATGCGTCTTTAAGACCAAACATGACTCCTATGGTAGCCTTAGGCATTACAAGACGAGACTTGTTACCAAATGTCTTACTTAGGTGAATGGCATTAACTGTAATGAGATTTTTTCACTAATCCTTAAAAAAAATTCTTTTAGAATTATCATGGCATTAATAGCCTATTATGATTTATAATTACATTAAATGAATATAAAAATAACATTTCTTAATAGGTATTTAGCAGAAAAAGTTTATATTGATTAACTAATGGGTTTTTAGTTCAAGAAAAAGAACATATGGTATGTAAAATAAAGAAATTAATCTACGAACTTAAACAAGCTTCCAAGCAATGGCACCTCAAGTTTAATAATATTATTATTGCCTTTGGATTTAAAGAAAACATTATTAACCGATGCATATATCTAAAAGTCAATGGAAGTAAATTAATATTTTCGATTCTTTATGTTAATGATATCTTGCTTGCAGTTAATGACCTTAGTTTAATATTTGAGACTAAAAATGTTTGCTTTAATAATTTTGAAATAAAGGATATAGGAGAAGTAAATTATGTGATGGAATAGAAATATTCTAGGATAGATTACAACGATTGTTAGGTTTGTCTCAAAAAACGTATATCAATAAAGTTTTAGTGAGATTCAAGATGGAAAATTATTCAACATCTCTTATTTTAATTCATAAAGGAGATAAGTTTACTTTTAAACAATGTCTAAAGAACGACTTGGAGCGAAAATAAATGAAAGATGTTTTTATACATTTGTGGTTGGAATTTTAATGTATGCTCAAACATGTACTAAATTAGACATTAGCTTTATAGTTAAAATATTAGGTAGGTACCAAAGTAACCTAAATTGGATCACAGAAAGTTGTAAAAAAAGTTCTCAAATACTTGCAAGAAACTAAAGATCATATACTTACTTATAAAAGATCTAGTCACCTTGAGGTGATTAGATATTCATATTCAAATTTCGCTTGCTTCATAAATATAAGAAAATTTACTTTTGACTATTTATATCTTTTAATTAGAGGAGTTATCTCATAGAAGAGTGCGAAGTAGTTAATAATTGTTGCATCCACTGTAAAAGTTGAATTTGTGACATGTTTTAAAGCCATGGTTCCTGCTAAGTGGTTACAAAAATTTATTGTGATAATTCTATAGCAATTTTCTTCTCTAAGAATGAAAAGTACTCTAAAGGTACCAAACATATAGAATTAAAATATTTTGATCTTAAAGAAGAAGTTTAGAAACATACAATGTTAATAAAGCATATTAGCATTGATTTTATAATAGCTTGCCTATTGACAAAAGGGTTTGCCGCATAGAACATTTAATAATTATGTTACAAATATGGGCATCATTACTAATAAGGATTGTTGAAAAATATTATTAATTTTATATTAATGTATTTTGACATTATGAGCTCTCTAATGAATATGTATTTTGCTGATTTCGTTAATTAAGTATTATATACATGCTTAAATCATAATAACAGGTTTTATCTTTGCTAAAGACATAATAATGGACCAATTATATACTTTTCACTTATGAATCATAATAAGGGAAAAAGGACTAGGATAGTAGAACACGGAAGGGAATATATCTAATAAATGGTATACAACTGCCATGACTCGTATTAATTTTTACTTTTATATATAATGAATAATGTAACTAATGTATAGAAAATTAGCCTTATTTATGCTCATTATGTTGATTTATTTATTTCACCATAGAGTAAACTAATATTACATGTGCCAAGTAAGAGAATGTTAGATTTAAGTGGCGTAAATGATATTGATAATAGTTATTGTGGTCAAATAAATGAATATTCAATGGGTTAATTTCTTATTGATGAGTTTGAGATGTAGTTTTCCTAAACTAACCAATTACTTCATGGGAGTAGTTAATGAAAAATTATCAAATAATAAATGATTATCTGATGAATAAATAAAGATTTATCTAAATCGTTATTTGGTAAATAAAAATAATAGTTTATTTAGAAAATTAGTCATTCTTTTTGCCTATTAATTTTTACACACTCTCTCTTTATCATTAACATAAGCTGAAAATTAAAAGAGGCCAATAAATAAAAACATGATTCTCTTTCTCACACAATTCTTTTTTAGTTTTAAAGATCAAAGGGTATATTTTAGGATTTAAGCTATTAAGTTATGGATCAAAGCATGTAGTTTATCTTTAATTTGATAATATGAAATTTATAATGAGTTTGTGAAAACTTATGAGTTTCAAAGATCTTATGCATTATAGATAATTGATGAATTTTGTCATTAGGATTAGATGGAAATCAAGAAAAACTTACATATTATACTTTAAAATTAAAAGAAAATAATTTTCTTTGATCATTTCAATATTAAAAATTTTATGAATTTTTTTACTTTATAGTTGATTCCTTAAAATAATTTTTTGTAATAATAAGAATAATAATTATAATAATTTATATAATATACAAATGTAAAGTTTTAAGCTTAAACTTAAAATTCTTTAGAATATTTGAAACATTTTAATTTGTTCAACTCATGCATTCAATATTGATTAAATTAATGTTAATAAGAAGCGCAACAAACTACAAAATGGCAAAACTCTTGAGGGGATATGGTAGTATTAGTTTACCGAAATCATAGTATATGATATGTTTTAAACAATGATTTGATTGTATCATAGGTTAATAGTGATGAGCACACCTTTTTGCAATGCATATAGTGATGTTTATGAAAAACCAAGTAAGTGAAAATCATTTTTACATTTTTCTTACAAAGTGAACTAAAGTTTGTAGAATGATCTATGAGTTTCCCTACATTAACTTTTCATCTTCATTCAAGAGTGGAGCTAGGGGCATAAATAAGACTCGACCTTCTAAAAACTTTTAAATGAATTTAGAATTATTTTTTTCAAAAAAGAAAAATATAATTCATTCTCTCAAATTTTGATTGGATAACCAAAATGATATATGAATTTAAAAAATTTATACTTTATCCTTTAAACTTTAATTAAGTGATAAGAATAATACATAAAATTTCAACCCTTACATATTACACCTTTAAATTTTCAAGGAAGGTCCCATTGTTATTTTTAAATTAACTTTAATGGAAACCTCTGTTGACTTGTGTATTTTAAAAATATACCACTTAAAAATTGTAAGAGGTATTGTGATTATTATTGAAACTTAAAAAATATATAATGTTAAAGTTTAATCCAAAGTTAAAGAATTTAGCTTTCTTAAATATATGATGTTGAATTTAATTATTATTATTATTATTATTATTATTATTATTATTATTATTATTATTATTATTATTATTACTATTAAAACTTAAAGAATATATGTCAATGAATTTAACTACTGTTGGAAGCTAAAAAGTTAAGCTAAGATTAAAGAATTTGACTTTATTGAATAATTCATGTTGATGTTGCAGAAAACCTTTAAATATATAATTAAGTTTTAGGGCCATTTTTCTTTGATATTTCATAGATAATGGTACCATACAAAGAGAAGAGAAAACCTTTATCGAAAATACTAAAGGTCATAATTAATGTTAGGAAGAAAGTTATAAATTCTTGATAATTATTTTTATCGATCTACTTGTTCATGTTGTCTTTATCTGGCATTATTTAAAAGTATAAGGATAATGGTAGGGATTTTCTCTATAAGCCCCATAATATTTATCATAAGAGCCGAGATCAACAAGTGTGACTTGGATTTTTTCTACAATAAGCTTATGTAATAGATAGATAAGAGGTAGATCTAGATGGAATGAATGGTTCTTTATTGTAAAAGTTTGTCCAACATTGCTTTCATAAGAAGCGACAAATAAAAGTGTTTGTAGATAATTGCAAGCATGAAGAATTTAACAACTGCATGCCAATTTTGTGCTCTTATAATTTTAGCAATAGCTATTATAAAGTGTCTTCTTTTTCATCTTTGCTTATATACCTTGCATTGGATCAATAATAGAGTAAAAAGTAGGATAGGTAAAAATTATGAAAGGCATGAATCAGTGTGATATATGATTCGTAAAATCTTTTTTACATTTACGCAAATATTAGACATATTTTAAGAGAATGTCAATTTTTCATATTTGGTTCAAATTTTAGAAAACTATTTTTTGAACTGTTAAGCCTAATATTCTTATTAGGGTTCCATGATGTAAGAATGTTTTAATGATATAAATAGGCTATTTTGTACACCCTTACAAGGAAGTCTTACTATTATTAATATTTTATTTCATCATCACATGCCATCGTTAATAATCGCCCACCATAATCTACTGTTGATGACCACTACACACCATTATTTACCATTAGTGATTACTACTAAGGCTGGGCAAATAGGTCAAATTTATAGAGACCCGCCCAAAATCGTATAGAATAAAAAGCATTAGCGGGCACAGATCGGGTCAAGGGTGAAAATGGGTAAATAATTGGATTTCTACAATTTGAGGCAGTTGGGCTTGGGTGTGCAGGATATAACCCCGTAGAAGCCCAAATTTGCTCGAATACCCCTTATACACAGTAGTTAGCATTTGTTCTAATTACACGACACCGTTTAGTATTGTTGAAACCCTAGGTATGTATAGCTGCTCTTTAGAAAAATCTGGAACTTAATGTTTCATTTTTTAGAGTGTTTGAGATCTAGCAGACCAAACGACGCTAGCTGCTCCTGTGCTGAGAGTGCATCTCTCTGCCCATGGTCTTCTTTATCTCAAATCTCCAGATTGAATCTCCTTTCATCTTTGTTCTTTGAAAATCTCAATAAATCAAACTGAACTTCATCGTTGTGGACGTTGAATTTGAAAATCTCCACTTCTCTAGTACTAAGTTCTCTCCATTCACCTACTATAAGTGGATGGTGATACCATAATACTATTATTCTATATGTTATTATATTTCATTCTTTCTATTCTTTTTTTTGTACTCCGTGAATCCTTTTTAGTTTAGAGCATTTTGTTAATATATAATCATGTTAAAGTTGTGATGTTTTATAGAAAAATATCAGTTGTTAGCTCAGTTAATCTTTTGGAACTTTAATTGGGTGTCATTTTGAGTTGATTCAATGAGTTTCTTGGCTGCTAAACTCAATTAGAGTACAGAAAAAAAAAACAATGAGGACTAAACTCAAACAAAGAGTTGAGGATTTAACAGAAGCTATTTTTATTTTTTTTAGAACTTTTTATATAGGAGAGGAGTGGAATGCAATAGACTGTGTGGAGAAAAGGGGTAAAGCTAAAGGTATATATAGTAACCAGTAGGTAAGATGTGAAGGGGAAAGACCAGGAAAAGTAAAAAATAGTAGTAAAGGGATATCTAATAAATAATAATAATAAAAAAATGTTAGTTATAGAGTGTTTAGCTCCATCAAGCAGTGATAGAGTAGCCAAAATCAATTTTTCTGTGAGGAATTTAAAGGAAAAAATATAAAAAGAAAAGCAGATAGGTAAAAGATATAGTAGAAAAGAGAGGATCTAATGGGTTAGATGAATTTGATTTGATGAAGCAGGTAGATGGAAAGAAAGAAAGAAAGAAAGGCTTTTACTTTATAGATATATTCAGAAGAGAATTTGAGAAAATTTGGATATGCTCTAAAAATTTTAGGAGTCCACCTTGTAGGAAAGATAAGAAGAAGACGGTAAAAAGAGAAGCAGAAAAGGAACAGAGGGTAAAAGGGGTATATATAGTGCACAGAGTATATGAATGAATATCTAACATTGTCTTAATAATGATAGGAAAACCAATTAGAGAAAGAAAATATTTTTCTCGTGAAGCTGAGGACAGCAAATTTGATAGTAAATAGTAATTTTTATCTTCTTAATGTTTAAATTTGACAGCAAATAGTTGTACATTGTATTTTGCATTTTTTTGATATTATGAGAAAAGAAATATATATGGGAGGTTGGTTTGGGAACATTAGTGAGTCTTTTCTCTTAAATTTTTCAATATTATAAGAAAGGGAATATGTATGGGAGGTTAGTTTTGGAACATTAGTGATGTGACATATTAATTTTTAATTATAAGAAGGAACTCATTATTATTTGCAATATTATTAAAAAAATTTAATAATTATTATAACTTTTTGGAGGTAAATATCTTTTAATTATTATTACTTTCTTTTAATAATATATCAATTTTATATTCACTAAGAGTATTAATGTATTAAATTTAAACATAACTAATATTTTAACTTAAACAATTAACTTCTTTATTACTCTTTTGTTTGTTTTGTTTCTATTTTTTTTCAATTTAGTTGATTAAAGGTAGTTTACTTGATTTTTTTTTATTCAAAATCCATAGTACTCTTATTGGTTAGTTTCTTTGCGTTCTATAATTTTTTTATGATTTGGTTCATTTGCTTAGTCCTTGATTGGTTAGGTCTTTGAGTCAACTTCTTTATTATTTGTTTAATTGTTTTTGTGTTTTCACTATTTAGTCCACTAAAAAAAAGAAGGAAAAAAAGGAAAAAAATTTGTTTGATTTTGGAAACTAACTAGTTGTATTTTTGAGTTAACTTCTTTACTATTCTTGGTTGTTTGATTGTTTTAGTGTTTCTGCAGGCTAGTTTAGTAAAAATAAGGATAAAAAGAAAAAAATATTTTGTTTCGGAATCTAAAATTTAGTTTCATAATTTTTTAATTTAATTTACTTGCTTTCATAGTCCTATTTCTTGAAAAATCTTCAAAGGAAAAAAAACCTAAAAATTTTTAGTTGAACTTTCAAATTTTTTTTCTATGTTGAAGCCTTTATATTTTTATTTTTAGATTTAATATTTTATAAATTTTGGCATTAATAATTTTTGCAGTGAATCAGTGATTGTCATGAGCATGGGAATTGAGACTAAGACTTATCCAAGGCATACATCAAAACCTGAATATTATTAAGTGAAATCTTTCATTTTTTTTAAAGCTTTTCCTTTTAGATTTTTAGATTTATTAATAATATTATATTCTATTATTTTCTTTCAGTGATCTTTGTAAACATTAAATTTGAGACTGTGATTCTAAGACCGTAAGGTATATTGTAAGTTTTTTATTAATATTTTATAGATTAATCCTTATTCTATTAAGTTAAAAATATTAGTTAAAGTTGCAATTTTTATTAAATAAAATATTAAAATCTGTTGTTATTTTGGATTTTTTTTTTGATAATTAGTGTTATACTATCATGGTAAAAACTTTAAATAAAAATTTTGTTCTATTTACCCAAAAAAGTAGCATAAAATAACTGTAAGTTGAAACTTAAGAGGGACAATTCAAATGAAAATTCTATTATTTTTCTCTATTGTATATCTAGGTGTACTTTTTAAGGATTTCCATATTAAAAAATTAAAGATTTTATTTTTTAGTTTTAAAACTATGATTTTCTCTTAAACTAAATCTCTTTTTTTGTGTTAAAGTTTATATATTTTTTAGATTAAGGATTTTATTTTTCCTTTTCAGAACCTAAATCTATAATTATATAATTTGCAATATTAAGGATTTTAAGCTAAACATTCTCTAATTTTGTAATTTTGGAATAAAGATTTTATTTGCGATATTAAAATTTCTAGATTTTTAGATTTATAATTTATTAATATTTTTATAAATTCTGGCTTATTTTTTTGTAGTAATTCTTTATGAACTTTGATTCTGACTGAGGCTATAAGGTATGTTGTAAATATTTTATTAGTATTTTATCATAATTCACTCTTTTTTCTTGCTTTTTCTTGTATATTGATTATGTTAAGGTCACGATTTTTTTATTGAGTAAAAGCTTTAATCTTTTAAAAGTAAAACTTAGATTTACATTTTATGGATTCTTATTGATATAATTAAAAGCTATATGCTAAAAAATGAGTTTAAAATTTTAAATAATTAAAGTCATATGCTGTAAAATTCTCATTGATATAAGTGCTTAATTAGTTTTAGTTTTAATTCTTCATAGAAAGCTTAGACATATCAGCTTAAGAAATTTTTATGATATTTAGTTGTTTGTATTATTTAGATGTATTCTCCAGTGCTTTCTCATGTTTTTTTTTCCTTTGTTCTTCGGGTATAATACTATAATTTGTACATCTTTTCCTTTTAGTTTGAGACTAATAGAGAAGTTACTAAATATTAGTGAGAGTAAGGTAGTGCTAGACTACTAATTTTCTTTTATTTTAATTTTTTAATAACCTTTGTGAGGGATATCTGTGGTCTATATTTTTGAAAACTAGATAGAAATATGATGTGGTTGATAACACTACTAATTACTTCTTATAGATAGATGCAATATCACTAGTAAAACTAGGAGTTGAGCCTACTGCAATGATAAACTTAGGAAGTTCTGTAATAAATCCACCAAATATCACACCACCTAACCTAGTAACACCTCGACTTGAGCTTTTAGAAAATTCAACCAGACCAAAAATGAAAGAAAAAGGAAAACAAAAAATGGCAGTTAATAAGTTGAACCCATGAAAACTACCCTCTGCAAATGGAGCTCGATAATCTACTATGGCTTGGGAGCACTTCACCATAGTGCCTGGATCTGAGAAAACTGGACAAATTGCAGCATGCAACTACTGCGGTAAATGCTATTATTGTGATCTTAATATCCATGGGACTTTTAATCTCAATGCTTATCTTAAAGTATATCCCAAGTTTCCATATTCTTTAGTGTTTGATCGTACCCAATCAACCATTAGTTTTAAGCTAAAAAAAGGGGGTGGTTTTAATATGGTACATGCACCACAAGTGTGTGATATAGAAGCTAGTAGAAAACCTTTAGTTGCATTTATAATTCTGGATGAACAGCCTTTTAGTTTTGTAGAAGGTTAGGGATACTTTTATTCTAAGTTGCAACCACAATTTCATTTACCTTTATGTTAGACTGTGGCAAGAGATTGTTACTAACTTTATCATGATGAAAGATCTAAATTAAAGGACTTTCTCAAATTTGATTACATTAGAGTGTGTTTTACTATTGATTGTTGGATATCTATCCAAAACTTGAATTACATGGCACTAATTGCACATTTCATTAACAATAAATGGAAGCTTTAGAAAAGAATCTTGAATTTTTGCTTAATACCAAACCATAAAAAGGAAACTATTGGGAAACAAATTGATATGTGCTTGCATGAATGGGAGATTGATAGTGTCTTCTCTATAACAGTGGATAATGCAAGTTCAAATAATGTTGTTGTTGCTTTCTTAAGAAAAAGGATTAAGACTCCAAATGCTTTAGTATTAGGTGGGGAAAATATACATGTTAGGTGTTGTGCTTACATTGTAAATTTAATTATTAATGAAGGTTTCAAAGAGTTACAATCATCCATTAGTGCAGTTCAAAATGCAGTTAAGTATGTTAGGTCTTCTCCTTCTAGATTGGCTAAGTTCAAACAACGCATTGAGTAATGTAAGATTTCTTTTCAAAGCCTTATGTGTTTGGATGTTCCAACTAGGTGGAATTCCACCTATTTAATGTTAGAAGCTGCCCAAAAGTTTCAATTAGCTTTTGAAATGCTCGAGGAAGATGATTCAGCTTACATAAATTACTTTGATGAGAAAACTGACGGCCCTTCACTTTCTAGTATTAGAGTAATGTTAAGGTTTTTACTAAATTTCTGAAAATATTATATGATTGTACTTTGGAGTTATTTGGTTCATCATATGTGACCTTAAATGAAGCATTTCCACAACTTACTTTAATTCAAAGTGAGTTATTGAAAATGGAAAAGAGTGATAATTTTTTGTTAAGATTTATGACAGTTGACATGAAGAGTAAATTTGATAACTATTGGGGAAATGTTGGCAAGTTTAACCCACTTCTATATATTGTAAACATTCTTGATCCAAGATATAAGGTTGCCTACCTAAAATGGTCATTTGATGATATATATGACCTTACACTTAGTGCTGACTTGCTTTTTAAGGTGAAAAGAGTATTGCAAGATTATTATGAATGGTGTTGTGCAATATATGAGCCAAGGATAGTAAGTAATGAAAAGGGTCAATCATCTAGATAGCAAGACAAAAGTGATTGTCAAGAGGAGAAGCATGCTCACAAAGTAAGGAATGCAATTTTTAAATCTCACTTGAAGGAGAAAGACGCTAGGAATGAAGTAGAAAGATATCTAGTTGAACCTTGTATTGATGTTGATGACACATTCAATATCCTTAAGTGGTAAAAGTCCAATTCCTCTACGTTTCCTATTCTTTCTTTCTTAGTAAAGGATATTCTAGCTATTTCAGTTTCAACTGTTGCTTTTGAGTCTATTTTTTCTATTGGTGGACATGTATTAGATCCATTTAGATCTTCTCCTTTAACAAATGTGGTAGAAGCACTTATTTATTTTCAAAATTAATTAAGACTAACTTTATTTAATTTTAATTTAGAAGGGATTGAATTTATTGATGATTGTAAGAAGATTATTTCAGGTTATAAACTTATTTAATTTTCCTTTAAGTTTTAATTTATATTATGTTTAATTAACTTATTCTAATAATATTTCCTTGTTCTTTTGGCAGAAACTAAACAACAAGCAAGCAAAGTTCCATAAGATAATGTTCAACAGCCTATGACTATTGATTAAGTCTTCAATCTGGTGGTTGTTATTTAATTGATACATCATTTTATTTTCATATTATGATAAGTTTTCAATTCTAGATTTTTATATATTTTTATTTATTTAAACTTATTTTTGGTTCATTTTTTATAGGTAATATAAGCTGATAGTATGCAAATTATAAAATTTGCTACTATGATTTTTTTGCTTTTTATATAGGCACACTGAAGATAACATAGGTTTTCTTTTGAGTACAACTATTAATATGGGAAATTCCTTTATTTTGGATATAAGGAATCTGTAATTATTTGTATTTAATTTAGAAGTTGGTATATTTATACATTTTTTAGTAGTGTTATTATGGTGCATGTTGCTTTTGCCTTTTAAAAAACAAAAGAAGGCATACACATGTGTTTTGTTGATTATTCATGACTGAACCAGATAGTAGAAAATGCTAAAATTCTATATTTTTGTAGTTATCAAGAACAAGTTGTGATCTTCTTTAGTCTGATGCAACCTGTGAAGTGCTGTCAATTGTAAATTAGTGCTACTAATATACAAGGTTGAATGCATCATGAGTCAAATTTATTTAAATGTTTATCATTTTGTCTTGTGAATTTAAAGTGATTGGGTAAATTATGCTAGTAATTTAATTGTACATGTTACTAAAATGATAGATTTTATATTTGAATACATTATGTTTATATTGTATTTTTAGTTATCATTAGTTGTTAGGTTTAATTTTTAATTTGGTTTATCTACATAATTAGGTTTATATGTAATTATATAATTTTAATTAATGTCAATTTCAATCTAAATAGATAAAATAGTTTTTAGCTTCCTAGAAGATAAGTTAAAATGTGGCAATTAATTAATTAGGCTTTAACCCATAAAAACCCACCAAACTCACTTCAATATGTGATTAGCCAAGCTTAGTTGGTGAGAAAATAACCACATGAGGGTTAGGTGATTTAAACTTAAAATTTAGGTGCTATGGTTGGAGTTGATAAGGGGAATAACTTATCAAACTCGATTGCTGCTCAAGCTTAATTACTGCCCATTACCACCTATCATTAACCACTACTATAGGCTACCACCCATTACTAGTGATTATTACTAACTATTATCTATTATTAATGATTACTATCAATCATCATTCACAATAAGCAATGATAACTATTGTTGTTTATCATCTACTCCTAGTGACTACTATTGATCATTAGCTATTATCCATTACTAATAACTATCGTTGGCTATCACCCATTATTTATGACCATTGTTCCCATTACCTACCATAAAACACCATCTATTATTGGGTAACCATCATCTACCACTACATCTAACTAATGATCATTGTTTACCATTACGAATCACTATCTGCTATTATTAACCATCGCCGCCACTGGCTGTAGGTGACTACAAGTGATCATTACTATCATCAGTGGCAATTTAATTTTCAATAAAGACATTTTTAATAAAGTAATAATATTTTTAAAAAGGTACAAAATAATTAAAATATAATATTATAATATTCCTAAAAATATTTTTAATCAAATTGAATATAATAATGTCATATTTCTAATAATTAAAATTTTAATAATCATTTCTCAAAAGCAATAAATTTTTTTATAATATTTAATTTTGCACACCAAATGTTACCCAAAAAGAATATTTTCCATCTTATTTTTTCCTCATTAGCAAATTTGTTTATTTCTTTTAATGAGATTGTAGTTGGAAGAACCTATCGTTCTTTATCCATAATTTCTTGCTAGAAAACAAAAGGAAAAAGAAAAGCAACTTGTTATGCTAGCTAATACAACAATTACGAGAAATTATTGTATGCTTTAGTTATACTATATATCTTTACTCATGGCCAATAAATAAAAGATATTTGTCAATTTTTACAAATTTCAAGACATTGGAAATTGAAAACTTATATTCTTAATGTACATGAATCCTAAGAAACTGACAAATAGACAAATAGGTTAACAAATGCCTTTTATTTATAAGCCATGATTAAGATACATGCTCTAATTAGAATATGCAAGAATTTCTCATTAAAGTAGCTACATGAGATGTAGTTTGCCATATAAGCTACTTTTTTTTATTGAATTCATTTCATTTTTTAAAAAATAATTTAAATTAATTTATAAAAAAATTCTTTTCTTTAGAACTATTGTAAAATGAATAGAATCAAGTAATAGTTAATTTTATTTATGAATAAACTAAAACTATTTTTACAAAAATAAAATAAATTTAATTAAAAAAAGCTTAAGTATCATCCTTGATTGCATGAAGTCATGTAACTAATTCTAGCATTGTATAGTATGATAAGCTAATAATCTTAAAAATAATGGTTAATAGACTATAACCAATAATGGATTAGATCATCTTTCTCTTCGAAAGTGTGTTTATTAAAAGTAGGAGCATACAATATAATATACCTTTTTGCGATGGAAATAATGCATAATAACAAAGGTAAGAAAACATTTTGGGGGAGCTATCAAAGTGGATATTTAGAAAGCATATGATAGTTTACCGTGGGAATTTATTGAAGCAGTTTTTTATCAGATGAAATTTCTAAAATTATAGATTAAAATGATTATGTAATGCATTTCTATGGTAACATATAAAATCATCATCAACGGACAAATGATAGAAATTATAATACCGCAAAGAGGAATTCGTCAAAGTGATCCTTTATCCTCTTTAATTTTCATTACATGCCCTAATGTTTTATCTTATATTTTTAGGAAAGTGGAAAATAGACATTAATTACACAGTGTTAAAATAGCAAAACAAGCTTCGACCATCATATATTTAATGTATGTAGATGACCTGATTCTATTTTTCAAAGTTACAAATGAATCAAGTGAAGTGGTTAAAAAGGTGTTAGATCTTTATGGAAAGCTATTTGGACAAAATATTAATAGAAATAAATCAGGTTTAGTATTTAATTACAACACTCCTGAGTAATTTAAAAATTTATTAGTAAAGGAACTTGGAGTTAAAGCAGAGAATTCAATAAAGCATTATTTAGGATCTCCATTAATAATTAAAGGAAGAATAGAGAAAGATCTCCGTTAATAATTAAAGGATAAATAAAGAAAGTTTTATTTGGTGTTAATTAATAAAATAAAGGAAAAACTCTAAAATTGAAAGATATAATTGTTATCCAGAGCTGGACACCAAATTTTTTGTAAATTAGTGATTAAACTACTGTAGAAATCCCAAACAAATACACACGTCAAATGAATATGGCTATGATGAATTTTTGGTAAGGAGATTTAGAGAATAAAAGAGTAATTCATTTAATATAGTCGAGAATATCATACAAGTTAATAGAATTTAGTGGACTTAGTATTAGAAGAATGGATATTATGAATAAAGCTATCTTAACTAAAAAATTTTAGAGAGTGATTCAATGTCCTAATTCACTTTTGAGTAAATATATAATTACTAAGTATGGAAAAGGAAATCTAGAAAACATCACCGAGGTTTCCAATAAAGGATCTTGGCGTTAAAGAGGAATTGTGAAGGCAGCATCATTCTTAGTACCTGATATTAAATGGAATTGTATTAATGAATAACAAATCAATTTGAAGAGTAAATTTTTGTGGGAAACTGTAACTCGGATTCTATAACACTTAAAATACAATTAATCAACTAATAAATATGGAAAATAGGATATGGAGTTTACCGATTCTTAAATAATTATATCCATAACATATAGTGGATATTATATCAAGAACACCTATATCTATGTTCAGGGGTAAGGATAGACTGATTTGAACTAGACATGCAAGTGGAGGTATACTGTCAACCACAAATGCAAAATTCTTATGAAAAGAGATCTAAGGAATAATATATCATATATACAAGGAAGGAAGGCCTGAGCAAATCTACGAAAATTGAAACCACTTATTCGAATCAACATGTTTATTTAGAGAGCATGTAATAGTGTATTACTAGTAAGATTCAATTTAAAAAATCATCGTGTCCAATGGACACACTATGTCCATGTGTGGGAATCATAAAGAAAACATTAATCATCTATTTTTGGTTTATAATTATGTTAGAGCAATTTGATTTGGTTTCCCTTTCTCTCTCAAATTAGAATATCTACAAAGTGAAATTTTATTAGAATGGTCAGTAGATAATCTTGACAAAATTAAACACAATAATCACCAGGAGATAATGCATCTACAACAAATATATGTCGCATTGTGGAGTATATAAAAGATAAGACATATTCAAATATATGAAAATCTATTTATACATCCTGTGGAAATCATTCACAACATAAATAAACAACTCTAGAATATATCACAAATTTTTAGAAAACATAATAACTCATCCAAAATAATAAAGTATGAAAGGGAAGAAATAAAAGACATGCAAGATATATTAAAAGATTTTCAAATTTATGTATAATGATTAAAATGGTTTAAAAATAGAAGATTGAGTATTCATTAAAGAATACTTAAGCTACTAATTTTTTTTATCAAAACCAAATTTGTTAGATTGCTAAACATATAGCTACAAAGAATAGAGATGTATTGTTTATAAACTACTATGGATTTGTTAGTTACAATTCATTAACAGATTTGCTGGATAAGGGGATTTAGAAGGTTGATGAATAATATTTCTTTAACATTTATTTTTCAAAAAACTTCTCATGCTATATGTTGAGAAAAAGGGACCATTCTTGATCATTACATTGGAATATAGGAGGACTTGTACAAGCTAAAGAAGCATAGATATTAGTAGAAGTTTTATGCGATAAATAATGAAACATTTAGGTTAATATGCTATAGTTTCAATAGCATAAAAACCCATGGGCCTATTAGGATACTCCTAACAAGTTTGTATATACATTCTCTATAACAGTCACTATTATTATTAGATTGAAGAAAAAAATAATAGGATGGGATAAAACTTCCAATGTAACATGTGTTTTACAAGTGAAATAAAATTTAGAAAGTCTTTTATTATATTGATAGATTTTATAATGATATAAATGTAATTAAAATATGAATTATAAATAAAATAAAAATTTCTTTGACTTAAATCTAGACATTATTAGATAGAAATTCAACTATGAATAAAATTAATTTTAATTTTAGTTAATCTGTATAAAAATAATAACTAGATATTCAATTAAGAAATGGACTACATTTAATCTAAATTATAATTTAAAGGGACTTAAAAAGAATATTAACTAAAATTAGATGTATTCATAGGTCAAATTGTTAAACTTTGAACCGACTTTTTTATGCATAATTGCATAAAATTTAATAGCCTAAATTTAAATTTAAGCATGAATCATTAAATTTTTTAAAATTTTGGCTCAATTCAACCTAGTCAAAATTATACATGGCCTAAGGTTTGATCTAAAGCTTTTTTACTTTTCGTTTTATTATTATTTTAAGTTAAAAATAAATTTTAATATAAAAATACATATTTAAATAAATAATAGAATATTTAAATACATTAAATTAAATATTTTTGTATTAAAATTAATCAGATATAACTATATTTATAATATATTAATTAAAATAAATTTATATAATTGACATAACTTAACTTGATGCATATAATCATAGTTCAAATCCAACCTAAATATTAAGCACATTATGAGAGAAAATATCCATGAATATTTTAGCTATAAAAAAAGCTTAAATCTTATATTTTTTTTTAAAAAAATTAAGCCTTTTAAGTCAAGTAAGTTGTTCAAGTTCATGTATAGGCTAACCCAAATATATATTAGAATAATAAAAAAATTATACTTTATCCTAAGCTTTCTATTTTTCCTGCATTCTTAAGACTGAAATTTACATCAAACCTAGTTTGAAATTATAAAGAACAGATATAATTCAAGTTGATTATAAGAAAGGTTCATATTAAAATATAGTTTTTTTATATAAAGAGAGAATTGGGGTGACAAATGCTGAGTAACTTTCCTATAACACTAATAATTTAGAAGTCTTTCACTTTTTTATTAGTTACAAATTCATGTTCTCTTGTGTTGAATCTATAACTTTTTAGATAAAATAATGACCTAATATCATTGGGTCAACTACCTTGCTAGTCATATTAAAACATATTTACCTTTATTAAAAGCTATCTAAAAATGAAATAAATTTTGATTTTTTTATTATAAGAAAGGAACCAAAATTAAAAAAAAATCACAAGAACTATAAAATTTGGTAAGCTTGTAAAATCCACTTAGAGAGTGTTTAATTCATAGAATGTTTACCAAATATTTGGAAATATTTTATGAAAATATTTCATTCTTATATTTAGTTTAAAATTTTAAAAAATTTAAGTAGGAATGTAATAATTTTGAAAATATTTTTATTTTAACTTCCTCCTAAAATTTTTTTTATAGAAGAGGTAAGTATCTTAAATTTTTATCAAATGATAATATTAGTACTAAAATAGAAAGACAAAACTACTATTAACTTTTTTAATCCTAACTAATTTTATTTTAATTTTTACAATGTAATCATAGATATCATCATTCTTTACCTATTCTTCCTCCACTTTCAATTGTATGTAGCAATAAATTCATTCCTTTATGTATATAGATTCAAAATTTTGAAATAAAGTAAAGTTTGCTAAGTTGATTACATGTCTATTAAATGGGGATATCTACATTGTATATTTTTTTTTAGCATTATATTGTCATAATTTTGAAATTTGTGAAAGGCTCAATCAATGTTAGAATGATTTAAAAATAAAAAAATAAAAATTTAAATGGGTAACTAATGCCATTATAATGAAAAAAAGTATTTATAATTTTCACTAATTTAAAAATTGAAAATAAAGTTTTAAATGCATAGTCCATGCAATTATAATTTTTATATTAGGTGTTAAGAAGTATTTATTTATATATTTTTAATTAAAATTATAATTTATAATAAAAAAATTGTAAGGGTGTGTTTGAAAAATTAATAAGATTCACAAGAAAATAAAATGTGAACCAAATATAAAAATGTAAATTATCTAGGAATTTAAGAAACTATTTTCAAGAATATTTATATTGAACTAAATATGAGAATATTATATTCCAATAAATTTGAAAAACTATTCCCAATAATATAAAATGTGAATCAAATATAAAAATATAAATCATCTAGGAATTTGAGAAATTATTCTTAAGAATATTTACATTAAACTAAATATCTGAATATTACATTCAAATGAATTAAATTTTAAGAAATTACATTTCTAAAAAGTGCATATTCTTGATAATGTAAAATTCTATGAATTAAACATCACCTTACTTTGATTAGGGATTCTTCAATTTTTTTAATGGAAGTGTAAATTTAAAAGAGAGATAATTATAAAATTCTTTATTAGAATATTGGATTTCAATAAAAAATAGCAACCTTCAAGAAAAATTATATTTTTATCTTTTTTAAAGGTAAAAATATATTAAATAAAAATTAAAAAAACTAAATTTACTTGCTTTAATGGGTAGTCAATGATTATTACAAAAATTATGGGCAGCAAAACCCAACAAATTAGAACTAGATACCACATTGATGGGGAAAGAGTAAGATTTGCCCGACTTAGTTTGTTTTAACTCTAGGGGCTAAATATCATGGTTAAAATTCAACTAAATTAATGACATCTCATTGCAAAAAGTTACAAGTTTGGATTCTAAGTTAGAGACTAATAATATAATATCATTATAATTCTTATGAATTTTTTACTTGAAAATATATTCATGATTCAGTTGATACCTTTCATGAATTTATACAGTTAAGAGTGTTACACTTAGATATAAAAATAAATAAATTGTCGCACTTAGCTTGTTTATTGATATTTTACATACCCATTTTATAGTACCTTTTATGGTTAGGAGAAATGTCAATAATATATTAATACATTATCTGATTTAATTATATATTAAATTTTATATATTATATGATAATATAGATCAGATTTGGTAGTGTATTAGAATTTTCCAACTTGTTTTTTCTTTTCTGAAGGATCATTGTTAAATGAAGAAGAATAAACCTACATGGCTACAAGCTTGCAAAAGGCACACATGCCACAAGCTAAAGACGCTTGTAACTAAAGAAAAAAACTTGAAGAGCAAGTAATAAGCTACACCGAAGACATATAGTCACATCCTTCCCGGTGACCATGATTTATAAATTCCATGAAAAACTTGATTCTCCACTTGATGCAATTGCTTCTTGTTGATCAATTAAAAGGCGTGATCTACTTAATTCATGTTTCTCTAAAATTTTTTGCAGAAATCCCACTCTATTCAATGCAGCCTTGAATTGTTGAGGTGCTAAAACTTCTTAGATTTGGAGGGATGATGGTTATTTACGTAGGGATCACATAAACATTTATTTATCTTTTTAGTACAAATGACCAAATTTTCATAATCATACACATAATTATTAAATGATAAAAAATAGATTTTTTTTTTATTTTCAAGGCTTGAGATTTGACTTGAAAGCATTATTTTTATTTTTAATATTATATTATTTTAGGTAAAAATAATTTTTATATAAAAATACATATTTAAATAGTAGTAAAATATTTAAATATATAAAATATATAATTATATCAAATTAAGTATTTTTATCCTAATTTTTAACTATTTTTAATATATATTTGTATTTAGAAAAATAAATTCAAAAAACTGGGGGCTTAACCTAATTTATATAATTGTAACACAAGTTTGTCCTCATTATTAATTGGATTATAAAAAAAAATCAATTAACATTTGTGCTTTAAAGAGAGAGTTCAAATCTTATGCCTTTTAAATTAGGCTTGTGGGGTCGGGCTCACCAGGGCCATGAACAAATTTAGTGTTAAGAAAGCAAATACTATACATGGACAATCATTTTTGGCTAATAATTTGTTTAAATATTTGTAAATAGAATTTAAGGTGATATTTAATTATATTTTTAAAAATATGATTTCTAGGATTTTATCATTGAAAAGATGACATTACTATATTCAATTCAATTACAAATATTATAATATTATATTTTAATTATTTTGAATATTTTTAAATATATTTTTAAATTATAAAAAATATGTTCATTAAAAAATCAAATATGTTCATTAATGATAAGTGGCAGTTGTCGTGATAGTAAATGATAATCCTTAGTGACAGGTAGTAGTTCGTAATAGTTATTAGCAATAAATGGTGATTAGTGGTAGTACTCGCTAATGGATGGTAGTAAATGATAATCAACTTTCACCACCACTAGTGAATGGCGATCACTAATGATCAGTGATTGTTGACAATGGTCATTGGTAATTAGTGATACTTGGCGATGGTCACTGATAATAGGTGGTGGTGGACAGTAGTTACTAATAATTGGCGATAACTGATAATAATTATAAAAAATTAATCATAAGTAACAGTGATAATTGGTAATGTGTGATGATTGTTAGCCTTAAGGCTTCATGTGATGAGTTTTGATGATGACAAATGAATGTTATAATAGCATTATATGTCTTATGCTAAAATGATACATGTTAATAGACATACTATATTATAGTGAATGCTATAATGAAATTATATGTCTTTATACTAAAATATTATAAAATCATTAATAGACATGCTACACTATGATTGAAATAGAAATGCTTAATTATGTGCTAAAAGAGCTATACCATATACAAGCATCATTAAGCATGTGATTGATCAAGATATATGACATGATGATTATGCATGTTCTTATACTAATTTGTTTTATATATGAATCATGCATCAATATCTTGATATATTAGATTGGACTAATTATATGGTTTGCAAAGTTCTTGAACTTGCACATAAGAAAGTCCAAGATGAAGAAGAGTGAGCACTGAAGCAAGAGAATGAAAGATCACATTATGCTCAACTCAAGAATAAGAAAGAAATACAAGAAAGAAGATGTGGTCCAAGTATTGAAAATTGAAAAGATTGAAAGCTTGGAAGCATCAAGAAAAAGTTCAAGGACTTGATTGATATAATTCTTCATCTTAAGGCTTGGACTTTTTTGTAAAATAGAGTATTTCATGATAAAGAACTTAAACATGTTTTTCATATTCTTAGCTTGATCAAAATGTTCTAAAAGATAGCCTATGTGGACATTTTAAAAACCAATGAGATATGAGTTTATGATGTTTTCAATATTAACCTTTGGTCATTCTTTTAATCATATTTCATAAAATACTTGTGATTTAATTGTCAAACCTTTTCCATATAAAAATAGACTTAAATAGCTTTTCATGGACATATTATTTACTTAAAATGATCTTTATATGAAAGAGATATAATTTTGTCAAGTTAAGTCTAGGAATCAATTTTCTGCAATCTGGTCTTTTTTGGTGTGCACTTTTTTTAATCATATCTTGAAAAATAAAAATGATATGAGTATAAAATTATTTTTATGTGAAAATAAACTCAAATAGCTTTCCATGAGTAGGTCATTTGCTTAAAATAACTAAGATATGAAAGAGTTATGAAATTTATAAGTTGAGTATCAAAATTAGATTTTCACATATTCATTGTTTCTAACCTTTGCTCATTTTTTTGAACATATTTAAAAAATTACAACAAATATGAGCATGAAACTAGTTCCATTTAAAAGTAGACTCAATTAGCTTTCTAACGATAGGTCATTTGCTTAAAACAGACTTCAAATGAAGAAGTTATGACCTTTTAAAGTTGAGTTTACATTTTTGTCTAGGTGAATCGATTCACCAATTGATTCTGGACATTCAGAGAGTACCCTGGACATCTTAAATCAATTCACCAATCGATTCTAGCTGTTTTGGTACGCAAATAACGGTTAATAATGACTATTTTTCATCTCTAACAACCCCAAACGACTATATTACTCCATGGGCATCCTATATAAGCTAAGAAACATAAAATACAACTAAGAGAGAGCCTAAACTACATCTTTTAACATCATTCCACTCCTTCTTTCATCAAATCATGAATTGAGCTCAAATTTGTGAAATTCTTCTATTCTTAGTGCTTCAATTATTTCATCCACTCTTTAAGAGAGTATATTAGAGTTGATATCCATCTTGTATCATTTTAGAATTGTAAAGGGTGAGGTATCCCTTAGAAAATCATTGAGAGGGTGAGGAATCTCTTGTAAAGGGAGTTTTTGCTCAAGGAAGAGTAAGGATTGTAAGGCTTCTTCAAGTGCAAATTGAAACTTAAAGGGATAGTGGATTAATATAAACTTGGAAAGCTTAGAGAGTGGATGTACACCTTGGTGAGGATATTTAAGGGAGGAACCACTATAAATTCATGTGTTTGATCTCTCTATCTTATCCTTTTATTTTTCTACAATATTACTCTATTTTCCTTGTTGCATATACTCTATTTTGCTGATATATTGTGTTGTAATGTTTATTTTGTTGCCTAGATAATTGAATGGTTGAAGAAGAAACTCATCTATGCATTAACTTCTTGATTATCTATCATACATAGTTGATGATCACTTGTTTTGTTTTTGTTGATGTTACATGTTGTGATCAAATGCTTATGATGATGTATATATGACTAAATGTGCAAAAGGGGTATATATCTATGTATTGAATTATTGATTCTTCATCTATAATTAAATGAGTTGCTTTGCACAAGTGAATTGAATTTTTATATTTTAAGTGCAAACATATTTATAAAACTTTCTTAGAAGTGTTTAAATCAAAATCATTCTTATGACTTTTCAAAACCAAAAAATTTTCAAAAAGAATTACAAAATTAAGAAAAATTTCAAAAACACCCAATTCACCCCTTCTTGAATATGAGTTGTCAAGGTCAACAATGATGAGCAGTAATCACTAATAATAAATAATGGTAGGTGATGATTAATCTCGATGAGTGATAACTAATGATGGTTAACAATAGTAAGTAGTAGTGAAATGAAGTATTCATAATAATAAAGATTTAATAAAAAGATGAATAAAATAATTATTTATATTAATTAAATATTTTTATATTATAGGAATATAGGATACCCATCTCTATTTATAAAAATATTTTAGAGGAATAATTTTTAAGAATATTTTCTTTAACAAAATTTAAATTAAATATGAAAATCTTACATTCCTAAAAATATGAAAAAATTTTGCAAATCAAATATTACTTAAATGCGTGAATTTCAAATAAATGATTGATTTCATCCTGCTTATATTTTTTTGATGGAAAACGGAACTAATTTGAATGTCAATTTTGAGCAAGCATGACACTCTTCACCTCCTAAAACCACTGACATGATCAAATTGATGTTGTTCATGGTCATGTTCAATCATGTCAGAAAGATTAGTAATCACGTTGTCAAATAATAAGAAATAAAATGAATTTTGATAAATAACATGTGAGCCAAACTTATAAAATATAAAAATGGATGTTGTAAAGTTATGCTAATAAAAGATGAAACCATTAGAAGGTTCCAAGAATAATTAAACTTGGAGCCGTAGCTTGTACTTCACTCCAACCATATTGACATGATAAATTCCATGTTTCATTAGCTTTTAGTTTGTGGTGAAAGAAGCGGACTTTTAATCGCGGGAGGGAGAAAGCATGGAATCAAGTTGTGTAAACCATAATTATATCCTGCGTGTTATTATTTTAAATTAAAAAATATTATAAGCAATAAAAATAAAATTGGAATAAATTTTTAATTTTATATTTATTGAATTAAATTTCATAATTTATCACATTTCTTTATATTTATTAATAATCATTAATTTATATTTAAAATCTAAATTTAAATATTATTATTTCTATTATATGAAATATTGCTAATTTAAATTTATTTCACATATAAATAAATAAATAAATAAATACACGCACGAAGTCATAAACGAAGGGGTAGAAGATGAAGAAGTCCTAGAGTCTCTTATGTGGTGAATTTTAAAGTATCTCCAGTAGTTTGGTATCCGGGGTGGTGTGGTAAAATACAGGCTATTGGATGAGATTATTAAGTTAATATTAAAATTTTTATAATTTCATCTAATAACTTGTATTTTGCCACACTACCCTGAACACCAAATCTCTAGATACACCAAGCACCCTCTTATATAGGAAACACCACTGTACGACATGAGCAACTCTAGTCTATTGGTTTCAATCGTATGATTCCTTCCAAACGTACAAGCAATGACCAAAGACCACGCGCACTTGACCCCGTCACACAAACCCAGAGCCATAGGCACCTTAGTTGATTCATTACTCCCCTCCGTGAAATCTTTTGTCGTTTTACTTATTAGGGTTTCAACTTTCATCCAAATTCAAAGCCCTAAAGGTTGTTGTTCATTACTTCGTCATAATTCGGAAGTCTCAATCCTTCTAGAACCAAAACCTTTTTTTTCTTCAATCTCAATTTGATTTTGACTTCAAATTTGCCTGATATCCAGTTTATATTTTGCTCCAATTTCGCAAATTTTCGATTGATTGCTGATGCAACTGTTTCAATTTGATTGATAGAAGGGTAAGAAGCGACCATGCATAGCGGTAACAGAAGTAGTAGCTGCAACAGTGAGTGGGAAATGAATGGATTTGTCTTTTTGAAGATGTGAGCCTTATATACAGACCCGTACAGGTATTTGGTTTGAGTTGAAGTAGCTGAAGCTGATTAATTTTTGGGGTTTATCGGTGGGTTGATATTGGGGATTGGTGGAAGAAGGGTATGGAGAATGGTTATGATGATAAATTGACCGAGAAATTCTCTGGCATGGCTATTGACCTGCATAGTCCACAACTGCAAGATGATCAACCCCACGATCAATTTAACCCCTCTTCTAACAACAACGACAGCTTAATTCAGGTAATGAAAGCTGTTGAAGCTGCGGAGGCTACCATTAAGCAGCAGGTACATTCATTTCAAGACGCGCCCTATTTAAATATTTTTGAGTAATACATTGCAAGCGACAATGTATGCTTTGTTTGTTTTCAGTTCCCGCCTATTGATCAATGTTTCGATTCAGAGTTCATAATTAATGTTAATTTACTTAATTTACGTTACTTGCTTTAATACTAGCTTCCCACTGTATCGATGGCATGACTGCAAAAGTGAGTGGACATGAAGATTAGAACATAAAAGGCGAAGAGCTTATGGCATGCAATTATAGGCTTATAACCAAAAGTCACTAGCAGGACCTCCCTAATTATTTTCTCTGATATTTTTGCCAATCCATATTCATAATTTGATTGTGAACTTTCTCATAGTAGGGCGTTATTTTTGTTAGCAATAGGGGTTAAATATATCTATATATATATATATTTTTTTGGTAGGGAGTGATGATATTTTTAGGTTTTGTTCTTTTAGAGGTTATACTGAAGTTACAAAATGCTGCTTTTTGGCAGGTTGAAGAGAATAATCGGCTTAGGTCTGAACTTCAGCTAAAAATCCAGGAATTGGAAAGATATGTGAGTGCTGCAATAATATCTGCTCCAGATTTCTTGTATAATTGTCCTTTCTGATGTAAACCAATTTGGTAAAAATGTTGCATATTCTCTTCTATAGTGTTTCTTCCTCTCTTGTTGAATGAGAATGATGTTACTGGTGCTTCTTTAGTAGACATGACGAACTGATTGTGCCATTGATCATTACTTTGACTAACGGGTACTATCAATTTGATCCCACCCTCCTATTTGAATAAGTAAACTATTAATGACATTTGGGAGGAAATTAGTAATAAGAATGGAAACAATGCAAAATAGAATTAGATGGAAAATATGTCGTTAAAAGCAATAAGGTTGGAAAAATATTGCGAAGAAATTTCTTGACTCATTTCCTTCCTACTTGAAGGTTGAATTTCTTCAACACTTTTGCCAAGAGTGGTACATTTTTAGTCATTTAGCTTCAACATAATGGAGAATGGATGACCCATGGTCCTTAGTTTTTTTAGTAGGTAGGGGACGTGCATTATGCTTGTGTTTATATGTTGTATAACCCTTAAACCCACTCAACATATTGGACATCTTAGGGATAATATCCAGGGCTGCCTTCCTCAGCTGAAGATGGTTCTTGTTGTATATCCTCTGTGAGAATCTATTAAAAGTTGTGCAGCAAAGATGGAAACTGATATCAAGTGGACATATATGACTAAGTACTTATTGTTCAATATACTCAGTAACAGAATTAGGCAAATGTAGGAAATGGGATTGGTTAATAGTACAGGAAGCTCAAGCCTCAAGGAGGTTGTGTGTTTACATCATTAGATCACGTAGTTTTCTTTGATATTTGTGTCTTGTATTTGACTTTTCTACTTTGAGATTTGAAACAAAGGATCTAACATTGAAAATACCCCAACCTCTTTGGAGATTGAGCTTCCCATAAAATTTGCCAATGGGATTTGTGCTTCTTGTGCAAATTAAAAACAATTATTTTCCCATGAACCTAAAATCTAATGTTTTATCCATATAATGTTTTACCCTTTATCAATTTTGATGGGCATTTTATTGTGATTATGACATGAGACAAATCTTCACATTTTTTCAGAAGCAAGATGAGTCAATGGGTCATAGACGACGTTCCACTGCCCTGTGGAATGAGCATGGTCATGGATCTCATGAACCTCGTCAATCAGTTCCATCTACAGGTAATCAGGAAGATGTGCTCAAGGGTGGGTATGGATAAAATCTTCTTGATGATTTGATTAGCACATTAGTTATTTACCAACAACTAAAACATATCAATGATCGACTGTTGCAGCCATAAGCAATCCAGAAAGCCATCTTGATAACAATAAAATAAATGGAACCCCAAGGGTGCCTCAAAATGATCGACCGCCTTTAGATAATACCGGCCACTCTCAGTTGTCTTCACCATCTACAAGGTCTATTTCTCCCAGCAGGTATGTGATATCAATAAAAGTTATGGTGCTAGAACTGCAATCTAATGTCATCTTTCTTTTATATAGGTATTATCAGAAAAAAATTGGGTAATTTTTGATAATTGTTCTTTGTCATAGGCTTCTTGTTGGAGAAGATTATGATTCTCAATATAATTTGTCTGGACAAGGGTTGATGGCAATGAGTGAAATAAATAATTCTAATAGCCTATGGAAGCAGGTAAAGTCTTATATTTTGAATATTTATCTGTATTAGATCTTGGTGTTTATGGGTCAGATGTTTATATGCAATAGGATCTTGCTGCTAAGATACGGGAACATGAAGAAGAGATTATGCGATTAAGGAAACATCTTGCAGATTATTCCATCAGGGTAAAGGCTCATAAATATTTGTATATCAATCTATACTCTTTCTTTACTATCAATTCCAATTCCTGTTAAGGTGGTAATAGTTTCTCTTATGATAGGAAGCGCAAATACGCAATGAAAAATATGTTTTGGAAAAGCGCATCGCATATATGCGTTTGGTATGAAAGAAATTTAAATAAGCATTTTTACTTTCTGCTGTTTTCCTCATTTCTGAGTCAGATTTTATTTAATTTTTTTTCCCTATAAATTGTTGCTAGGCCTTTGATCAGCAGCAACAAGATCTTGTAGATGCAGCATCAAAAGCTCTATCATACAGACAGGACATAATTGAGGAAAATATACGACTCACATATGCACTGCAGGTACTTCTTCCTCCTTTTTTTGTCTTGCTATTGGTGTATGTTGAATTGTGCATTACTATCTGGTTTCTCAGAATCTTTAATTTGAATCTCTTCATGGTCATGGATAGATCATGTCTTGTTGGGTTTTAAGTTGGAAGAAGTTTAAAGTCTTTCCTTTTCTTTTGTCAGGATGCACAGCAAGAAAGATCAACATTTATTTCATCTTTGCTGCCTCTTCTTGCAGAATACTCCTTACATCTGCACGTTACTGATGCCCAGTCAATTGTTAACAACGTCAAGGTCTGCCTTGAGCTTTGTAGTATAATTAATGAATCGAATGTGGATGGAACCACCAGGGGGTGGGGGATGCATGGAAAAGAGGCTTTTGAAGCCAAACTTTGGAAATATAGTAGCAGTTGTAAATTCATGGCAGGCTGTTTTCTTAGCACTCATGATTGAAAGTGAACATTAAGCCGTGGTTGGCAGTTTTCTACTATTATCATCTAAGATTAGTATCACGTAGTTGTTTAATTTGTTTATTTCCGGAAGATCATAATTTTTCATTAGGATTTATTTTCTATCCTTATTAGTTTCTCTCTCTCTCTCTCTCGTGTGCTGGCCTTATGCTATGTTTGATTATTGATAGAATTATACTGCTTTGCAATAAATTGTTTTTCATTTCCTTGGAGTGGCGTGTAAAAAATTGTACCCAACTATGGCGCCTGCTTTCCTTATGAGTTGCTTAATATCTTCAGAAGATATGTCCATAAAAATTTCATGCAAATGATCATATCTCTGTGCTAGAAGTTGTTACTTTTATCTTTTTGGTTCTGAATTCTTAGGAGTCATCTTTCTCGGTGTATTCTGCTTTTTGGCAGGTTTTGTTTAGACATTTGCAGGAAAAACTTCTTCTCACTGAGGTATGCCCCATATATATTTGATCTTTGGGGGTTCTCATGTTGTATTAGGATTTGATATGTGGATAATTCAATATAATTGATGCTAAACTTTATGTATATACTGTGCAATGTCCAAGGGATTTACATTTCCATTTCCACCAGAGTAAATTGTTTTTACTGAATATATTTGTCCTCCGTTATAGTCAAAACTAAAGGAGTCACAATATCAACTTACACCTTGGCATTTGGATACGAACCATGCAAATTCTGCTCCACAATCACCATCACCGTTTCATTTGGTCAGTGCAGTATTGATAACTGCTATTCTTGTCACAATTTTATGTTTTTTACCTTTATAATCTAGAAAAAGGTTCTAATTTGCTGCATTCTTTTACCAGAATAAAAATGGTCTTCAGCTGGTTCCTCAGCCCATTTACTCCCATTCAAAGGCTCAGGTCAATGCTGATGGTAAGACAGGCTCTGATTGGGATATATTGGGTCACCATCATTCTGGCTTGGGTGGTGGTTTGGCAGGGAATATGGATGCTGATGAATTGGGGAGGTTTTCACCCCTTGCAAGCAGGTGAGCCTGGTCAAATGGAGACTGCTACTCTGAACTGAATGTATTGGTGGGTTCTGTTTTCATGGAATCTCAGATAGTGGTCTGGCTCATGTGGTAGTGTTGTCATCAGCTCGTCCATGTTGGTCAAATGGATTAGACCTTCATATTTATACTTTAAGATACCTTGTTTGGTTGTATCCGTATTGGACAGGAGATCTTTTAAGTTATTACAGGCAATTTTGCTCTAAAATTGTTATATGTATACAAATTTTGACATTGCCACTTTTTTGTTATTTCATCTTGACCTGAACTAATGATCTTTTCTATTAGTGAAAATGAGTGTCTAAATTTCAATCATTAGAGGTGCGCTTTATATACTTGATAATTGCTCTTGGTTTGTCTCTCACAATTTAAAAGGACTGTAAGTTTTTGTGGTTTTTGACATTTGGGACTTGGGGAAACCAATTAATTAAAAGAAATGATAACTGATTTGATCCCCTGCTCTGTTCCTTTATCTGCTGTGTCATCCGTAACATTAATTAAAAGTAAAATTTACCATATGAAGGTTGGAGACCTGAATATCTGTGTATTGTGAAACTCTAATTATTAATGGTAAAGGAGTGATTTCATTTTATTTTTTGGGTTGTAAATGTCTTGATTTCATCTTATATGTGGGTCTTTTCTTCTCAATTGTATTGCTGTTTCACAGGAATCCTCCAACCCAAGATATGCCCACCCATGCTGTCATTAAACAAACTGCTCGTTATGGAGAAGACATGACTAATAAGCAGGTCACATTTCGTGACCCTGTGAGCAATACTGAAGCAGATGATCCTGATGGATATGCACACCAGAGTGAGAGGGAAATTCCTGCTAACTGGAGCTCAGGCAATTCCCCTTATACGAACACTGTTGATGATCCCACTTCCTCATATTCTCCTTATCTCCCGCCCGTTCTTGAAGAACCTTCCTCTTCATTTTCTGAGGGTAAGTAGAGTTGACGGCCTTTATGTCTGAATTTACTGGTTCAGTGAACTGCCTTTGCACATTTCAAATGAATTCAATCACAATGTGCAGCCGCAGATGATGATCTATTACCAGCTATAGATGGACTTCAAATTTCAGGGGAAGCCATTCCTGGAAGGGAACTTCAGGCCTGTGGATATTCCATTAATGGGACCACCAGTTGTAATTTTGAGGTACATTTGGACCTTCTATATATTGAAGCTTGTTTCTTATTTCATTCTGCCTTATTGCCTTAAAGTTTCCGGTTCAGTGGGATGTGTTAGATATTTGTCTACTCATTTGACATTGGCTCTTGTGTTCCCTCTTGCTGGACTAACAGTGGATTCGGCACATGGAAGATGGCTCTGTTAATTACATTGAGGGTATATTTATTTCCTGTTCAATATTTTTTCTCTTTACTTTTTCATTTTTATTCCTAACATGAAGATCTGAGTCATAATCAACTATCCCAAAATACAGGGGCAAAGCAACCCAACTATCTTGTGACTGCTGATGATGTTGATACGTACCTTGCCATTGAAGTCCAACCCCTTGATGACAGGAAGCGCAAGGTATTTTCTTTGACTTTATATGCTAGCAGTCTTATGTATTATTTATGATAAAAGATGCTTCAATGAATGTCTTTATGATGTAGCTTCACTGGCTTTGGCTTGAATGTTGGCTCCTGCTTTGGGTTATGACTCTCTTGGCGTTGAAATACTTGTGGTGTTTTCTTGTTGATAGAGGGAAATACTTGTGATGTTACGTATAAAAAAAAAGTGAATGATTGCAAGGGAGGAGAAATATTCTTTTGGTAATATTTGAATATTTTGATACTCAATCTCGTGCATTCTTCATTATTGTAGGGAGAACCTGTGAAGGTTTTTGCGAATGATAACAAAAAGATAACGTGTGGTGAGTACTTGTTCTGGGATTAATTTTTTCAAGTTTGGTAGCCCATACTGGATTTTTAACTTCTTCCATCTATCTTACTTGGGTGATAAGATGAGTATAGAGCTAATAATTGCAAATTTGTTGTCAATTCCATAGAATTGTCAATCTGTTCAAATATATCCACTTTGCTCTATCGGCTAGTAATATATTGAGAAGTCAACCACATCACTTAAAGTACTTGAATTTGTTGGAATGGCTTGAGCAAGTTGCTCAGCACTTGTGTTATTTATATTGAAGTTACAAGACAATCATCAATCAAATAGCCCAAGAAAATCAATCAATGATTAGCATATCTATTTTCCTAATATATACAAACTATCTTTCTTATATAATTTTATGCTCTCCTTTAAGTTGGAGCATATATGCACCAAGCTTGTTACATGTAATCTACCCTCAGTCCTTGAAGAGATTTTGTAAAAATGTCTGATCATTAGAATAGTGAAGTTTGTAACAATATCTCCTAACACAACTTTTTCATGGGCGAAGTGACAATCAATTTCTATGTGTTTAGTATTTTTCACAAAAGATTGGATTGGATGCAATATGTAGAGCTGCTTGATTATCACAAGTGAACTTCATAGGTTGTATTTCACAAAACTGTAGCTCCTAGATCAGTTGTTTTAATTATATCAATTCATAAGTGACTAAAGCCATAGCATGATATTCAGCCTCTGTACTTGATCTTGCAGTCATAGTTTGCCTTTTGCTGACATGAAACAATATCTTGAAGGAGAATGCCTATCAATTGAAGACCCCACCACGTATTGTTAAGTGAACTCAACAATTTCAATATTTCCTCTGTCTTCATCGTCTTCATCTTCTTATAACAATCCTTTCCTAGGTGCTCCCCTAATGTATCTTACTGTTCAAATCACCATATCCTGGTGAACATCATGGGGATAACTCAAAAACTAGCTGGCTACACTGATTGCAAGGGAGATGTTATTTTAATTTTCCAAAGTCTACGGTTACTCCCCTGGTCTAAATATAATTCCATCTGATCTGGTAAAAATTTAACATTGGAATCTATTGGAGTATCTATAGCTTTACAATTCAACATCCCTGTCTTGTCTTTTCCAAGATGTCCAAAGTATACTTCTTTTGAGAAGTAGCAACACCATCTCTTGATTGATCTACTTCAATTCCAAGGAAACAGCACAACTTCGCCAAATCTTCGGTTTGGAAATGTTGAAATAAGTGTTGTTTCAAGCAATTGATTTCTATCCGATCACTCCTTGTTATTACTATGTTATCCACATAAACCACAAAAAAATATGCCGAGTTTTGATGAAGAATGATGGTAGAAAACTGAGTGGTCCAACTTCAAGTCATATTAAAAATTTGAACAACTTGACTAAGCCTTCCAAACCAAGCCTAGGGAGATTGTTTTAGTCCATTTAAGGACTTGTGTAGACGACATACTAGTCCAGAATCCTTGTAAGCAACAAATTCTAGTGGTTACCCCATGTACACTTCATATTGTAAATCATCATATAGGAAAGCATTCTTGATGTCCAATTGATGAAGAGGTCAATGTTGAGTGGCAACCTATAGAGAAACAGATGCACAAAAGCAATTTTAGCAACTAGAGAGAAAGCATCAGTGTAACAAGGCCAAAAATCTGATTATAACCTAGCCACAAGATGATCTTTTAGTTGATCAACTTGTCCATCAGGACCAACTTTCATTGTAAAAACCTAGCGATATCCTATTGCAGATTTACTCCTAGGTAGAGGAAAGATCCAATGTGCCACTAGAACATAAGGCAGTCATTTCATCAATCATAGCTTGACACCAATTTAGATGGGAACATACTTCCTTTAGTGTCTTAGGTATAGAAATAGAAGACGAGGCAGACAGAAAAGCATAGTGGTGTGTTGATAAACAGTGATAACTTAGGCGTGTATATATGGGATAAGGATTGTGAGTGGATCGAGTACCTTTTTGAAGAGCAATGGAAAGGTTTGTTGGTGAGGCAACTTGGTCCGTGGCAGGTGGAGCTGATGATGTTAGAGGGTGAGTCAATTGGCACATGTTAGCGCTTTCAATTAGAGCAGGGTGAGGATGACATTGATAAGTGATGATAGGAGGTTTTTCATGAGACGTAGGTGTATTGACAGACGCAATTGTTGAAGGATCAAAACAAGGAATTGGAGAATAGCATTTGAGTGACATTAGTAGAGGTGAAGAAACGTTTCAATGTGGGTGAATAGCATTTACACCCCTTTTGCAACTAACTATATCCCAAAGGCACATTTGATGGCTCTAACAAAGAGATTGTCTTGAACTTGACTTGGAGATCATGAATAAAACAGGTACATTTAAAAACATGAGGAGGAAGCAAATAAATGTATGGGACAAAATAGAGTGAGGAACTTGATTTTGTAAAACAAAGATGGCATATGATTAATTAAATTATAGGCAGTGTAAAAATCATCATCCCAAAAATGAAAAGGGACATTTGCATGCAGTAAGAGTGTTCTTGCAGTTTCAATTAAGTGTCAATTCTTACATTTAGCAATCCCGTTTTGATGAGGGGTATGTGGAAATGTAGATTGAAGTAAAATATGGGAAGACATTAAAGAAGAAATTGGGTAGAAAATTATTCACGAGCATGATCACTTCATAAAATATGAATGTGTGCTAAATTGTGTACTAATCATTGAACAAAAGGATTTAAATATTGAAAATAATTCCAAGTGATCATTCATAAAAAACAACCAAGTACAATGAGAATAATCATATATAAAGGTAACAAAATATTTAAATTCCAAACTTGAACTAACTTGACTTGGAACTCACACATCTGAATGAATAATGAAGAAAAAGGAGAATCAGCTTCTTTATCTATTTTACAATGAAACGAAGCCTGGACATGTTTACAAAATTGACAAGATTCACACTCTAAGGATTGAAGGTGAGAGGGACTAGGAACCATCTTCTGAAGTTTGGAAATACTTGGATGACCCAAATAGTTATGAATCGACTTAGGGGAATCAACACTGGGGTAAGCTATCGAATATGTGGGTTGAAGGCAGTATAGTCCTTGTGACTCATGCCTCACACCAATTGTTTGTCCCGTCTCTTGTGCCTTGGTCTTGAACAACAAATGAATTGGAAAGAAAAGTAATAGAACAATTCAATTTGCATGTGAGTTGACTTATGGAAATTAAATTGGACGTGCACCTAGGCATGTGAAGAATTGTACTTAAAGCAATTTTTAGAATAGGTTTAGCCATACCTATACCTTTAGCGGCAATTTTAGATCCATTAGCTCAAGTTGTAGTTGGAAGATGGTTGGTTTAGCCCTACACCATTTGTCTGTGTTGTGCCTCAGTTCTGACCAACAAGGGAATTAGAAAGAAAGGTAACACATCAATTCAATCTGCATGTGAATTGACTTATGGAAATTAAATTGAATGGACACCTAGGCCTGTAAAGAACTGTATTTAGAGGCATTTTTGGAAGAGGTTTAGCCATACCGTCACCTTTAGTGGCAATTTTAGATCCATCAGCTAAAGTTATAATTGGAAGAGTATGTGAACATTGAATATGGTTAAGGAATGATTGATTATTGACAATATGATCGGAAGCTTTGGAATCAAGTATCCTTGGACCAAATAGGTGTAGGGATATTGGAAAGAATTGCAATAATGGATCGTAGTGATGCACAATGTTGAAAGGATGAAGAGCAAGGCAGGGTGACTTACAATAATCAAAGAGAAAGGCAGAGACAGGATTGAAACCTGCTCTAATAGCAGCTTGAATTTGTTGGAATGGCATGAATCAATTGCTCAACACTTGTGTTGTTTATATACAAAAGTTACAAGAAAATCTTCAATTAATCAGCCCGAGAAAATCGATCAAAACAAATTTATAATCACCCTAATTTCAATCTATGATCAACACATCTATTTTCCTTATATATATAAATCATCATCCTAATGTAATTCTACAAAAGTAATTAAGATATCTATTTGGAGTAAAAATCTTATGAAAACAAAAGAAAATAATATTAAAAATCAAGATATGGGAGTTTTCTGCATTCATTACTTGCCAATCTCCCATTGTAGGCTTAATTATCATTGATCTAATTAGTGGGTGTAAGACAAAGTTGACTTCTAACGGTGTGTGAAGGGAAAACTTGTAATTTTCTGTGCCCTCTATTTCTTCCTCGTTTCTCTTATCTATGGAAAAGCATAATGATGCTTGAAGAGAACAATATGAATGTAGAACCTCTAACAGAAATGGGAGAATTATAATATCATACTAACCTATTGGGCATTGTTATGCACAAATCTTTGAAGCAACCACTAGCTGAACTGCTGAACAACAAAAGAAGGCAAAACACAATTCTGTCTAAACTAAGTTATCTTATTTGGACATGTCACAGTCACAACTTATTCCCTTTTCTCCTTCCAATTCGAGCTTTATCCTGTGGTCTGTTTGTTCTTTTCTTCTGTTTTAGATCTTTAAATATTGTTGAGTGCCTAAACTTGTTACAACTTCGAGCTTTATGTTTTATCAAGTCATTGTTCTTCATTGCTTGTTCCCAGATCCTGAAATGCTGAGCCACATAGAGAAGACTCTTTCTATTGGACATGCTTCATATAAAATTTCTCATTCGGTAATGCAATCAAAGTAGAATCTTATTTTACTCTTTCTTCATAACAAGCTCAAACTGTTGGATGAATATATATACATTTTTTTGGTTTTGTTTTACAGACTGGATTTCTTGATATATGGGAACCGGCTACATTGGTCATTAAGAGGGAAGGTTACAGTATCAAATGCAGTGGACAAAGTGGAGTCATAATCACAGAAAAATTTTCCCCATCCACCAGTGTATGGTTTCTTATTTGATATTTTGGTGAACATCTGGTGGTGAAATTATTGGTACATGCAGGGAAATTAATGGATTCTAAGATTCATACAGTGCAACACAATCATTTATGCCCTCCCTCATTTTTCTCTTTTTATCCATAAAACTGAAATCTTTCAAATTAAAAATGTTTTTTTCCCCTCACATGCCAAGATTCCTTGTAATATATGTTGTTCCTTTGTGGAAACTAGTGGCAGGAATTTCTGATGATGTGCTAAATTGCACAGTCGTGACATTGTAAAATCAACAACTTGATGGGCATGGCAATTGAATTCTTTTTATAACTTGGGGGCATAAATTTTTTTTGGGTTCTTACATGTTGTCCACTTAAAATTGCTTGCTTTAAAGTTTGTCCATGGTGTTTTGAGTTTTGTGATAGCATGCCAAACTTCCTAGCAATGTTCAATGATCTGAGTTATTTCACCTTATCTTATCAGGAAATTTAAAGAGTTAATGGAGTTCACAGTGAAGCGTTTAAATCATTTCTAGACCTTGTTGTATCAATTCTCAATGATGGGAATTGTGCTAAATGAAAGGGGAAAAAACCCCACAGGAGCAGGACTACTATGATTTAATGAAAGCTACTGACTCCTTTTAGCATGGTTTTTGTGGATTATTCAAATTGTTATGTTTGAGTATGAATCTATAAAAAAAGAGCTAGTCTTGAGTTGGTGGTTAATTTCTCCATTACCTTTTTTCCATTTCATTTTGTAGGTTGTGATTCCTTATGGGCATGTTTCAGAATTCATGATCATTGGTAACAATGGTGCTGAGCATCTGTTAAGAGCAGAAGACAGCCCTACAGACGTCAGTGGGTATGTAATAAGTTCTTATATTGACTTGTATACAATTACTGGAAACAGCCTCTCCAGTTATGAGGGTTAAGGTTGCGTATATCTACCTTTCCTAGACTCCACTAGGTGGGAGCCTTGTGCATCGGGCTTGCCTTTTTTTATTGTCTTGTATACAATTATGTCAGCCCAGAATGATTCCCGAAGGAACTCCATTATCTGGTTGCAGTGTGTTGATACCTCCTAACTGAAAAGTGCATTTCATTTTAAATGGATCTTGAACATTTTTTCTTTTCCGAGTCTGAGTATGTGTCTTGAGGTCTAATCTTTAAACTCAACCTTGTTGGAAGTAGAGCCCTTTTCAACTGACTCACCGATACAAAGTGAAAAACCCAAAGCTTTGCTCTCCCTATCTACCTCTTAAAACATCAGACTATATGGGGTTCTCTAAAGTCTCTACCTTCACTAAGCTGTGCAGAAAAGATCATTAGTGAAGAATAACAAATTTCAACATTGTAATACGATGGTGCTTCATACAATGCATTGGCTTAGTTTTTGCTTTTGATATTTGGCGAGGAAAGGGCTTTGTCTTTCATTGTTTTAAGTGTTCAGACGGTTATAGATGTAATAGGAATCTTCCTGATGTTTTATTTATTTATTTGCTCTCTGCTTTTTAAAATTATATACTTTTGCCCCTATTGCAGTTGTAGAGACACTATTGTGCTCACCTTGAGATTGTTCAACCTGAGGGTATATACTCTACCTTTATTTACGATCTAGCATTTATTTAGTTTTGGAATTCAATTCAGTTTGTTGGAACATGCATTCTGTCTCTTTTTCGTTTCTAGTACCATACTAAGCACTGATCTTAGGGAGCGTGTATCAAGTTCCTGATCTTGCTGGTTTGCAGGCTGTGGAGAAGAAGAGAGGAAAGAAGAAGGGTTTATTCTTTAACAAATGAAAGAAAATCAGCCGCTTGGCAGGCAATTCTGCTCAGTGGAATATCCTGATGATATCGGGGATTGGGAGGTGTGTATTTGGATGTCACCTAAAATTTTGGGATTATTTTATATGCTCTGAGGGTAGAATACTAGAATTAGTTTGAGCTGTAATCGTCCTTTTATACAATCATTCATTTTCATTTCTTGAAATAGTTTTGTTTAATCCTGTGTTTGCTATGTATATCAATTATTGCGCTGCATGTTGTACTTATCATTTGGCATCATATTGTGCATATTATAGAAATCACATTTAAATGTTTCAATTGTCTTATTATTTGAGTTTATTTATTTGCTTAATGTTCAGAATGTTTCAGCTCTCTAAGATCACGCCATGATGAGACTTTAAGAATATTTTATATTGAATTCTTATGAGATTTTATGAAGTCAAAGAAATTAGAAGAGATGTTTTGAAAAAATTCAATTAAAAATATATCTCATTGATTTTGTTTAATAAATTGCATCTTTCTTTTTTATTAGATGAAATTAACAATTTTGTTTGTGGAATTATAAAACATTGATAAAATTATTTTTAAATTATATAAAGTTGTAATTTTGTTTTTAAATAATAATTTATACAAATAATTTCACTTATAATAATTTAGAAATGAAATTATTTGTACAAAGAAATAGAATTGTTTGTATAAATTCTTATTTAGAGATAAAATTATAATTTTATGTAATATAGCATTTATTTTGCCTGTGTTTTATTCGGAGAGAAATTATTAATTGTCCTTTTATTAATATGAATATGAAGGGAGGGTATAAAAATGAGCGGGAGCCAGACTCTCAAAAAATTTGATGCTTTTACGGTCCATTTTTGCACAATAATATTGCATTTTCTCTAAAGAATTGAAAAATGTTTGTAAATAAATTTTTGACGTAAGACTGCGCCGTTTGCTAAAACTTATGTTTGTTATTTGGGATATCCGTGACTTAATAGTTTTTAAGGTCCATCCAGAGATAAAATAGTAGAGTGAGCTAATCTGGTGGTGCTGGGGATGTGAAGGTGTTCCTAATTTTTTATTTACTTAAAAGAGAATCTGATTGATCTATGAAATATGAAGATTCTGTTTTAGAGGATAATTTTTGTAGTATAATTTTAATTATTTATTTATAAATAAATGAGTACTATGTCTTTATAATATTGAATATATTAATTTTTGGTCATTTTAATAATTTTTAATTATATTTTTATAAAAAATATTTTTTTAAATAAATAGGATCGAAATATTGGGGTTACAGGGTACTTTTTTGTGGGTTTATTTTACACTAATTAATTATAACTTTAGAAGAAGTTTGATATAACATTTATTATATAAGGCATATTTAATGTTGAAATTAGAGGTTTTGTGTAGAAATTAGATGATTGGTTATTTATATGACGTAAAAAACAGACTTTCGCATAAATCTAACCTTATATTTTTTGAAGGATCAATTTTGGTTGTTGATCTATACAAAATTGCAATTTCACCAATTAGAACTATAATAAAACACTCGTCTATAAATAAAACCTACTATGAGTTTGTTTGGTAATTAGCTGATAGCTATAATTGTTAGTTGATTTAATTAGTTGTTAGTTGATAACTGATTGGATTAGCTGATTACATTAGCTGTTTGAATAAGAGTATTTGATAAAATTAACTGTTTATGATCAGTTGTTTGTATGTAAAATGACATATAGGGATATGAATATATTTTATAAATTATTTTAATATTTTAAATTTTATACATTATTTGCTAAATTAAAGTTTTTATAAATAATATATTATTATAATTTATTATAAATTAAATATTTTTTAAATTAAATTAATATATTTTTATAATAAATAAATTTACTAATAAAAAATTAATAATTATAATTATAATTTAACTATTTATATTGAAAGGTTGCGAATAATATGATGGATTAATAGTTAAAATATCCCAATTAATAATTAATTTATAATTATAATTTAATTTATTAATTGGGTTATTTTACTGATGTCCTTTTGAAGAAAGCGTAGTAGCATCTATCAAGAAAAACATAGCACCAGTGGAGTACATTTGGAAGAAAAGGCAGCATTATTTACCAAAACAAACAAAAATAAAAATACAGCAGAGACAATTATGTCATTGTCCGAAACAATAACTAAGCAGTTGTTTGAAAACGTTGCTGTTAGCAACGTTTCAAAATCAACTGTTGGGGGGAGGGGGAGGGCAAAAAAGTTATTTAAAATAGTTGCTTACCAAACAATCACATTAATTTTTTTATAAATTAATCAATTGAATTTAATCAAACCATTTAAAAACTATTTGAAAAATTATTTATCAAACAAGGCCTATGTGAACATTTTTCGAAGTGTATGTCAGTGTGTGAGTGTGTATATATAAGGAGGGGATATTACTAATATTCATATCATTTTGTGTGAAGGTTGGCTTTCTTTATTTTTCTTTAGACAAATTTCCCACCTCCTTTTTTAGCCGGTTTAAATTAAGAGGGTATTATAGTAATTTTAATTCTTATTCTAGAAGACTCTCCTTGTTCACTTTCAATTGGAAAATTTCCTTGCCTTCTTTCCTGAGCTTTCTCTATCTCCTCTCTCTCCTCCTCATTGCATAACTGATGCATGAATGTGGTTCATGGATTAATTTTGTTGTTGCTCCAAAATTGCAGAATTAGAGCTCATGTGTAGATTTACTTGGTCAGTTTTCCTTTTTCTTAAAAAAAAAAAAAAAGACTTGTAATTTTTCCTTATCATTATTGTTCCCCATTGATTTTGTTGTTCCAAGGATGCATAACTAGGGCTCATTTTTCCCTGTTTCACTATTATTCCATTATTTTGCAAACGGTAATATTATATATATATATATATATATATATATATATATATATATATATATTAAATATAAGATAATAGGATAAATTTATAAATATGTATTTGATGCAATAAATAAATAAATTTATAATTTATTGATTTACTTATAAATTATAAATTAACTTTAAAAGTATTTAGTATTCTAAAAATTAGTAATTTACAAACTCTTATTTGATAAGCTTTTTGGAATATAATTTATTATTTATAGTTTATAAATTAGTAACTTTTTAATTTTTTTTTTAAATTTATCCCTCTTCTTTTAATTTAATAACAATCTAATTATGAAATAAATATTTAATATATTATCATTAATTCAATGTAAATAAATAAAAATAAGTAAAAAAATAAATGTATAATATTATAGAATATGATTAATTAAAATTTAAATTATTATATTATTATTTGAATAATGAATAAATAAAAAATATTTAATGTCATAAATATGATTAATTAAAATTTAGGTAGTTATATTTTTATTTTGAATACGTTAATATAATTTAATCTTAAAATAAATATAAATCAATTTAATTAATATATCTATTTATATTAATGTCCTTTAATGCTATTTTATATTTTTAACCAATTTATTATCTAATTTTATAAAATATTTTTAATATAATCAATTAATTTATTAATTATTAATAAACTTTTAATTACCAATTCAACTAATTGTACCGAATAGGACTTAAAAGCCTAGTTGAATAAATTTAAAATATTCTAAACTCAATTTTAGATTTCATTTCTTTACCTATTACATCTTTGTTTCACAAATTTTACTCATTTTCATCTCACTCTGCCGTTTCTCACTCTTATTAGTTTGAGAAGAACACTTTGACCTCTTAGAGGTCTAATGCAAATTCTCAAACCTTTCCTTTAAAATTTTAAAATTTATTTAATTTATAATTTTTTTGAAATATAAAAAATATTTCATTTATATTCAAATTTAAAATTTCATCTCTTTTTACTATTAGCTGCTAAATTAAGATATATGGTGATTCTATCATCACTTGTTTGAAAATTATAACTCTTTTCGTGGCTAAATCTAAAATTTAATGAAATTCCATCAATAATTGGGAATTATAACCCCTGCTTTGATATTTTTCCTACACATTCCATTCAATTAGCAAATAAACATAACTAATTAACATATTACACAATTCATCTAGCATATATTTAGATATGATTAAATCTATAAATTTATATATTATCAAATCAAATAAATGTCAACAAAATTATATGTTTTTTCAACATTTTTTATTCTGCGTATTGTCAATGTTAAGAAGCATTTTTTCACTATAACATGTGATTTTACTTGGTTAATTCTATGTATTGACAATGTTAAAATTCTTAAGTTTTTGATAGTCATATATTTTTGTAAGAAATAAATTTCATTTTAAATGATCTTGAAATTATTTATCACATTTTTATGATAATATTTTTTGAAAAACCAATTCACTTTCAAAATTTTACATATTTCGTCACTCTTTTACACAATGATACAATGTGAATCAAATTAATTTCTAATATTCTAAAAAAATTTACATATTTTTTGCATTATATATAGTTTTTTCTTTTGCTAGAGCTTGCACTATATATAATTACCAAAGAAACAAAACCCCTTAATCAATTTTATGAAAAAACATTTAGAATATCAAAGTAAAAATAAAAAATTGCATAATCTCTACATTAAAACCTTAACATTTATACATTACCAAAAAAAAAAGAATCCTTAACATTTATATATACAAGTTTGCACGAGAATCAATTAAGGCAAAAATGCATTTTTGACCTTCTAATTTTTATTGAAATTTTAATCTTATTCTTTAGAATCTATTTGAAGCACATTTACCCATTAATTTTAGAAAAATGTGTAATGATAGTTAGTTAGTTAACATTGTTAAGTTTTTTGACAGATATATTTATATGACATCTAACTTAGTTGTTTGGATGACATCTAACTTAATATCTTACATAATATATTTAAGTCATATTTCCGTATTCTTATTTAAAAAAGACACTTTTGGCGCCTATCTTTAATTGAAATTTCAATCTTATTTTTAAATTTTATTTGAACTAAATTTATCTTTTAATTTTTTCAAAAACTAACCACTTCTATTGTAATTTAAAAATAAAATGTCATTATAATATGATGACTTTCATTGTAATTAACTAATACAAATACTAAATAAATTTAAATAATAATTTGAAGAATTTCAAAGATAAATTATATTTATATTTTTGAATTGTCTTATTTATCAAAATAGTTGCTAACATTTATAACAAACATGTAATGTTGCAAAAATGCATTTTCAAATCTTGAAGTTAAAATTTATTAATATTCATTGATGCTAATAGATTTGTTATTTTTCTCCTACTTCAATTTCAATTTTGGTTTTGAAAAGACAACATGCTTAATGGCTATGGGCAAAAAGATTGGTTTCATATAATTTGGTTGTTAAAGGAAGTTAGAATTTGACAAAACCTCCTTACAAATTGTAATATAAAGAAATTTAAGTTAAAGAATAAATTTGATTTAAATAAAATTTAAACTTTTGTAGAAGTTAAGAGACCAAAAGTACATTTTTATCATAAGAATATGAAATGTGACTTACATGCAATATGTAGGATGCTATATCAGCATTTGCATTAAAAACCTAATGGTGTTAGGTTGCAAAATAAGACTACATGTTTTTGAAAGGTTAGAGAATAAATTTACTTTAAATAAAATTTAAGGAATAAGATTGAAATTTTAGTGAAAATTAGGAGATCAAATTTACCTTTTTGTCATCAATTAATTAATCCAACTATTAACCAACATTACATACCATCAATGTACACTACATCATTACTAATTCAAACCGAAACATAATTTGCAAGTTGAAGTCTTCGTTCATGAATTTTTAAAAGGATAAAATGTTAAAATAAAAATTTCAGAGCAGCATGTATTAATTATTGATTTCCGGGAGTACTATAGATATTGATAATCACAAGTCACACAACCTTAATTTACACGGCCAAAGGAAGCAATAATATGAGACCAATGAATGAAATTTAACCAAGAAAATTAGGAAGGAAAAAAAAATGATGAAAAACATGAAGCAAACTGCGGGTAAACACTAGATCTAGATGGTAAAAACGATATATATATATATAGTTTATTTATTTTTCATTGTTTCCTGCATGAACTGAACATCTTGTACGGACGCCTGCAGTTTTCATTGATATTCATATATATCAGGAAGATTTCATCCTTATTTCAGCCTTTGCTAAGGCAACAATGAAAGGCAGAAAAGAATCATCAGTGCTAACAATGTCAGCCAGACGCCTCAATCCATATTCGTCAATTGTGATCGCAATATCCGGACTAATTTGGATATCACCGGCGAAAGCTTTTACGCTGGAAGGCCTCTGTTTCTCTCAATCTCAAAAGCTCCCTGCAATGTTTCTGGCTCAAAGCCGATGCGCACAAAACTGGGATGGCTTTTTGAATTTGGTAATATCCATTTTGACGATTGAGGAGCACAGTCTGGGTTCACTGCAAATGACACATTCAGTGGCGTATCTGTGGAAATAAGCTCTGTGTTATTAGCAAAGGGTTGAAACAGTAATGATTGGCCCCAAGAGGCCAGATTGGGATCTCTAACAACGTCAAATGGGCACTGTGAATCGCCGATCTTGGCAAGTCGAAGGCCACTGCCCAAGGTATAGGGATATGACAATGCATAGCATGGGGAGCCAGCCAGAAGTTGATCACCGCTTGTGTCAAGCACCGGTTCTGTTTTTGATAAGAATGGCTTTGCAAGGAAGGCCAATAGTGCCAAGGAGAGGGTAAGCAAGGCAGGCTTCATTGTTTCTCTGAGGAAGAAAACTCATCATTGCTCTTCGTTTTCTGGTTTCTTTGAGAGCTGAGTGTCTCCAACTTATATAGGGTTAACAACTCATATTATTGTGACAACTAAGGGGAAAAGTAGATTTTACCTGAAATAAATTAGTCCCTTGCATAAAAGTATTTTTAACTTGGCTTTTTTTTTTTTCCTAAAAAAATGAGAGCGCAAGTTGTTACCGGTTTGAATTATAATTATTATCCTAAAAGATTGAACCCATCCCTCTCCACTTCTCTTGAATGAAGTGATAATGCAATACAATCAACTTAGCAATATTTAACTTATATAAGTTTACCGTAGGTTAAAATTTTAATTTGGTGCAATAGTGTATAAAGTTATTAAAATTTGACCAGCTAGTATCATTCTTAACTATGTATTACTATGTTCATAAAAAATTGTTATAACTTTTTTACTGATATTAAAATTTTTTAAATACTATTACTTATTACTTTTTAATGATATATCTTTTTCTTATTTATTAATAGTATAAAATATCAACAATACTATATGTATCGAAAATAATGAGAATTGAAATTGAATAGTAAAATCAAATCAAAAGTTATTATTAAATATAATGTAATAGAATAAATTTTCAATATATATCATTTTTGGTAAAAATGTTTTACAATAACGGTGAATTAAATTTAAATCCAACAATTAATCTTGTAAATCTATCATAAATTAGTAATTTTTAAAAAATACTATTAGCAATTAAAATAATACAACAAATTACAAATGCCTTGATTATAAACTAGTTAGTGAAATCATTGCAATTAAATGTTGTTATATAGTTTAAAATTAAAAGAGAAAAACGTACTATGATTCTTTCATATTTTATAAATTCTGTATTATTTTTTCATATAGTTATTTACAAATTGTATAATTTTGTATATAAATAAAAAGGGATCGGACGAGTAGGCCAATCAATTAGATTTCAATTAATATAATCTATTCTTTTTTGTAAAACGAGTTAAACTTCGAATATAATTTTATTCCTCAGAGTACTTAATCACACCAAATTTAGACCGACAAGTAGCGAAGTATTTGTAGATTAGGGGGTCTCTTTCCATCCTAGCAACGTGAGAAATACCTCACATGCATGCCACAAAAATGGACAAAAACTCAATTCATTATTTTTTTTCCTGTAGAGGTGATCATTAATAAGGTTTTGAAGTATTATCTAAGGGTGGCACTGTTAAATTAAGAATAGTTTAAATGAATTTTCTTAATAAAACTAGTTTTTTTAATTTTTAATTTAGATGACTCTATTCAAACTGATTCTAATTTTAAAATCAATTTTAACTGTTTAAATAAATTTGAAATATTTTTGAGTCATTAAAATATATCGGAATTTTCTTAGTCGATTTTGTTAAAATAGAATACATTTGCAGAGCAACCTACCCAAACACAGGGCGTGCAAAATTAAAAGTTGCTCATTATGTCAAAACAAAGGAAATTCAATTTGAAGAGTAGATTTTATTGCCATGCATTTGTGTCGTTCCTCTGTTAACTACGTCTACTTGTATGCCAACAAAGGGATAGGGCAATGAAGAGGTGGAATTTGGGATAACGTTGGATTATTTAGTCAACTTTCTCGCATATATTTGAACTTTTTTGAGATTATTGATATCATTTTTATTATAAAAAAATGATACATTTAATGCGAATCATGAATTCAAATTTTAATGCTTATGCTGCGTGGATCCAGGAATGCTATGAAGTAATATTATTTTGAACATTATGTTTCTTTTCAAGTATATATATATATATATATATATATATATATATATATATATATATATATATATATATATATTTGTAATGTTTGATATAAACGGATATCGTTATATGTTGGATATATTTAACATTGGATTGACATTGAATATAGATAATTATGTTGGTTTTTTTATATGAAAATTGAGGTATTTAGCTCTTGGATATTGTTAAATCATTGAAATAAAACATTAATTTTTCACTTTAATAATTGATATGCTTGTTTATATTAGATATTCATTCATAAGTTGCAGTTGAAAATTGACTTTATTTTTCATATTTTAAATTTCACATAATACATTAAATTTTTATTAAATAACTAATAGGTAATGTTAATATAAGATGATGATTTTTAAGAATAACCAACATGGTTTATTTTTTTTTCTAATTTAGTAGAATTTTCTTAAACCTTACTATATCAAGAGTAGTATTTGAACCTAATTACAAAATCCAACAGCCATATTATTATACAAATAGTATTGTTATAAATAGCAGTTTTTGAGTCTTATCTCAATATATCCATGGTAAAAAACAATATTTCAAATACAATAAATACCCACTAACAACAATTTCATATCTTTAATTGAGTGTAAATAGTAGAAGGCATATAATATGTACATGTTCCAAAAATTAAAAATAATACTTCTAAATGCCAAAAATAAACTTACATTATCTTCTAATAATAAGACTATTAATATAAATACTTGTAAAATCCACTATGGTAAAAGAAAGGTACAAACATTAGAATTCATATTATAAGAGCAACATTAATATTATATGCTTTTATTGAAGAGAAATTTACCACTTGACTTATGTCATTAAACTTTGGTGGTATTGTTTGTGTACTCTTGTCATTCTAACCCTTTGTAAAGGAATTTTCGTTAATTTTTTTTTGTAAGTAAGAACTTCCTTGCATTTTCTTCAAATCCAAACGTCAATCTTACTTGAATAATTTATTGAGGTTATTTATAGCATTAATTCTTATAACCTGATTTATTAATGACCAAAATTCAAGAAATTTTTTCCTAGATAACCTTTTTTTTAACTTCAAATAATCTTAATAAAATGCTTTAGAGGGGATTCATGTTTGCACAATTTATCTATTCTGTGAGAAATATACCAATGCTTACACCATCCAAATCCCTAAAAAATGAAATCAGAAACATAAAATCCAAACAAATTAATATTATACACAACAACTAGATGTTCTTTGTTAAGTTTAGAGAAAAATGAGGCATTTAAATGGATTTTAATGTTAAGAAAAAGATGTTGGCGAGATGAAGGTGAACAATTTGTTGAACTCAAGTTGTGATGATGTTTTGTGTGAATTTCTTGATAGTGTATTACAAATTTTGAGAAGAAGGTGCTCTCACTCTATAATTTGTAATGCAGTGTTGGAAAAAACTTGCCTTGTATTTCAATTCCTACCTTTGTCTTTACAAGTTTTGAGAAAAGAAAAATAGCATGATTTAAGTCTTCTTCATCAATTGTACACTAAAATTGATGTCTAGTATTATTTTTAAAATATTTAATAATTAAATATAAAATATTGATTAATTAGAAAATCAATGTTATACTATATTAATGTTAATTATTAATAAACAACTAACTTTTTTTTCTATTTTTCAATCAAATTATTACTATTTATTGCTTAATTCTAATTAAGGCATAATTTTAATTTTGTACATTAGTTTTATAAACCTGATGTCATACAATATTCATCTTGGTTTTTAATAAACAACTGACATTATTTCTTAGTTATTTTTTTAAAATAAAATTAATGCTATTATTGCTCAAAATTTTGAAACTAAAAACTTAACCTATTACATAAACAATAGAGGAGATATACTGGTTGATGGAAAAGGTCACTAACTTTTAAACAATATAAAACTAGACAATAGCACTTATAAACAACATTAATAATTTATATAACACACATATATATATTTACAAGTAATTTTACAAAGTCTTACAAGGACAAACATATACACATTCTTGGTTACAATTGAAATCAATAAATTATACATTTGGCAGCTAATAAGTTATACATTTTCTTCTCTCTTAAGACATATACAACCCATTCCTCTTATAAGATTTTTATATCTACTTCATTGTCGGGACTGTGTTTCTTTGAAAGAAATGTATGTTTACATATAAAATTCAATAAAAATATAAATTACATATATTTTATAAGTGTCTACCTAATTAAAATACAAATGAATTACCTTATTGAACCTTTTATTTCTCTTGATGTGCATAACCATGTTTATCATATATTTCACTATGAAATAGCCACACTTAATGTTGCTTTATTGTTTGGGCCATTATAATAAATCAACTTAAATAGTATTAATTTTATATAATGATGATCGATTATTATATTGGATACCTAGATATGCATAAGAATGTTATTATCACTTAGACCCAATAGATGCCACTTATTTTGCTGGCATGGCCTATCATGTAATGTACATTAATGGCCTTGTTGAGTACTATCTTTCAACTTGAGTGTGGTTCATGCATTAGCGGGTCAAGCTAGTAGACCATCTTGTCTTTTAGATAAATGATTGTTAGTATTTAGTGACACTTATAATATTATCAATATCAAAATAAGACAATTGAGGAGAAAATATAATTAAAGATGAAGTGATCATCTTTGCACTCACATGTCCTCTGTGTATTAGTACCATGTAGTAGTGTCGCTTATTGTTTACTAGTATAGTCATGTCAATATGCTTATATTGAAAATTCAATGATTTTTTGTCTTTTGAGTAAGGTATGGATCAAGGAAACCAAAGTAAGAACCTAATTTTATATTCTTGACAATACAGTGCAAGTAACTATCATTTTTAAAAAGTATAAGTTTAACTTCATAATGTTTAATATGTACACAAAAATAAGGAAGACTTGAGGGTAAAGATGAATGCACTTAATCCAAGTTTGCATAATGTTTGTATCTATCTTTTCCTTGCTTAAAAGATGCAAAATAAGATCCTTGGATAGGATGATGTCATTTTGTGTCCCACAACATCGAATCTTATATGCAATAATATGATATCATCATTTGACATCTCCTTTGCAATGTAACTCCTACTAAGATTTGCTACCTTCTATTTTTTTGGTAAGGACGAGTTACCAAATTCTTTGATTATTTGGGTTTGCCATCCTCATCCTTGTCTTCCTTTGATGACCACTTACTAATTTCTTTTTGTCGGGAAACCTAAAATGGATTGCAAAAAAAAAAAAAGAAGAAGAATAAGACACATTAGGTAATATTTTATTTGATCGTAAACATAAAACTTGAAGTGATGGAAAACCTTAACTTTACAGGCAATAAATTAAAGCCTTCAATCAAGTTAGGTAAATGCTAACCACTTTAGCCACCATGGTCATCTTATTAGTTGGTAATGGCACCTAAGCCATGCTATCCTTGATAATGCCTAATATAACTTTACACTAGTCCTTTGGTAGCGTAAGCCTATAAAGCAAATGCTTTGGTTAAACCATTCTCATTACCACTTACTTAATAGAAGGCATCGCAATTATAAGTAAACATCTATATCTATTTTGTAATGACAAATAAATCAGTTGATCAATATCAATATAAAAATATAATATTATTGTAGAGTATTTAGTGATAAGCAGTGGGATAACAAGAATTTACCTATAGTAATTAGGTGAAAAGGTCGGGTTAATGGGGCAATAATTATCTTATTGTGACGTAAGGATCGCTATTGGTATCTTTTTTTCCTTTTTTAGGGTGATGGTTGGTTTCCTACCCTTCTATTGGAGAATGACCCTTACTTTCTTTATAATATGTCTCCTTAATTTCTCCTCCACTTCATTTATAAACTATGCCCTCAGCTTTGTAATATTTTTATTAATAGTCCTTTACTACGAGGATGTTTTGAAGCTCCCCTAAAGTGGGCTTTAAGGCCAATAAATCATCTAATGCCCTTATACATTCAAGATGCTCTTGAGTTCCTAGGGTAGCAGTCAAGATTTCTATCCTCTATTTTAATTGAAACTCTCCCTAAATGACTTGCTATATAAGCTCATTTTAGTATAATGTGATTAAATATGATTAGTTATGTATTAATAATTGAACAACATACCTCATATTTAACAAATAAAATAATAACATCACTTGCTATTCACTGGACAACGTACTAACTCTCCTTTGTCATGAATTCTTCCTTTTTGTTGACTCTGCCTTTCACCCAACCTATGTCATTGTATGGAGGGTGATAGAGGTAGATACTTGATCACAGGCTAATCAATAGCTTACTTAGTAGTTTGAGTCCTTTCCTTGATGGGTTCATTCTGGAGCTTCTTTACTTGCCTTAAGATAACCTATACTTATATACATTTTTAGCTTAGTTTACCTTATTCCTTGCCTTTGTTGACATAAAAAAAGTGATAAGAAGGCATTTTTCAATATTAATAATGAAAAAAAATACAATAATACTGAGATGACTACATTTACTTAGGACTCCTCTAATTGGAATATCTCCATAAACTTCTCTTTTTATAGGGATTGACTTAATAATATTTTCTAGAAAGATCTTAACCTTTATTTTCTTTAGGGAAGATGTAGTCCTTTATCAAATTATGCTTAAAATCCTTCCAACATCTGTCTATCTGCCACTCTTAGGATATGCTTTTTATACTCCTTAGGCATACTAAAGGTAGCCTACAAGGTAATGCACATATGAATGACAAATAAGACAAGTAATTTAGAAAGATTGTTATGCATATATAAAAAATAAGATGGAGATGACATTCTTGATATTTTATTGCACTTGATGCCATTTCCTTATAATAATAGACACCTTGGTACATGTCAAACAATCAATGTAGTTGTTGAATTCAATTATACTAGGCCTATATGCTTGGCTCTTATTATTGAAGCTTACTTTCAACTTCTTCCTTTTATTGTTTTAAGGATCATGTCCTTCATAATTGTAGGATCCCTATCTTGCTTCCTTTCGTGACCATCTTTATTGAAACTAGTTGAATCCATATCACTTTATTTAAAGAGTTTTAATAAAAGCAACACAAATATTTGACTTATATGTCAAGCAATATTTGATAAATTTTTAAGCATATACATGTGATAACTTAAATAATAAGAAATGATTAAAAATCATTTTGTCACCATTTAGTTTGATTCTAGAATCAAACTTTATTTACAACAAATTGACATTTTCAAAATTAACATTCAAATAACATAGCCATACTAATGTAGAAAGTTATTTAAAAAACATATCAACCAAACAAAAATGATATATTAAAAAATATAAGCATAAAATCGGACATGTATTCATGTATATAACTCTACATATTATACTGATATTTCTAAAATAACATTTAATTAATAAAGTCATATTATTGTAAAAAGTTGCTCTAGAAATGTAGCATCTAAGAAAAAAATAATATTTTAAAAAATATAACCATATAAAAGGATATGTATTTGGGTATATCAACCTCTATATTAAATAATACTTCATAATCATGTACATAATGATTATAAAACAATTTTAAAGCAAAAAAATAAAAGCTTTTCAATAATATATAATAATAGTACTTTTTAAATCATAAAGATCATAATTAAAATGTAAAATGCTTACAAAGTATAAGAGAACTTGGGAAAAGACTTCAATTAGACAGGATTAGGTATTCGAAGGTGATAAAAGACTGATGCCATGCAATTGCTGAACAAATATTAGAGAAAATTAAGTGGAAAGCAAATACATGTGGATCAAATCACCATATGAATGAAGCTTGTCTATGATTTTGAGAAATAGAAACAAATATATGCTTTTGGCAATACTTTTCATATCGATTATTAATAAAAAAATTAATGTATAAACTTCTCCACATCAATTATTGCTAAAATCAATATTTAATGTTCTACGTATAATTATAAAAATGCCACTTGAGCTAAACTTTCAATATCACCTATTTATAGGAACTAGTGTCTAATATCTAACACCTCTTCGAATCTAATAATTTGTCTTCATTTTTAACATCAATTTTTTAATGATCGATATAGAAAAATATGTTTTTTTATAATCCATTTTTTTGATCAAACTTTCAAGTTTCTATTAGACATTGGTTCACAAAAAATTGACATAGAATATATATTATAAATTTTTAACATCAATTGTTAATTATAGCTAACATGAGAAGTTACTCGTATTTTTTTAAAATGTCATTATGTTATTATATATGCTAGTTTTCACTTTAACTAATGTTAATATGATGACATTATATTGCAATTCTACATTAGTGAAATTCTAAATCCTCAATATAAAATAAATATTATATGATTAATTATCATAAATTTAATTATATTTATGACCTAATACCAAACAAGCATTTAAATTGGTGTAACCGAAAACCTAGAGGATCAAATTGTTTCTAAAAATTAATCTTATAGGGAATAAATCAATACAAGACTAAACTAGTGAGGCACAAAGTTAGGTGTTTACTTTAAAAAAATAAAATAAAATTCTTCTCTCTTAGGTAAAAATTGAGAAGAGGCCACCAAATTTTTTGTAAGATATGAAAGTATTAAAGAATAGGATACATCTTTTCTACCTCTTGCACCTTTAAAAGTGTGAATTAGAGGCAAAGAAGAAACTAAATAGCAATGCAAAATTAAGAGGCAAAGGAAAATATGCATGAAATAAAGCAAGCATGCGTTGCTGACAACCAGATATTTCTTGAAAACATGATAATTTTTATTTATTCCTCACTTCATCTACATGAAGTGAAGTAGGGAACATTGAACATGGACCATGTAGGCGTTGTTATAGTCGATATAAGACCTAAAGATAACATTATTCAGCATTAGTGATAATCATGCAGATGTGGTTTTCATCTTTAATCCATCTTTTTCATAAGAAGCCTTTTAGAAGATAACAATCAGAGGAAGAACTAGGTTAGGATCGTCAAGATTAACCATGACAACCAGATGCCTGTATCCGTTTTTGTTAACTTTGATCCTAATATCTAACTTATGTTGGATAGTATTGAATCTAGGGTTGTACACAAACTTGTAAGTTGGATGGTTTGTTTCTTCGCCTAATCTCTTAATCTCAAATGCTTGCTGGACTATCGTTGGCTGGATGCCGATACACACAAAAGTTAGATCGATCGTGGATTCTAATTATAATATCCATTTTAAGGATTTAGGAGCACAGTCGGGCATTTTTGTAAATGACAAACTTAGTGGTGTATTTGTGGGAATAAGCTCTATTTTAAAAAATGGTTGAAAGATTAATGGCTGGCCTCGTAAAATTTTAGAGGCATCCAAAACAACATGAATTGCATATTATATACTAATCTTCGTAAGCCGAAGGCCGCCGCTTATAGCCTAAATATGTGGTAATACATAGTATTGGGAACCAGGTAAAAGAGGATTGTAATTTGTGTTAAGCATTGATTCTATTTTGGATAAAGATATGATTAAAATAGAGGCGACTAGTAGCAAAGAAAGGGAAAGTAATATAGCTTTATTATTTTTTTGAGGAAGCAAACAATCGTACTCTTTATTTATGTGAGCATCTTCATTTAATAGAGTTTAACACTTAAATTTACTGCTTATTAACATTATTAAAATATGTTTAAGAATAAGACAGTGTGGTGGTAAATTTTGTTATGAGTGCTACTAATGACCACCTTATCTTTGTTAATAGAGAAACAGGTATGTGTGATACCCATATTTATCAATTTTCTAATCATTGGGATTTAGCATAGGGTATGTGGAAGTGGTTCTGCTTTCATACATGCATGTTTGCGAGACTTTGGAGGTCCTTGATTTCATAACATGCATGCATGCCACATCTCCTATGAAATAAGTGATCTCAAAATATTGAATTATTGATATGAATGAAATCCGATAAAAATTCTGAACTAAGGTAATTGATCCTAAGGAAGGGAAGCAAATGTAATGTTTTCTTTTTTTAGTTTCCAAGATTTAGAGAATTTTTTTTAATATTTCAAGAGAGAGTTTTGATACAAAAGTTGTTATTGCTTAAATGATCTTTGTCATATTTTAAAGGCTTTTTCTTCTTTTCAATTCTTGATTTTAAGTTAAAATACAAATTTCTTGGATGAAGATGATGTAAAAATCTGGCCAAAGAAATAAGAAAGAAAGTACAAATGCTATAATAATTAATTACCAAAATCACACTCTAAATATATTTAGACAAAAAAAACTCTCGTAATGCATATGCTTCTCTTCACCTTTAATAATCTTGTTAACAGAGAGTAAATAACGAAATTTCAAGTAATTCTTACAAAAATTTACAAGTATAAATTCATTACTATAAAATTGTATATAGATATTGGTAGATAGACACTAGTTAAAATAAAAATTGATCTTTATATTGATGTGATGATATTTTTAAAATTATTAAAAAAATTAAGATGATAATTAATAAATATAACTAACATTTATTTGAAAATAGTGATATTTTTAGAATTATTTAAAAACTTAAGATTATGGTTGAAACTTATAACAAACATTTACTTGGACATAATTTTATGTTTGAAATTATTGGAAAACTTGAGTAGTTTTTAACTTAACTGGCATAAAAAATAATGCGAATCATTATTCTATAGAACCCTTTCCAAATTTAAGATGTCAATTGTTTATTTAACTAACATTGAAATTGATGGAATGATAATGTTTTTGCAAATATTATGCTAACTTTATTTGTCTATTTGGTAATTCAATGTTGTTTTTATAACACATTATTTATTTGTTAGAAAATTGACATATAAAGTTTTTGGCTGCATAACTTTAATTTCATCCTTATTTTGCATCATTGTTACTTTTTCAACAATAACTTTTTCTTTTATCATTTCTCCATCAATTTCTAAACCTTTGTCATGTTCTTAATTGCATTCACAATTAACTTCATGCTCGTTGTTGTCATCAAACCCATTTTCAAGTATGTTTTCTTATCTGATTTTCATTATTTATTTTAATATTGATATATTATTTGACTTTGTTTAGTTAAAAGATCCATATATATGTATAATGACATTATGAAAACCTCTTTCATTACTAAGTTTAGGCTTATATTATTTATTGGATTTGGTGCTTTTTGAGTTCTGTTGCCATCAAGATATATGTGTTTTGCTATACTTTGTTTGGTGGTGATAAATCTTACATTTTAAATTGTTTTCTTTACTATTGCATGCTATTGTATCTTTTAGATGTCAAATATAATATGTAATGGAATGAATTCTATTTACTCTTTGTTCATGTAAATTAATAGAGGAGTTTGCAAGATATAATGAGTGATATGATTTTAATTCAATTGCTTGTCATGCAATTTATATGTTTCACCATGCCTACCATGTAATATTTGTTGTGAGTGTAGTTTGTATATTTGCCACTTTCTTCATCATTAAGTAATGTCTATTTATGTATTATTATACATGATTGATACTAATTTTTTTTGAAAAAATTAGAATATGAATCTTTTTAGAGAGGTAGGCACTCTCATCTAAAGGACTAAGAGGGTCCTATAACATTAAGGGGCATTCTCACAAGGTGGGCTAAAGGTGAGAAGTTGCAAGTTGAGGTAAGCAAGTAAAAGATATCAAATGATATATAATAGTTACATTGGACTGATAACATAATTCAAAATATCGATATGTTATGCATATTGGAGGTATGTCCCCCTAACATTAAAGGATAACATTTAGGATGAAATCTTAATATGTATACTTGATTTAGATAGCTTTATGTTATTGATATGTAAAACTATATTTGTAGAATAATAACAGTATTTTTTTGTAGAGTGCTTTCAATCTTTTCAACATAAAAAAAATGTGCAAATAAGTATTATTGCAGGTAGTAAACTAATGAAAAGACTTTAAGATAAGGTTGACGTTGGAATATGCCAATTTTAAGACTACGACAAAAGTAAACCTACTTCAAGAATTCAACTTCAACAACTAGCAATCATGGAGAAGGTTTTGGAACAAAAAGACCTTAATCGTTTCTAAGTAAACTTTATATGTTCTAGTGGATAATTTTATTCAATATCTTATTTGTACTTATGAACTAATATGTCATTTTCTTAATAAGAGTTAAGTAAGTCAAATCGAGAGAGGTAAAGGAAGAATATTATCTATGTAGGCTTTCTTAGGGAGGCTATTAAAAATTGGAGTAGAAGTTAGTAGGTGAAAGGTTTAATTTATTCAAAGTCAATGACACCAATGAGGCACTTCCATTTCTTGCATAAAGTTATAAAAGTGAGGCAAAATTAACAAGCAAGGGCAATACATGACCTTTGAGAGTTAAGCTATAGTGGGAGAATTGTATGTGTTTAAAATTAAATCAAAATATATTGTTTATTTTTGAAACTTCTATTTTATATGAATTAAATCTAATTATCTACTATTTATTTAATGCTATAAGATATTCTTAAGCAATATGCCTCTTAGGGTGAGTTTCAAGCAGTTGAAAAGAAAGATATCCTAATCATAACATTAAAATTTGAAAAGAATCCTAACCATGTTTAAAGTGTTAGATATGGTGTCAATTTGAGGGACTACTTCGATGTATCAAAGTGTCATCAAGTTGGATATAAGTATTTAATAGGCCTCTAGCCCATAGATTTTTTATGTACTAGACTTGCAAAAAATAAACATGTCAAAAAAGGGCTTAAATGAGCTTAGCCTGTGCAGACTAAATCTATGTAGGCCTGGGCTTTGTGGGCTTTTATGTACATTGGATTGGCTAAAATAGATCCATTTTAAATATAGGCTTTAGTGGACTAGCCTGTGCGAGCCTTGGCTTAGTCTGCCAAGCTTGCCTTGTTTCCCACCCTTATAGTAGGACCTTTGCATTTTGAATTGGAGGATTTTAGAGTGAGCATCACTTATGATATGAAAGCTTAACTTAATGTAGATTAAATAGCAAAGATATAGTAAACATATGAGTACCATATACAAATACAATAACATTATGATCAGATACAATAAAAAGTTCAAGCTCTGATAGTCTAGATTATAGTTTAATAGATTGTACAGTTGAGTTTCATAACATCTATCCATTGGCCCTAACAACCATTACTTACATGGAGGAGCTAGACCCTCAATTGCTACCTATGTGTTCTAATGATGGCAAGATCACTTCTGTGCAAAGTTATAGCTATGTGGGTTTTAATAAGTTGTAAGTTTTACCCTTGACCATTGTCAGATGATTAAGTAAAGGTAGTGCTTAACAAGCCCTTGGATCGCATGGCTGAGCTACTAATGCCAAATGATAAAGTTTAGGACAAAGTTTATGAAACTTTTATCGCATGGTCTAAGGCTTTTATTTGATTTCTAATGAAGTTATCATCATATATCCTATCCTTCTAACTTTTTTATACAGTTGAAATTATACTAGTCTTGATCTTTGAGATTATTAACTAATGTTATTTGTATTTCAATGACCTTTTGATTATGATTAGAAGGTGTTATAGGTGAAGCTTGATAGCTCTTAGGCTGAAAGGGCTTAGGTCTAGCTCATGATAGAGGTAGAAATAGTAGGAACATCTTATCCATTATTCTTTGAGAAGGATACTATCTAGCAACTCCTTGCCTTAGGTTTAAAGAGCTCGATGTTACTTACATTTACTTTTGAGTGAGGTAAGTTTATTTTATTTTCTTTAAACAATATTAATTAATTCAATTTTTATTTGAATAGAAATTTAGCACATGCTTATCTTTTTATGGGATTGTTATGACCACTACTCTTCCCTAAATACAAGAGCTTGTAATGGATTCATATGTCTATATCACATTGATCTTCAGGTTGAGAAGGATAATAAGAAGAGGAAGGAATACTTTGTGGTTGCACTATTAGCAGAGCCCAAGAAAGATTGTTATTTCACATTGTACCATAATGGGTAAGTCTCACTTATGCATTAGTTGTAATTTCAATTTTTCATAAATATGTTTTCACATTTTGTTATCCCATTATATTGTAAACACTAGTGGATACTTGTTGTAGATTGAGGTGCAAGTAAAAAAGAAGCTTATTTTTTGATTGAATCCTTTAGGCAAAAAAGCATGACTAACCTTGAGACAGGTCTTCGATATAGTTTTGGGTGTATGTTACAACAAGGGCTTGCAATTAGAAAGGAAAGTAAAAAAAGTAAAATGGGTCAATGTGAAGGTAAGTCTTTTGGGAAAGATTATAACATCTTTTAAATAGAAGTTTGTAAGTTAATGGGATAAAATTTAAATTGCTATTTATTGCAATATCTTAAAAAGCTAGACAATGTGTAGTGTGGCTATTGTGTCATGCTATACATATCCAATATAATACCTATTAAAAAAAACCTAATTTTGGTAATCACATAATTATTTAAAGCTCTTCATATGTTTAATTATTTGAACTAGTCTTAATGGTAACATGTTAATTATATACAAATTGTAGTGCTTCAATGACACTGATCCATTCATTTAAAATGAATTTGGTAAAATGATAGAGCTTTGGGTAAAGTATTTCCTTAGGTCATACTTGAATTAAATTAAATGATTTTGGGTTTATTTGAATATTTAGTAGTTTTGACTTGTAAATATTGATGACAATAGTTCGTTGTAAGTATTTATTTGTTTGTAAATAACATTATTGTTTAAATAGAAGTTTATTTTTGCTATTGTCAATTGTTATTTATCTCTGTTGTTATTGCCAATTTTTATCTCTTTCTATAATCATCAATTGGTTGCTTTTGATAAGGTAAGTTTCAGAAAAGACATCGGTTACCTACCAAAAATTGACTATAAGATGTTAATTTAAGTAAACAACCATTGTGGAATATTAGTTATTTCATAAATAGCCGAAGTCCTAAGGCTTTTTAGTAGGACGACATTGTTATCATGTAGATGTTAGTTTTCCAATTAGTAATTGACGTTTGAAGGAAAATAATGTTGTCTTGATAATTTCTACGCCTAAGTGCAAGTTGAAAATAAAATAAGTAAAACACTAGCACCAATTACAAGTTTCATCACATAGTTTTTCTAACCCTAGAATGCTTCTTTATTTAACAAGGTATACTCGTATTCTAATCTTAAGATAATTTTTTTAAATTTTATATTTATACTTACTAATTTTTTTAAGGACTTGTGATTTTGCATTTCTTAGAAAAAACATAGAATATAAATGTAAGATTTTTTTTTAATTTTAGTGTTTATGTTTGCAATTTTATTTCTAGCTTTATACTTGACTACATTATGTTGCTTGTCATTTTGATACAATTTTTACTAGTTTGTACAGGTAAGAAATTTAATTTTATTCATTTTTTTGACATTTGGTGGTATTATCTACTATTTATTTATATGAAATGTATAATATCATACATCAAATCTTAATGAATGCTTATTGCTTTTGTACGTATTGAACTTAAGAGTGTTTTTTTAGGGAATATAAACATTATATATTGAATAACGAGTATTAAGATATATTTAGTGAAGTAGTTATCTTTGATTGAAGTGTTAAGTATGACCTTTCATTATTTTTGAACTTTTGTTATTAAATTTATTTCTTAAAATTGTTGAAATTGAGATTTTATAGTATTTTAGGATTTATTGGTATTTGTGTCTCTTATGCTGTCTTGTAAGAGGTAATACAAAGTGAATAAGGAGGACAAAGGGAAGGGGCCAAATATACTGTACTGGTTATTTAACAAAATTGAAGTGGTATTTATGCATTATTTTTTTAAATAAAAAATTAAAATGTGATGTTATTTCCCTACAACACTTCAAAAGAAATGATATTAATTATTTTCGATGTAATAACCAACGTAATTATTATTTATGATGATTATAGATCCAATGTTAAAAATAATATATCACGATGATTGATTTGATGTCGATCAAACATTAATGAGCAGTCCTTTAAACACTTAATGTCTATTTGTAATTTTGTAATAGTAATTCTTTTACACTTTACATTTTATATCTTTGACAAACCATTCATGTTTAAATATAAAATATGTATAGATCTTAAAAACTTATTTAAGTAATTTGAATTTTTTCCTAATAATAACTTTAATTTGGTGCCATAATTCTTCTATAATTGTGATCAATGTAGAACTATTAGCAATAATCATATAAACTTTAACCAATCCTAGCTCTAACTAGATAAATTGTAAAATGATAATACTTCTATTTTTTCTTTAATGTGATATTTGAATCTAAAGATAGGTTTTTTTAAATTTCAAATGAAAAATCCTAATTATATGCAAGTTATCCAAAAGGAAGTTAGACTAACTTATTAGCTTAGAACCAAGGAAAATAAGTTGGTTTAACTATAATGTACAAGAAGCATTCTATGTTTTACCTATTTATTATCATGGCCTTATATTGGGAGTTCAGACAAATCCTCTACAATTATTTACACTTTCAAAAACAAGTGCTACTTGGTTTGCAAAAGAATGAGGCATCTATACTATAATGATCCTACTTACTATGGAAATGGTGGTTGAATGTCCTTGATTGGAGTATCTGAAAATGTAAACTATAGAAAGATAAGTATGAGAGCTTAGTGAGATAACATTTTACTTAAAACAAATAAGACAATTACGCAACATTCATGTATTCACTTGTCAATTTAATCATGTAAAAATAAACCTCTTAAGTATACTTACTTCTGAGCAATCCTATCCTACTACTTACCTATATACCACAAAAAGTAAACTTGAATTTATATTAAAATTCTAACCTTGTTAAGAGAACATTTTTCATGCATTCATAAGGAAAGAAACTACTACACGAGGTCATTAGAATTGCATAACATATTTCAAGTTGAATCTTATAATAATAGTATCAATGGAAAGTAAAAAAAAAAAAAACTAAATAATGCTTTCTATTCTTCAGGGTGATCCTTATCCCCTCACAAAATTTATCCTTGCATCTCCAAAGTTAGCTTTATCCCTTCATAAATAGGCATATAAATCTAAAGTAAGCCATAATATAAGTGTAAGTCATCCTTTATCATTATAAATCTCATTCACAACATATATGCATAAGCAAGCATAAGGATTTTCATTATAAGTGAGCTACCAAGCTCATTCATTACTATTCAATTCATAATAATTTTGTTTACCATCATAAAATGTGTGTGTATGGCATAATGTCATAAAAATCCTTAAAGCATGTAAAATTTTAAAGCAATGTAAGGTGACTTGATTCATGCCTTTTAGAGAGCTTTTATTAGGGTTGAATTGATTCAAGAAGTAATTCATGCCTTACAGAAACTTTCCATACAAGCAAAATTGATTCTTGTCATTTTAAGAGTTCTTCACTCTCTGAATCAATATGAAAATCAATTTCCTTTACCAATTCTAGGTGAATTGATTTAGACCTTTCAAAAATAATTTCAGGCCTAGTAAATTGATTCACTTATGAATATTCTATACACTTCACATAAAATTACTTTTCACCTATACCTATTCATTATAAATCTCATTCATAACATTAAATTACCTAATCAAACCAAGAAACTCATAGATATCATGTAAAGTTGGTCAAATCCATCATAATATTCACCATTTTTAAGAAAACAAGCAATTATTCAAGCAAAATATTATTCACTGGTTGGAGGAGGAGAGGTAGAAGTAGATTTGGTGTTAAGATAAGTTATTAAACAACAAAAAAGAAGAAATTATCAATTTAGGGCACAATCCCTTAAATTTCCAATTCTTCCCTCTTTCCTAACCTAACCAATAACAAATCAGATATGAACTTGAAGAAGATTTAGCAATAGAACCTATTAAAATTAGAAGAAGTTAAAATCTCTTACCTTATGGTGTTGATTTATTGAAGAAAAATGGAGGCCTTAAAGAGTAATGAAGGCTAAGGGAAGTAGTTATGAAGAAATAAATAAGGAAGAAAAGTGAGGTAGGGGTAATTTAAAGGTAAAACCAGGGACAAAAATGAAAATTTCACATATTAATCTCCTTTAACCAATGTTTAAAGTTAAATATTAGATGTTAGTTTTTAAAAAACATTATCATCATTAATACAACAATGTCATTTTATTAAGTAATGCTTAATTTTAGTTATACATAAGCATCATTATCATAATAAATAAGTGTCTTTTATTAAAAAAGAGATTTCTTTTCTTTTGTTTAAGTAACTTTTTTCATTTCTTAAAACTTTTTCAATGTTACTCTAAAATGCCCAAATAAAACAAATATATATGACCTTATTTGGCAATTAACTGATAGCTGTAGCGGTTAGCTAATTCAATTAACTATTAACTGATAGTTGATTGTATTAATTGATTTGATCAACTGATTGTATTAATTGTTTAAATAAGAGTGTTCGATAAAATCAGCTGTTTGTATGTAAAATGATAAATAAAGGTATGGATATATTTTATAAATTATTTAAATATTTTTATTATAATATTTTAAATTTTATATATTATTTATTAAATTAAATTTTTTATAAATAATATATTATTATAATTTATTATAAATTAATTTTTTTTAAATTATATTAATATGATTTTTATAGTAAATAAATTTATTAATAAAAAATTAATAACTTTAATTATAGTTTATGTATTTATATTATTGAAATGAAAACATAATATTATTTTACCAAAAAAAAAGGAAAACGTAGCAGTATTTTAACAAAGTATATTACTAAAAAGAAAATGAAAAATGCTACATTATTTCACTAAATAGCAATGCAATAATATTTTACCAAAAAGAAAATGGAATATGCAACATTATTTTACCAAATAGCAATGCAACAGTGTTTTATCAAATAAAAAAAAGGAAAATATAGCAGTAACTGAGCAGCAATGACTGGGGTAATTGTGTCCTTTTTTAAATAGTAACTGAACAGTTAAAAGAAAACACTGCAAGTAGCAGTATTTTCAATATTAACTGATTAGGACAAAAAATTATTTGAAACAACTACTGACCAAACAGCTGATTTAGTTAATTTAATTAGTCAATTAGTCAATTTCTAGTTAAACAACTAAAAGTTACTCTAACAGCTGTTTATCAAACAAGCCTTATGTCAAAATAAAATTGATTCAATTATTTACATCACATGCATTAGAAATTACAATTCATATGTCAAACCAAAATTCAAAATTTATGTATATCCTAATATATACAAGCAATAATTTTATATAATAATATTAAATTTTGTAAAGAATAATGATATTATTTTATGAATCGATCAATTTTATTTTTAATTAAGCTTATTTTAATTGAAATTATTAGCATTAAAATTATTTGTTAATATTATGATATTTTTCGTATACAATTAAATAAATACAAATAGTAATAGATTGGACAATGGAAAGAAATGAAAAACTATAATTTACAATGAACAAAATGAAAGGACAATTGGAATATCCTTTATAATTTTTTTATATTGCTTGAGGACTCTTGGGTCAAAGAATGTAGTTAGTAGTAAACTGATGATAAATTATAATGAGAAAAACTACCATATCTATTTTTGCAATGAATTTAAGCCTTTTAATGCAAAAATAAAGACATTATTTCTTTGAACTACAATTTCTTATATTTAAATTTTTCTCAACATCTTTAAATGTTCTTCTAAAGATAAAATCCTAATACTATAATTTACAATGAATAATAGAGACGACTTTAGAGGGTGTAGATAATTGTAAACCAATGAAAAATTATAATGAGAATAAACATCATAACTAGTCTTGCAATAAATTTAAGCCTTCCAATGCAAGAATGGTCACTATAAGTTCTTATCAATTTTCTCATCATAAGGCATAGATGTTTCAAATGGAAAGTAAGAATGAAAATTATAAGTAACATGCAAAGGTTTAGATGTCAATTGTTAATTGAAACTGACATATTACATATATTTTAATATTTCATATAGCTTGATTGTTAATATATCGTAAAATGTTGTAATTTTGATGGTTTTTCGATGTACATTATTGGTAAATATATTTAGTATTTAATACACATTTTTTAGACATTGATTATATAAAAAAATTGATGTCATATACGTTTTCGTCTCTTTGTGATCCATCTTTCCATCTTGTAATACATGTTTAATATTATTTTTGATACATATCTTCATCTCCTAATACAACTTCTGTATCTTGTAAATGTCATCTTTATAGATTAATATTTATTACACATTAACTAGCTATTAGTATATCTTTTGAAAACCCTATTTGAGGATGATTTTGTAAATAACCGATGCTCTAAAGTTTTGCTATTTACTAAAACATTATGAGTGCCATGAAATTAGATGTTAGTTAGTTCCTTAACCATAGTTTTAAAGACTGCATCTTCTTGATTAAGATGTTTAATCTACTTTTGGATTTATTAATAATTGACATCTTATAAATTTAATTTTTTAATTATGCTAGCTTTTTGCAATCAAATTGCAAATTTATACAAACAGTTATTTATATTTTGATGTCTTTTATTTGGTATAATTTATCATTAAAGTATAAAAGGTGAGAATAGAAATAAACAATTCTATAAATTTATTTTGACATATTATTTCTTTCAAATTTGTTACATCTAATTGTATTTTAAAAATAACCAAAACCTTAAACTAAATAATCAATACAAAAAGAGTAAATGTTTACATCATTACACAAAAATTACAATCATATGTATCAAATTCATCATCATTGATGAAAATTCTCATTTGTTGATTAATTTTCTCTATTTTAATCATGAGAGTATGTATAGAAAAATTGAAGGCAATTTAGTTCTGCTACGTAAATACTAGCGATAAAAGTAAAGGATTACTAGAATATGGGAGAGTGATAATAAATCATAGAAGCATTCTATCCTAAACTCTAATATCTCTTGTTCGGTCTTAAATGTTGGAAAATAAGAAATATTAAAATCTTGGATAGGGTACTTCTACATGATTTGAAGCATTTTTAAGAATTACTAGAATATAAACAAAAAAGAAAAAGTAAGTCTAATACTTATAGAAAGTATATAAAATAAAGGATGTTTGTTATTAAATTAGGTACAATGTCTTATTGTGTAATTGAGATTAGGAGTTTAGAAAGTAATAAGGTGTTCAAGGCCAATAGGTATAGCCTTAAACTATTTCATTAAAGGATTCTATAAGCATGAAGAAGAGAAAATATGTGATTGGGGGTTTAGTTTACCTGCCTTGAGCATTTGCAGCTGTGACATCTACTTAAAGATGTTAAAGAAAGACATTTTTTGACAAGTAACCTAAACTTTCAAATTTGTATTCTCGTATCATTTTCTTTTATTTTAGTTATCCTTCATCTTTTTTTCTTGATGATTGATATGCCTCACATTGAGGATAATGTAAGACTTAAGTAAGGGGAGACTTTTAGGAAGACTTAAGTAGGGGGAGACTTTTGGGATTATTTTATATTTTTATACATGGTTTTGAGTTTTGGAAAAAAAGAAAAGAATAATAAAAATTTATTTTTTTTAGTCTTTTTGAGTTATTTTAGTTTTTTTTATTGATTGAGATTTTGTATTTTTTGTGAGTAGGAAGGAATTGTGTTTGATGGTTTCATAATATGATTGAATGAATTGTCTTATTTCTTAGATTTGATTAGTATAGTGATAAATTTTGAATTGGTAGATTGAATTTTTAGTAATATGTCTTCCTTTGTGAGATTTTCAGTTTTTGATTGAAAATTTATACTATTTTCTTTTCTTCTTATATGTGATATTCTTCCATAATTTATCTTTCTAAAACTTACTTTAATTTTTTTTGAGATTATATTTACACATATATGTACAATCATTTTTTGTTTAAGTTGGTGCTAATAGATAACTTTGAAATATAATCTTTATAAAGCCCTCTTAATCCTAATTGCCTTGCTTTGGTATTTAGCCAATTAATGTTTTTTTTTTAATAAAGAATAAGTGTCTTTACCTAACCTTAAGGATTAATATAGTATTTGAAATCTTTATGAGATGAGTTTTTGAATAAGTGTAAGGTGTGTGTATGTGTGTTATGAAAAATATTGTTAACTTCAATGTTAAGGTTTAGTTAAGAAAAAAAAAAGAAGAATAAAAGAGAAAGGAAAAATAAAAAATTTGTTAAGTAAAAAATGAAAAAATTATGAAAAGAAAAAAAGAAAAAGAAAAAGATGGCAAAAAAATAGAAAAAGAAAAAAGTTAATGAATATTTGGAATTAAATTTGGGATGCTGTGTTGAGTTGCAAGTGTTTGTAATTTGCCTTTATGTCTATATTTGAAGTGTTCTATTAATTTCTTTAATTTTTATCGTTTTGCATCTTCAATTTTCCTTCCCATTCTCCTTAGCTCCATTACGAACTTTAATAAGTTTTTCGAATTTTTATATATGTGTGGTTTGAGTAGGAGGGATTAGATGATAATAAAACTTATGATAGGGTATTTTCATTGAATCAATTTGAGTGAATTACTAGCTTTAGAGTGAAGAGTGAATTTTGCGAGGATTTATTAATTTCATATATCCATTTTGAATGAAGTTAATATGTTGATTAATTTTGAGTTTGTCAAAATTGTTATTCATAATGTGTTATGATTCGTAATAGCTTTAATTATTTTCTTGCTATTAAATTTTGTAATTTTAAAGTCATTGGAAAGTTGGTATTTTGTCATTTAGTTTTGAAAAGAGTTGTATTTGCTTAAAAACGTGCAAAGACTAAATGTAGGGGAATTTAGTGTGCAAAATATTATTTATAATATTTTCTCTTATCTTTTTTATTTGTTAAGGTGTTACATATGCTTAATTTAATGAAATTGATTTTTATTTTGTGATTGGATCATGATTTTGTAATATTATTGAATTATTGAATTAATATTAGATTTTAACATTATTTTAGATTTTTGATTATAACTTGAGTTGTAGAGATTTGATTTAGGGGATCTTTATGGTGTCAAAAATCTAAAAGGATGCTCTACAAGTTTTGTATGATAGAAACTTAATTTGGACACTTGGGTGTTCATATTTGGTTAGGAAGAAGATTAAGTGTTGATGTCCAATCAAACTTAGTCTTAATTTTTGGGTCATATTTAGAGTTTTAGGAGTTAAAATGAGTTCATACCAGCACCTAAAGTCATCTTAAATCTAGCATAACAACTTTATGTTTTGAGATTAATGAAACTACATCATTTTGATGATAAAACATTAGTTAGAACTTGGTCTATGAGAATTTACTTTGGTAAATTCTTGTCGTAATTTGGTTTGTAAATTAGGTTACTGACCTAGAAATTAAGCAAGACTTTATTTATTGTAACCCTAAGAGATATGTTATCTTAGTCCAATAGGTTTTCCTTATTAAAAGGTTAAATATAATTAGGTTTTGCACCTATAAGGGCAACACATTAGTAGAAAATAACATACTCTCTTCTTTTACCTTTTTCTTGTAAACCACCATAAATAGCTAGCTTTCTTCGATCAATTTAAAGGGATTTCAACCTTAATCTAGTTTGATTATGAAACTTTATTCCATTAATTTACTTTTAATTTGATTATCCTTTATTTCTCTGGTCTTTCTAGTTTATGATCACTTTAGATAATTTGCTACTAGGATCCATTAGCTAGTTTTCTTTTATAATCTATTGCTAGATAATTAGTTATGATATTGGCTTTTAATTGATTATTGCATGAGTAACAATTAGGTGCTGGTTGTTTAATGCTAGATTAAATTAATCACTACATAAGAGAAATAGGATTTGAATTGATAATTCAAAGTTGGATCGGGTTATTAATTCGATTTTAGTCATTTCCTAAACTTAATGCTATTATTTGGGAGTTAGGCTTGAACTATGAGGGATTAATTTAGGTGTTGGACTTGGTTTTATTAATTTAAGAACATAAGGATTATTGTTAGGGTAATCCTTAACTAATTAATTAAATTAGAATAACTCAATAGGTATTATTTAGGATAAATTAGCCTGTTATGATTTAAAACATCTGTTGAGCTAATATTTTTTTAATGCGACTTCGCTCTTTTAATTTTGTTATTTATCATTGCATTTGATTTTGTTTAACTATTTTTAATAAAAAAAATCACGTTTTATATTTTGTTTCCATTTATTAATCATCTAATCTTCTGGGTTTGATATGGATTTACTCTATTTATGTGGTTGAGTAGGTTTAGTATAATTTTTGGTGTAAAATTATGTGCATCAAAACATTATCACAAAATAAATTATTTTTAATTTTTTAAAATTAATAAAAATAATTAAAATATCAAATCCTAATTAATCTTCAAAAATTAAGTTAATACTATCATTTTTGTCTTGATTTTTATAATTTAAGTTTTATGTTTTAATTTAAATTTTATTATTTATTTATTTTATTTTTACTTTTTGACAATCAAGATAAAGTAGAGTCAGAAAATACAATCATGATTGTTCTCCTAAAAATTCCTAAATCAAGATTCTAGTAATATATCATAAATTTCTATTTTTTATTAACATTTTATGATTTTAATTATTCTCATTGTTTTCACCTATGAGCTTCTGAATATAGATAGGCTGAAATCAAAAAATTATATCTTAATTAATATTTAAAAATTAAATTGAAATATTGATCTTCTAATTGAAATTTTATTTGCTTTCTTTTGTTAAACTATAATTTTTTATAATCAAAAAAAATTTTAAATATTTTACAAGATAATAAATAAATTACTTTTTACATTATTATTATTAGACATTTAATAAGTATACTTCAAAATGTTTATTTGCATAAATGATGGTTATGATCGGAATAACATGTAGTATCAAACGACTAATAATTATTATCAATCAATATGGTAAGGAAGGAAATACATGATTATATGGTTGTACACAAATATTTTTAGGCTACCACTTAAAAAATATATGTGACCTACTAATGTTGCTTTATCAAGGGAACATGTGACAACACCAAAAGAAATTGGTAGAATGCTCTCCCAGATTTTCTAGATTGTTACATGACTACTTCTAAATATTTTTATTGACCCGAACTAGATTATCTCACTTCATGGTTTTATTGATAAAAATTATTAATACTTACTTCATTTTGGGTGAGAATATTGAATGAAATTTTATTTCAAAAGTTTAGTAACTTTCATGCGTCCACACGCTATAATCCACTCATTCTCCTCTCTTCCCCTCTCAGCTTTACAGGAAAGAACAGAAATGAACCCATAATTATAAGCTTAACCATTTCATATTTATATAATAAAGTTAAAGCACACTTGCATTTATTTATATTACAAACGCGACATTTCGGTTGCCCCTGAAGCTGGCATTAACTGAATACATGGACCATGCACCGCACAGCATACCCACTTACTTGATCCATTCATATTGCAGAGCTTCTTTCATCTTTTGCCTTAACAAACACGACACGAAAAGGATGGACTGGTTCTGAAGCATCAAGGCTAGCCGTCGCAGCCAAACGCCTATTGGCTTCTTCGTCGACATATATCCCGACATCCAAATCTCGTTGACTAGCACTTTCAGGACGGTAGGCAAAGCTGTAAGTTTCCAAGGATCCACTTGCATGTTTCTTAATGAAAAACGATGGACCGAAACTCTCCCTGCTTCCGATACTCACAAATGTTGGATTCGGATCGGTCGTTGATTTTAACGGTAATATCCATTCCGGATGTTTGCCAGCACAGTCCGGTGTTTCCTCAAATGTCAAACTTATCGGTGAATCTGTGATGACAAAATTGGCAGCTATTAAGGGATGTATATTTATTGGCTGGCCGTTACAGACCTCGGAGACGTCTTGGATGACGTCAACTGGGCAGGTCGAATTCTCGAGCTTGGCAAGTCGAAGCCCTCCGCCCATGGCCCAGATATATGGCAATACGTAGTATGGGGCACCAGGGCGAACCGGTTCGCCTTCTGCGTCGACTACTCTGTCTGCTGTGGATAAGGGTAGGTTGGTAATTGTGAGGGCCAAGATTACTAGCCCAGGGAGGACGGGAAGTAATGCTGGCTTCATGGTTTTGCAGGGAAGAAAACAAGACTACTCTTTGTTATGTGTGGTTCCTCTCGAGCTGAGAAGCTTCAATTTAAAGAGCTGAAGGCTCGGATCTACTGCCGAATAATTAACACGGGTAATGCTGTCAGAATAGGTTTTGGGATGCAAAATTTTTTTGTATATTTCAACTATATTATATTATGTATCCTTAATCATACTTTATAAATAAAGTACAATAATTGTTAATTTTATTGTTTATTTATTAATTTTATAGGATTCATATATATTAAAAATTTAATTTTTATCTTGTAAATTATAGAAATTGAACTATTCTTCATTTTATATGAGGTGTAATTGATATAAGAATTTTTCATGAGATGAGACGGTGCGAGTGGTAAATTTTGTTGGCGATTTCTCGATAAGGGTTCTATATACTAATAATGACTAAGTTGTCGTTATTGACAGAATTATCGTATTCTTCCACCCTTGGAATTCGTAATATAACGTTCATAAATCAGAGAAAACAATATTGTTAATTAGTACAAAACTAGTGCATGTGTAGGGTATCACAAGTCCAATAATGGTGCCAAAGCTAGTGCAGGATTTGTAGATAGCAGAAGTACGTGGAAGGGCCTCTGTTTCCATATAGTGCATGTTTGCCAGGTTATGGAGGGCATCTGATTTCTGTTGTGCATGCATGCCACCTCTCTTATACAAAAGCAGGGCCAAACAAAGAAGGAATATCGAAATAATCTCAAGTTTCATCACTACAGATCTGAATATCAATGATGATATAATAATATTTACTACTCATTGTCATTGTGCTATATACAGAGAAATGGATGATTCCCTGTAGGGTTTAGCTCATTTTTTCTAAAATGAATTTGGTATGATTAAACTTGCTAAGGCATTGATGACTTGTGGATTGAGTATCAATTATCAACTCATACTTTCAAACTGAGCTGTAGTATGAAATCAAGCAGCAAATTTTAGACGTAGATAAATATTTCCTACGAACCTTACCATTTTAAATTTTTTATCTCTCTGTACTGAAGCATTGTGAATAACTGAATTATATATAGAGAGACATGTGAAGATAAGAAAATTCAAGAATATATCTAAAGACATCTAACGAAATTCCACGTACTGAATAAAATAAAGTGAGGACGAAGCTCCTGGCCACTGTGGCAATTAATTGGCATTATGTTGTTATTAGATGCAACATGACGGTTGACAGGAAAATAAAGGATCCAGCAAATGGTGCTTACAAGTTACAGGGCCTCATTTCCCTTCAATAGTTCTATAAGTATTATTTAATTTTTTTTAACACACAAGAATGTAGAATCAAACTTAAAATGTATCGGAAGACAAAATCTTCAAGGGTAGTGGTGGATTCAGAATTTTTTACACAAAGGGCTGAGTTGGACAGATTTGTAAAAATTTAGATTGTTTAAGTGATAGTTCGAATTCTAAAATTTGTAACCCACAGATTTAATAGTCTAATCCATGAACTTTTTCTCTTTTTTCTTTTAATAATATTTTCAACGCGAACTAACAACTTAAGGCAAAATAAACTATAATAAAAAATGAGTTAATTTAGAAATAATTAACTTAAAAATAAAATCATTAATTTAAGAATAATCAATTTAAGTTGGGATGGGTCGAAGGTTAGAAAATCGATCTAGAAGTGAGTATTGGATTAGTTTGGTCAAGACCAGTGTATTAATAATTTAAAGATGAGAAATGTAAATAGAAGAAAAAAGAAAAGTTAAACTTGTCCATTGATCATTGAGTCTAATCCACATGAAATGCGAACCAAACAAATTGGTCTCGTTTAAATTCACATTTAAACAAATCTTAATTTCATGAGTTATATTTTACATATTTTTTTTGTGTGGATTCATTGATCGGCTTTAGACCCAATTCTATTTTAATGGCTTTAATTCGTCAGCAGGGAAGCACTAATTGAGAACTCTTATCACTGTTTGCCATCATATAAATAATAAATTGCTCGCTGTTTTATTATCATTGATAACTGACTACTAATGTTAATCAATAAACTTTTCAATATTAATTACTTAATTTTTGAAAGGAATTTTTTTTATAATTTATCAATATTTTTTTAAAAAATGTAAATTAATTAAAATATAATATTACAAAATTTATAATTTTTTTATTGATTCATATATAATAATATGATATTTTTTAAGATTATATTTCAAAATATGTTATGATTTTTTGAATATATATGATTTTGTAAACTAAACATGACATGAAATAGTTGAAAACTGAGAAAAGGCCATTATATATGAGACGGGAGGTTCTATCTTACTTTAGAAATAAAGAAAAAATTTTACTACACATGAGAAAGGTAGAAACAAAGAGATGGCCAAAAAATAAGTTGAATCCCATGAATCATAACCTTTGTTTCTACCTCTCTCTTGGAGCAATTTTTTTTTTTTTTTTAAATTCAGGTAGTATTTTTCATTATATATGGAAGAACTAGTGGGACACGATGTATAATCATATGCTTATATATCATTCAAACTTCATACATACTTAAATCACATCTAAACTTATTATCAAAGAATAATCAAAAGCCACGATCTTGTAATTTAATGATTTTACGTATGGCCAAGTGCCAGAAGCCTCGATCGTTGAAAGAAATGAAAAATGAACAGAGCAAAAAAAGAAGAAATGGAAAATATGAAAAACACGAAGCATCTAAGCACATCACAACTTTATTCAACCCATATACAGCGCACAGGACAATTTATTCTTCATTTTTTCACCATGAACATACATAGTACAACATATGTATGTAACACAGTGATATTACAACTTTTAGCAGAGATACATCATATCTCAGCAGTCTTCATCTTTATTTGAGCTTCTCCTCCACTAGAAGCCTTTCGTAATACAAAATTGAAAGTCTCCATGGGCTTGTCATCATCAAGGTCAACCGGTGCAGCCAGATGCCTAATTTCATCTTCATCGGATCTAATCCCCACGTCGAAACAACGTTGAACACTAATGTAACCAGGACAATAGACGAACCTGTAATTTGACAACTTCCCTTCATTTTTCATAATTTTGAACATTTGACGATATATCGGCCGATCGATGCCGAGACAGATAAAACTTTTCTCAGTTTTTGAATCTAATGGCAGTATCCATTTCGAGGGGTTAGGGGCACAATCCGGTGTGTCTGCGAATGTCACTTTTACTTGTGTGTCGGTGGGAACAACGCCTGTATCTGGAATGGTCTGTAGGACTACTGGCTGGCCAAGAGAAACTTCGGAGGAATCTTGGATAACGTCAACCGGGCAAGTTGAAGTGCCGGTCTTGGCAAGTCGAAGGCCACCACCCGATCCGGAGAGAAGTGGCAGTATATAGTATTTAGCGTCAGGCAGAACACGATCGCCATCCGTGTCAAGCACAGGTTCTGCTCTGGAATTAGTTATGAAGGCCAAGAGTAGAAAAGAAAGGGCAAGCAATGCAGGCTTCATTTTCCTTTTTGTGAGCACGATAGTATCTTTCTTTTATGTTTCTCTCAATGAGTGCTTAGCAGCTTCAATTATAGAGCTATTTAAGTCTCCATTTTTTTTTTTTTTGATGGAAAACAAATGAAAGATGCTTTCAGATGAAATAAACCAACACTAATATTATTACATCAAGACTATCAACCTAGTAGAATCTTGCTGTAATAGAATTTGCTGAGTATATTTAGGGGTGTCTAATTGCTGTAATAGAATCTTGAGATAGCTAGGATATGGTACGTGGAAGCACCTCTGCTTGCCTACTATGCATGCGCCTCTGATTTCATATGGTGGATGCATGCCACCTATCTCAAACTGGCGAAATATCAATCAAAATCAAATAATTGAATATTCAGATTTCATGCTTTTCTGCTTAACCCTTCAGATCTGCTTATAAATAATTTATGCAATTAGGCAGGCCTCTTCACAGCGCGCAGCACCAGGTCGTGCAACAACAATATTACAAATGTGAAAGCATTGGAATCCTAAGTTTTCTTTTCTTTGGTGATTAGAGAGCATTTAAAATACGGTAGAAGAAATTTTATTTAATTATACTTCTCGTAAAAACAGAAAAGAAATCCGCTTATCCGGCCATTATTACAGATAAAAATCACATGCCCAATCACACCTTAATATTAGTCATAATTCTTTTTCTTAAAATAGGAAATCGGCTACTTCTTATCCCTTTTAATATTATAAAATAATTTTTTAAAATTTGAAAGTATTTTAAATAAATAGCAGAAAAAAAGATAGACTTAATAAATGTAGGGAACTTAAATCACATGTTTTTAATTTTTGAATACATATTTATTTCTCTAATAAAGTATTTCAAATTGAAAAAATAATTAAATATAAAACTGTTTTATGGATCAACAAGTTAGCTGGATATAATTCGGTGGTTGAAAAATAATTGTTATATTGATTGTAATTTTAGGATTGTCACGAATATTTTTCCCTTCCTATTTTCATTATCATCTCGGAGTCCTAAGGAGCTTAGCTTTCTTGGTAATGTATTTCTCAATAATATATTTCTAAGAATATTATATTATCATGTTTAACTTAATTATAGTGATTTTTAAAAATATGATAATATCATATTTTGATTAATGTATATATTTTTATATAAGATATTATTTAAATTATTAAAAATTTGATTAAAAATTAAGTAACCAACTATGAAAAATTGATAGATCAATATTAGTAAGTGATGGTTAATTGCAATAAATGTGTCAAATTACCACATGATTTCACTGATTAGTATAGCTAGGTATTTTCATTGTATGTTCTCATCATATTCTTTAAATATCGAATAAGGCATATCTATGCATTTTACGATCATTGAATTAAGCAAAATCCTTGGAACTCTTAAAATAAGAAAAAGATTAAAAATGAGTAAGCTATAATTGATCATATAATCCTAGGGGTCGTTTGATTTGCAGCAAAAATGTGGGCAGCAAAAACGTGAGAAATTGTATTTTTCAGAAAATAGAAAATTGTGAGTTATTTGGTTACCCACAAAATATGAGAAATCACTTTCTAGAAAATTATATTTTCCACAGAATGTGGGAAATCATTTACCTACTCTTCCCTAAGTAACTTTTATTTCATGGGAAATATAATTTCCTTCATGTTAACTAAACAACATTGAGAACTTTTCAGAAAATTCACATAGGAAGTAATTTTTTAGAAAATTTAACTTTCTGCATAAGCTTATTTTCCACATGAATCAAACGACTTCCTAAAGAATAACTAAACTTGAGCATATGTTGATTATGTAAGTTCAAAGAGTAGAAATCAATATTATATAAGTAATTATGTGAATTTAAAGAGTAACTTATATATAATCAATTATATAATAAATTATAAAGATCCAAAGAAATCTTGTGAATATAATCGATTATGTCATAATTTTCTGCAAATTTTCTTGCAAAAAATATTGTTCATCCCAATGATTCTTGTACAAATTTCATTTTTTAAGCCATATTATTCAACCGAATCACTATGAAGCATAAAAACAAAGTCATAATCTTTGGATCCAATAAATATTTAATATTTGTATGATTAAATTATATTTTGATTATCAAAATATTAGGTTTCTACTAATTTTATCTTTATACTAGATGGTTAATATTTATTAAGAGACTAAAATTTTATTTGTGTTTAAATTTTTAGATACTAAATTAATATAAATCTTACTTCAAGACAGAATTAATATAAATCTAATATTTTGAGGACTAAAATAGAATTTTAGTCTATTTATATTTTAAAATTAAATTGTTCATGATGATGATGATGATTATTATTATTATTATTATATGAGCTAGGAAATTTTAAATTAAAACTTAAGAAACAAAAATTTTGGTATGATAGTGATCTTTTAAGAAGTGAACAAGTGTGTTGCATGCAACAAAAAGAGATTTACACCGTAGAAAGGTCTTTATATTTATTGAGTTGAAAATTAAATATGTAAATATACGGTTCCCTGCTCTGAGCCATCCAGCATAAGGAACCAGAATTTTCATCGGGGATCCAAGTGATTTTGTGTTTTTGTTTTTTGTTTTTTTTTTATACTTTCAAACCCGCAGTGCGTCCACCCATTTGTTTTTTTTTCCAGAGATCAGTTTTATTTGAATGAAAATAGTAAATAATAATTTTTTTAATAAAAATGTTTTTAAAAATTAAAATAATGTTTTTTTATTAAATTGAAAATATTTTGAAATTCAATTTACAACTATTAAATCAACCAATTAAAAACAAACAATTTAAGGTTGAACTCCTAACTTTAAAATTATCTCCCTTGCAGTATAACACTATTTATTATACAAGATCAAGTAATTGAAGTCATATTTACATAATTTATTTAATTTCTCTCCTATCAAAAATCAAAATATGAATAAATCTCATCATATGAGTTGCCAAAATCTTCTTGCTAATATCAATTAAATTTAGAAGTTTAAGAATTGAATACCCGCATAGTTTTGGGGGAAGATCCTACAAAATCCTAATGGAATTGTATTCTTCACATAAAAAGATGAGCAATGTTACTTTCATTATCATTAATTACAATTATTATTTTTATTATGCACATATAAATAATTTTAATATCTTATTTTAAATTTTAAAAAGAAATGAGCCTAATATAACTCCAAATATGGATAACATATTATAAAAATTTACAAAATCAGTTATTATAAATTTATTGATTAACTGTGCATGTAAGTCAATTCCTAAGAAAATTATAGTGACCTATGAAAGTTACTAATGTAAAGCCTATTAGCTATGCATAAAAAGGGGCGGTTTGGAAAGTGAAGCCAATTTTAATGGAATTCCCACGGATACCCTGATTTTAGTGAAATAAGGTGACCTTTTTATCGAACCATGCGAATTGCGTTGCATGGTTTGAAAAATACGAGGAAATTGTTTATCGACGATCTCGTTTTGTGTAGCTAAAGGATTTACGGACAAAAAAAGTCATTTTTTAGGGGTTTAAAGAGGAGGACATATAATAATCATTCGGAATTAATGCGAGAAATGTAACACTTTGAAAGTAAGATTATTGAGTTAGTAAGAAAATTTTAAATTATTTAATGAATCATAAATTATTAAAATATAAAAATAAAATTTATTAAAATTTTTTATTTTTATAAATCATGAAAAATTATTTACATATATTTTCTTTTTCAGTAAATTTTTTTATATCATTTATAAATAAATATATAAAATTATTCGTATTCAATTTAACTATTAAACACTTTAATTTTTTATCCTTGTTGAAAATGATAACAAATATAATTTATTGATGATAAATATAATTTATAAAATATAAAATATAAATATAATTATTAATTATATAAAATATAATAAATAAAATAAGTATTATATAAAATAAATATTAAATATTATATCATAAATATAATTATAATAAAAATTTAATTCTAAGTAGATATATATATTTTACATATCTACTATATTATTTTATATTTGTAACTATTATTAGTAACAAATAAAATGTTAGATAAAAATATAATATAAAAGGGCTAAATTGTTATTCAATTTAATTTATTTTTTATCTTTTTATTTAAAAAAGTAAAAAATTATTTTCTTCTGATTTTCTCTCTTCTTAAATTCTACATATTCAAATAAGAAAAAAAAAAAAACTCTTTTCTTGTTGCCTTCTTAGTTTCTTTCTTCCCATTTTTCTTGCCTTTTTTTTTTCGCATTCACGGGTAAATAAAATTGGATTTTAAATTTGTTATATTATTTTTAGTAAAATTAATATTTTATTTTAATCATTTATTCAATTCATAATTTTTCTTTGATAAATTTTTTATAATTGATTCTTTAGAATTTATTTTTTTTTTTACGATTATTTTGCTACGTCTATCAGAATAAACTATAAAGACTGAGACGTATAAAAGATAAAATTACAAATTAAAATAGAATACGAGAATTAAAAATTTAATTTAATTTCATTTAAAGGCATGGCTGCATTTTCAATTTAAGAAAGAGTTTTTATATTAAATGTTTACATAATAAATATTTAATAAATAAGAATTTTTAGTTGGGCTTCTGTTATAGTGATGTCGCATTATCTAATAAAATTATATTGATCTCCTTTATTTATTTTGATAATTATCAGCTTTATTTTTACTGAAATCACATTTCAAAGCAATAAATTTATATTTTAATATTATTTACTTTTATCTCTTTTAACTTTTAAAATATTAAAATAAAAAATTCTAGTTAATCCCTTACAATTAACGTATTATTATCACCTTCTTATCTTAGATTTTATAATTTAAATTTTATTATTCAATTATTATATTTTTATTTTGAATATTTGAGCATTCAAATGTTTTTTAATATTTTACGAGATAGTAGATGAAAAATATTATTATTTTTATTCTTTGATGTTTATATATAAAATAAGTTTATATTAGCTTCAAATTATTTTATACGTACTCTTTACAAATATGCATTATATGTAAATTATATTAGTAATTCAATGTAATTTTCATGAAATAATAAACATTTTTTTTATGACAGTAAAAGCGACAAATCTAGGCTCACGCAAACTTGGATTTAAATTCGAAGCATGAAGAAAGAAAAATCTCAAAAATAATATTAAAGTATTATTACATCATTAAAAATTTTAATTGATAAATATTTAATATTTATATTTCGCAATTAAATTATACATCACACATTACACGACGATGATTATTTTTATTATTAAGAAATTTTAAAACTTAACAAACAATAACGTTGGCAGGATAATGATTTAGCCTTTTAAGAAGTAAATAATTGTGTTGCATAATATGCAACAAAAAGAGATTTGCAGCGTAGAAAGGCCCTTATATTTATTGAGTTGAAAATTAAATATATATAAATATATGGTTCGATGGAGTTGCACCCTGCATTAGCCATCCAGCGAAAAGGAACCCGAGATTTTCATCGGGGACCCAAAGTTCCTTTTTTTTTTTTTTTTAATATCATAAGTACCAATAATAACTTTTGAAATTGAATTCTAAATATTTTATATTTATTAAGTTGAGTTTTATCATCTTTTATTTAATAATATTTCTTAATTTTTATTAATCCAATTTTAAATTTTATTTTTAATATATATAATATTATTCTTTTTTTTATTTTATTTAGTGGGTGCTTTCACACTTTACTTACTCAATACGATACTAATCTTATTTTGTATGGTAGCTGTAAACGATAAATTCATTTCAACAAAAACTCATTCAAGAATTTAATTCAAAATTTTCTATCAATCAAATTTGAAATATTTAAAGACTCAATTTATTATCAGTAACCTAATTAATTATTGATTAAAAATACACAAATTTAAAGTTCAACTCCTAACTTCAAAATTATGCGTTGCATTATACCACTGAGGCACCGACTTATTTTATAGGGCCCAAGAAGTCATATTGACATAATTTAATTAATTTCCTTTCGATCAAAATATGAAAAAATCACATCATATAAGCTGCCATTTGCCAAAAAGGATTCGTCATATAAAACAATACAGAGAGATCCAATACAAAGGGCATCATAAATGTGTGTAGTAATTATAGACTTAAAACACGTAGTTAATTATGTTAGATTGAATTTGTAAGTATACTCTAAATTTTAATCTTGATATATTAAGGAGAAGATGTTAGATCCTTAGAAGAGAACTGAATTTAATTAGTCTTCAATATATACTTCTTTCATTACAATATACTTTGATCAATAAGTATATTGAAGACTAATTCAGTTCTTCCAAGGATAGCATAGTAAATTCAGGAATTTACTATGCTATAAGATGAGTGTTATGTAGTAACTAAGGATTATTGAGTCTGGGGACAATTTGACAACTCTTGAGTTAGTAAGGTAAAATCAGAAAAAAGGAAGAAGGTAATATTATGTAACTTACCAAAAAATATTAATAAGATTGAGAACATCTTTCTTTTCTTGGGGTGGGGGGCTAGGTTGGCGGGGATAACTTATTAGCAGACCAAATTGGAAAACAGAAATTATTGTCCCCCGGTTATGTTGCATGGCCCCTTAAAGATAGTGGAGGACATGCTTTTGTTTCTTTAATTTGTTTTGTTTTTCTTCATTTTCTTGAACAAAGAGATCTAGAAAAGAAAAAGTCTTCGGAATAGCAAATCAACCGAAATGCATTGTATAAAAGTAAGAGTTTAAATTTTATGCACGGCTACTAAAAAAAGAACAAATAAGCAAATAATATGTAATTAAAATAATAATAATTATTAAAAATTTTAATAATTTCTATTAAAATAATATAAAAATAAAAAATAATATAAAATAATTTACAGTAATAATACATCCAATTTAAATATAAATCCGGAAAGAATACGTACTGCGGCCTTAAAATTCGTAGACCCATGTGCCCTGGCGCAGGTCAGCCATTGCCATCGGGATATGACTGGCGAGTGGCGTCTTACTAAAGAGGTAGAATTAGTAACTCATGTGGTCATCATGAAAGTTATTGTAACAACGCAGTCATGTTTACATGCGCCCTTTGTTTGCTATAATAAAAATAAAAATTTATTTTATTTTTAAATGAAAATTTTTAAATAATATTTAATTTTAAGTAAAAAATTTATTTTATTTTATTTATAATTTTTATTTTAATTACATTTATATTATTATAAAATTCATTCAATTTAATGAAATTTTATTAAAAATTATTTTATTTAACCTAAAAAATATATTACATAAAAATTTTATCTTTATTTTAATATTATATTTACCATGATACTATCAAAATTTATTTTTTAATTAAAATTTATGCATTTTTTAGTGCATTTTAAATAAAATAACTTATTTCAAATGAATTAAAATTATTATTTTTAATAAAAATTTTAAGCAAGAACATTTATTTATAATTAAATTAAAATTAGTTTTATTAAAATTATAAATAAACCCTAAATTAGTTCATAAAAGTTACATGCTAAACCAACCTGTAATCATATAGGGCAGGCGGTTATAGTGCGGGGAGAAAGCAACAAAAATATTAAAAAAAAAGTCAAAAATCGATTCCACATTTCAGATTTGTGCTCCATGGCGGAATCTAACATGTTACGGTTTGGAACTCATGCTAATTTACACGAATTTAATAGATGTCATTAAACGGCAAGTTAAAAGATACATACATGATGACTACCAATGCACAATAATATATTTCAATAATTTACTATGGAACTATAAATTCCAAATTTGAACAAATTTTATAACATATTTATTATAAAGTACTTATAAAAATAAAAGTATATTTATAAATTTCTTTAATTATGTAATTTTACGTTTTAAATTTGAAATTTTTTAACTTTTTATATAAAAATTAGAACTACACAAATAAAATAAAAAGTATTTATTGATTACAACTATAAACAAAATTATATTATTGACACCAAACTTGAAAATTTGGCTTGTCTTTTTTATTTATATTTTTGTAATTTTTATATGTTATAATTACACAAAGTGTAATCTTTAAAAAATATTTTGATTGTTGAAATTTTATGTGAATGAATTAATGAAGTAACAAATTTTTATATATTTATTGCATATAAGAAAGAATGAAGTTGTAATATTTTATGTAAAAAATTACAGAAAATATTATTTTTTTTAAAAAATCATTAGAATTTGTATGGGGAGGAGCGAGTTTAGAAAACAACACTTGTATTAGCTCAAGAAAGCTTGCAAAAAAAAATTATGAAGATGATATGAAAATGCGAAACTTTTAATTTTAATGTTATATTATATGAAAAGAATTGTAACCTAGTTTGTATTTTTCATACAAATATTAATATCTAAATACTATGGAAATGGTAATTAAATAACAAGTTATAAATGATAAATTAATTAGTGATTGGACAAGAGGAGTGATTGTTCTTTTCCAAAGACAATAACTTACAACATTACTATTATTAAGTCTAAAACTGTGCTTTTTATCTACCTCATTAATTATGGAATGCCATATCATGAATTAATGAAATATACATATAATTTAGTTATAGATTTGGATGTGTTATTAAGGAGTTATATGTTAATAATCCAACAGTAATATTATATTTACACATTATTGCCAATTAACAATTCAATATTATAATTTATAACAGTTATTTTTTAAATTATATATATATCACAAAATTTTAACATTTTCTTTTCAAATTTTCTTAATTCTTACATTTTGTTCTTTCTTCTCAGTTTTATTTTCCTATTTTATTAAAATGAATTCTCAAAATGAATTAATATCAAATTGTTGCAATAGATAATATGACATGTAATTCTCTTTGTTTCCAAGTTTTCAAATTCTATCATTTCATCATTTTTTCCTATTTACTTTGCACATTTATTTTATTTATATTTATATTATTGATGTTATTTTATTTTATTTTTATGCTTTGTAGCAATAGAAAATTTTAAATAGAAAGTATGAATCTAACTTTGAAAAATTAAAAGAAAAGTTGACAAGTTAATTTAGTCTCAACATAGTACTCTTAATAAATTTGTTATTATTTATGAAAAGGATGTGACAACTAGTTCAATTAATTAAAAAATAATTATAGAATATTATTGACAATATTTGTAATGATTACTACTACCAAAAAAAAATTTTCAAAATTAAAATTGTTTAAATCTTATTTGAGATCAACTATGTAACAAAATAAATTAGATGGATTAGCCATATTTTCTATTGAGAGTGAAATGTTAGAATTACTTGATTATAAAACTTTGATAAGTGATTTTGTAGCTTAGAAAGTTATAAAAATAATATGAGAATTTGATAATTTATATTATATTAGACTCCTTTAATAATTTTGCCTAAGGTCTCAAAATGTCTGGACACAGTCTTGGATTAGGCTTGTCAAAACGGGCTAACCCAACGGACAAAAATTATACGTCGAGCTAGTCTTAAGTCAGGCTACATTTTTACCAAGTCAGGTTCAGATCGGGTTGTTACAGTACTCATCCCAATTCCAATCCTAGTCCCAGTTCTAAGTCGATATTTATTAGGTGGGTTCAAGCGGATTTTTATAACCCGTTAGATTTAATTATTATTACTATCATATTAGTTATTTATTTATTATTAATTTTATATCATTAATTAATTAAAATATATTATTATTATTTACTAAATATAATAATATTATTATCATATATATTATTTATGAATATAAATATATATTATTAAATATATTTAATAAAATAAATATATATTATTAAAATCTAATAAATGTGTGAATTTACATTTAATAATATATACATTTAATAAAATAATTTAAATTTTATATTAATCAAGAATTTTATATTATATATTTATTTTATATTATAAAATAAATATATATTATTATATATTTATTTTATTTAATAAAATAAATTTATATTATTAAATATATATTGATCAAGTTCAAAGTATTATATATAAAAATAAATATATTTAATAATTTATATATTATCAAATATATATAAATAAATACTCATACAAATAATATATTAATAAAAATAATTATAATAATTTATATATAATAATAAAAAATAAATAATAGTGTATTATATTATATATAATATTTAAAATTAATGTAAAAATTATTTATTTAAAATTTTTAAATAATTCAAAATTTTAATATTAAATTACTAATTCAAAATTTAATATAATTATTTATTTTGATAAAATTATATAATATATTGATAATATTAAATATATAAATTTATTAATTTTAATATTAAAAATTATTTTATATTACTTATATATATAATTTTAATATTATATATATTAAAGTATAATTTTAATATTATATATATTAAAATATATCAAAATTATTATTTTATTATCTATATAAAAATTAAATATATAATAAATTAATTATTTATTATTTATTACTATTACAAGACTAATGGGTTAACTCAATAATCCGATGGATTAACACTTATCAGTCCCAGTCCTTTATCAGGTTAGGCTAATCAGTCTCAGTCCTTTAGCAGATCAGGCCACTGTTATCATTTTTTGTACTAGTTCCAGTTTCAGGCTAGATAAAATTATACTAATCACAGGCCAATCCGTTAAATTCAACCCATTTTGACACCTTTACCCTGGATGCATAAGTGAATCAATTTAGGACCTAATTATTGAGGTATCGTTAAAAATATTTATATATTTTTATTTTATATATTTTTTACTTCTACTTAATAAAAAATTTATAATATTTAGAGTTTAAATTTAATCAATTATTAGTATATAATATTTACTATCAATGAGTAAGAAGAAGATATGTCATTGGCAAGTAAAATTTAAATTTGATATATTGACAGTATAAAATATTTTTATACTATCAGTGAATAAAAAAATAATATATAATTAAAAATAATAGTAATTAAAATTTTTTATTAATAGTAAAAATTTTAATAATTTTTTATTAATATTGTGATGCATGAGTAAGTTGATAGTATAAAATTAATTTGGTTGATAATGAAATAAATTTAAATTTTAAGAGATAATATTAATTAAAAATTTTAAAATAATAAAAAATTATAATAATTTTTTATTAATATGAATCGATGATAAAAATGAAACTTAAATCCTAATATTTAATAAAACTTAAGTTTTGTCATGGCTAATTTAGGTAGCATGTTTGTGAATTCCATTTAGATAGCAAAATGACAATAATAGAAATATTGCTAAGATTTAGGGTGATCCTAATTGATTATTGAGTAATTTTAGATGTAAGTTGTACACACTTCATTTGGGCCCCAAGAAATTCAGAAGGGCTTACCATGATTGCAATTATTAAGTATTGAACTATATATATTCAGTTGATTTCCATTTCATATCATATTATATATAATCCTTAGAGCAACCACAGCTTTGCTAAATGAATGTTGATTCCTTGTCAGTGCATGTGTGTGAATTCCATTTACTTTTGTTGTGAAAAATTAATAAATTAAATCAATGTAGAAAATATACATACTTTTTCTTTCTTTCTTGTTCTGATGCTGAATTCCACACGCAGTAGCCAAGAATCACCAAGAATCAGGAACTCTTGCTTTATGTCCATAATAACTCTCACTGTAAATTACACACTCCAAGAGGGAAAGTACTTTCTTTGAAAAAATTTTTCTTTGAATGTATTCTGATGTGCTCACTTTTTCTCTTTCTTTGGGTGGTTATCTCCCTCTCTGCTATATGTAGGTAGTTATTTTGATCAACTACTTTGTTATCAGTTATAAAAAATAACTGATTTTGTTTCCTTTAAATTTAAATATCATGATGATGTGGGTCACCTATTATAGGTGTCCTCACATTCATCATCTTCCACTCGCGCATAATGGGATAAATCACATCATTTAACCTTCACATCTCTTAGGTTTTCATACTCGGTGTATTATTGTGATCGTGTGGGCATGATGTCATCTTGGGTGTTTTTGTACTAGAAATTCTTACACAAAATTAGCATAAAATAACCCCATCTCTCATTTATTTATATTGAGCCTCAAATACTCTAGATTTTCCTATATATACTTTTCACTTGCACATTTGATCCCTTGCGAGCTTTATTGCAAGCTCAGATTGCCATTCATGTATGTGTAGCGTCCACGCTTATGATGTTACCAAAATTAATTTCATAATGGACATGTCTCAGATACTAGCATAATTGTATATATGTTAGGAAATCTTCCTCTCGTCCGTATATCACTTTGATTTGAAACAGTTGCTTTCCTAGCATTTTACCTCTTAAATCGTATATATCATGATCATAGGATACATACTAAGGTAACGAATATTGTATCATTTCTCCATGATATTGTCAAAGTTAAAAAGTATCCATGAAAAGAATTTTCTTTTCTGGAACTTACACATCAATGAACTAGGGATCTTTCACTTGTTTCCCATTTGTAGTTCTTTTGCACATGTGGTATGAATCACATGTTATGATGTTTCTCTTATAGCACAAAGGTGTATGTTGATTTTATTAGTAACACTGTACAAACTTTAGTTTAGGTACACATAATACCTAAACTGAATTCTTCTATATTACTTGACTCTTTTTGACATTAGTATGTGAAAAGTTCATTGTTTGGCTATAGGTATTGTGGAAGGTGGGAGAATCTACAAGTCAATCCATATTTATATCTCGGATCTTATCTCAATTTTACCTTGTTAAGGTGATATATTTTATTTGTGTTACTTATTTATCAAAACATAACATTTCTCATTATTATTTTGGTAAACATATGTCTCATCTCTGCCCACTTCTCATGAGTGTTAGAGGTGATTGTTCATGTGAAAGAATCAATCTTATCAACCTGTACGACATACTAGACATTTGTATACTCATACACTTATTATGACATTTGTAATTAAATTAAAACATACTTCATTCATTCCAATTTAAAATTGTTCGATTACATTCTACACATACCAAGAGATTTTACATGTTCAATATACACATCTCTAAGTATAGGCTCAGTAAAAGGATCTGCTATCATCTTTTGTATAGGAATGTATTGAATGGTAACCTTTTTCTGCATTATAACTTCTCTCACAAAATAGTATTTTATGTCAATATACTTAGTCTTACTATGGTACTTTGGATCTTTTATGTCAATAAGTGTAGGCTCAGTAAAAGGATCTGCTATCATCTTTTGTATAGGAATGTATTGAATGGTAACCTTTTTCTGCGTTATAACTTCACTCATAAAATAGTATTTTATGTCAATATACTTAGTCTTACTATGGTACTTTGGATCTTTTATATAGGCGATGACTGCCTGACTATCACAATATATCAGGATGAGATTTGAATTTTCACCATAAATCTCTAAATGCTCTATAAATCTTTTCAACCATATAACCTCTTATACTACTGCACATGCTACAAACTCTACTTCCATTGTTAACAATGTGATGCATGTCTATTTCTTGCTATACCATGACATGATACCATTGTTTAACAAGAATGAGTAACCTGATGTGGATTTTTGCTTATCCAGGTCTCTTACCTAATCTGCATTAGAATATCCAATTAAGCACAAATCATTTCCTTGGTAGCATAATGCGTAATTAACTATATCTTTCAAATATCTTAATTTCTCTTGATAACTTTTCAATGTTTCTGTCTGGGGTTTAATTGGTATCTGTTTACAAGTCCAATCACTTGACAAATATATGGTCTAGTACATATCATTGCGTACATTATACTACCAACCACACTAGAATAAGGAACTTTTTCCATTGATTTCTTTTCAAATTTATTTTGAGGGCATATTTCTTACTCAATAGTCCACTCTTATTTACAAGGGTATCTATGAGTTTGCAATCTTTCATATTAAATTTCTCAAGGATTTTTTATATATAATTTTCTTAAGAAAGAGAAATAAGTTTTTTGGATCGATCCCTAAATATTTTAACTCCAAAAATATAATCTGTTTCACCCAATCTTTTATCTCAAAATTCAAGGATAGCCATTCCTTAATAGCCATAATTAAATTCAAATTATTCCTAACTAGCAGTATATTATCCATATAAAGGGATATTATCACAAGATTACCTTCATACTGCTTAATGTAAACACAATGGCCTTCCTCAATCATTTGGAAGTCATAAGAGGTTATAGCTTGATGAAATCTTAAATATCATTGTCTGAATGACTGTTTAAGTCCATAAATGGACCTTTGAAGTTTACAAACTTTCTTTTTCTTTCCTTTTTGTATGAAACCTACTGGTTATTTTTTGTAGATTTCTTCATCTAGTTCTTTATTGAGAAAAGTGATTTTCACATCTATTTGGTATAATTCTAAATCTAGGTTTGCTATTATGGCTAGAAGCAATCTTATTGAATTGAAACATACAACAAGTGAGAATACCATTGTTTGGATAACTGTTTAAGTCTATAAATGGACCTTTGAAGTTTACAAACTTTCTTTTCCTTTCTTTTTTGTATGAAACCTAATAGTTATTTTATGTAGATTTCTTCATCTAGTTCTTCATTGAGAAAAGTGATTTTCACATCCATTTGATATAATTTTAAATCTAGATTTGCTATTATGGTTAGGAGCAATCTTATTGAATTGAAACATATAATAGGTGAGAATGTGTCCTCATAATTTATTACTTCCTGTTGTGTATAATCTTTTACAACTAATCGAGCTTTATACCTTTCAATTAATCTACTGATTTTTTTTTTTAATTTTAAGAACCCACTTGTTTCTTATTGTCTTTCGGCCAAATGGTAGGTCAATTAGTTTCCAAACTTGGTTAATTTTCATTGAGTCTATTTTTTTCTTTATTTCTTTCTTCTAATGTTTCTTAGCAAGGCAAGTTAGAGCCTCTTCAAATTATTTTTAGCTCTTTTTCATCTTGAGGGATAACCATAAGAGCTAATCCCTTAATTAAAAAGTATCTTTTGGGTACAGTTCCTTTTTTACTTTTTCATAGTGGGGTTACCTATATTACATCATCCCTAAATACAAGGCTCTCACTCATTTTCTTAGAACTCTTACTCGAATTAGTAGGTACTCTTTGAGAGCTCCTACTCGGATAAAGCGAATAAGAGTCAATATTATCCACTTGATCTTGTAGCTCATAAAAAGATACAATGCGATTAATTTCTCCTTTGCTAGAGAACTCACTTTCTAGAAATGTGGTATTCCTTGATTCAAGTTCTGTTACTATTCCATCCTCGTTTTCACCAATGAAAATGTATCCTTTAGATAGTTCCGAATATCTTATAAAGATACATTTCTTCCCTCTTAGGCCTAAATTTTCATATTTATGGGAAGCATTATGAAAATACATGATAGACCCCCATGGTCTAAGAATGCTCAAATCAGCTCCGCATTTTATCTATAATTCATAGGGTGTGGATGTAACAAACTTTGAGGGCACATAGTTAAGTATGAAAGTGGCTATCAATATGGCATCTCCCCAATATCAAAAAGGTAGATTGGCTTGTGCCATCATTGACTTAACCATGTTTAGAAGTGTTCTATTTCTTCTTTTAGCTATTCTATTTTGTTATGGAGTGTCAGGGATTGTTAATTATTTTATTATCCCTTTTTTTACAGAGCTCTTTAAATTGTTCAAATAAATATTCATGTCCATAGTCAGTTCTAAGCACTTTAACCTTATAAACTATTTAATTTTCAACTTCATTTAAATTAAATAGATATGGTTGTATTGTGAGTAATCATCAATGAAATTGATGAAATACCAAGCTCCGTATCTTACCCTCACACTCAAAGGGCCACATATATCGAAGTGAATTAATTGTAATGGAATTTCTACCTTAATCCCTTTTTCAAACGATTTTCTAGTTATTTTATTAGCTAGACAATGTTTACATAAGGACATTTTCAATTTCGGGATTGAACCTAGCAATCCTTCTTTTGCTATTTTAACATTCTATTTTGATTTATATGTCCTAATCTAGCATGCCAAATGTCTATATCAACATTTAAATTAAAAGTAGAAGTGGCAAAGTAATTGTAAGCAGCATTTTCAATAACATCCAAAATGACAAATCCATCGGAAATAAAGTTAGAACCATTTATTCTTAAAAATGTTAGAAACATTATCATGAAAATTAATTGAAAATCCAAAATGAAGTAAGAAACAAACAAAAACTAAATTTCATCAAATATCAGGTGTATAAAGTAGATTATGTAAGATTAAGGTTCTGCCGCCATACAAATCCAATTTGCATGTACCAATGTCCTTGACCTTAATCCTTGCATTGTTTCCAATGTAAGGCCATTTGCTTTGACTCGACAATCGATTGTATTCTATATAGGATTCTCGATCCTTGCTCATGTGGTTTGTGGCACCTGAGTCCAAAATCCAAAAAGGTGAGATTTTATTAGAAAAATAATACTGGAAACATATGAAAAATGTGTAGGCTCAACATCTAGTAATACCTTGTTCTATTCATTTTTCTGAGTATAATCTCGAGCAAAATAGCCCATTTTCTAATAGGTATAACATTTGATCTTCTTAAAATCAAAGTTTTCTGAGCCATGCCTTCCCTTCTTCTTTTTGAAGGGTTTTTTATCCTTGAAATTGGGCCCAGATTTTCTCTTTTAAATCTTCTTGCCTTTCTTGAACTTAGGCTTAGAATTGGAAGGTCCTGTTCCCTTCGCTATGTATGCTTATCTAGAGGACCTATAAGCCTCTAGACGTTCATTGTTGAGTTCCAGATATCTTGCCACATCATAAGAAAAAACAATGCTTTCGTTGTGAGTTAGGTTGACCTTCATATGTTCCTAACTTACAAAAAGTGACCTAATTATAATTTGCACTTGTTGCTCATCAGAAAGTGCATATCTTATAGTTTTTAGTTTATGAATTATATTTGACATTTCATGTAAAAGTTATTTTATCAGTGTATTAAGCTGAAGTTTATAAGCATCAAATTTGATTATGAGTCTCCTTAGTTTGGTAGCAGAAGTACCACCAAAATTTTCTTTTAGGGTAATCCACATACCTGGGCAGTTGGGTAATCCTCATAGTCACATATAAAGTCATTTACCATTGCACTTAAAAGTATAATTCGAGCAATACTGTTCTTTTTCTTCCAAATAATATATGCCTCAGCATCTTTTCTATATTGGGTTGTGTTCCCATGTTCGGGTTCCATCATGACATGGTTTAAGGCTTCAAGAGCATCTTATTCTTCTAATATATAAGATATTTTTCGATGCCATATATTTCAGTTATCCCCATTCAGTTTGTCACTTTTGTTCAATTCGACAATTATGTTCTTGCTAGCCATTCTACTAAATCATAATATCTCCTATGAGTATATAATGTCATTTATTTACATTGTTCTCGCTTTTTATAATAATGACACTACTTAGATCATGGTTGGAAGTTTACATTTGTCAAATGCTTATCACATGTTTGCCTAAATACAATCATTATTTCTTACGGAGATTATTCTCATGTAAATATCACATGTTGTATTACTCTTAAAAAAAATCACAGTATGAGAGCTTCCACTCAAATGTAGGATTCCACAAAATAAATGTTTATGAAATAAAGAGATTTAAACATTTACCAATCAATAAATAATTATTGAATATTTATTTATTTTAGTAAGAAAAAAATTATTGGATGTTTATTTTCAATGAAATATTTATTTTAGTAATTATTGAATATTTTACACATTAATAATATTTTATATATTAAAAATAAGATTTAAAGTTAGATTTAAATATAAATTACATATTCTCAATTGAATACATAATGATAAAATAAATTTATAAAATTTAATTCAATAAATATAAAAAATTTAAAATGAAATTTCAAATTTCATATATAACTCTTTTATTTACACAAATAAGTGGTGCTTGTTATAAACAAATCAACGTTAGTCTTGAATTCACCATTTTATTGGTTTTTTTTCAGAACAGAATTTACCTGCAACCCCTGGCAGCAGCCCTTTTTTTAAGTTGCCGCATGTCCGTGTACTTCATTTCAAACATTTTCCTTCCTCACCTTAAACCAATTTTCTTTTTTATTGTTTTTTAATTCTTTTCCTGTTTTTACAACTTTTTTTACGATCCAATTCAAATTTTAAATACAAATTTTTTTATTTTTTAATTCTAATTACATTTGATTATATAAAAAGTAACTTATAAATATTTATATATCTATATTTATATATAAAGTACAATATAATATTATATTATTTCTTAATACTTGTACTAAACAAATGTGAAATATTAAGTTTTATGTATATCAACATAAAAATTTAAAATTTCACAAACTATATAAAATATCAAATTTGAAATTTATTTTTAATTGATTAAATATATATTTATTTAACTTCACAAATTTCAATGATTTTTTTAAATAATTAGTATCAAATTATCATTTGAATGTTAATTTGTCACTTTACAATAGTAACAAATAAAATAAAGTAATAAACTAACATTTAACGATATTGTGATATTTGAAAAATTAATAGAAATTTGTGTAATTACATATATATATATATATATATATATATATATATATATATATATATATATATATATATATTACACAATAATTATTCATTTTGAATTTTTATATGATTTGTGAAACATAAAATTTCTATTTTCATTTTAAAATTATAAGGTATTGACAAAATAATCATTGAATTATATAAAGTTACAATTTTATCCTTAAATAAAAATTTATATAGATAATTTCATTACTCTGCATGGATAATTTTTCCCTTGAATTACTATATGAAAGGACAAAAATAAAATTGTATATACAAACTATTATTTTAAGATAAAATTATAATTTTATATAACTTAAATTTTACCACCACATTGTAATTTCTTTGCTAATTTATCTTTGTGAAATTTTAAATGTTTTTAAAGTTGATGCACATAAAACACAACCACATTTGTTTAGTACAAAAATTAAAGAATAATAAATATTTATATTTTGCTTTATATATATAAAGTGCAATACAAATATTACTTATTATTCCTTTATACATGCTTGTAATAAACATATGAGGTTGAATTTTGAGTGCATCAACATAAAAATTGAAAATCTCACAAACTATCTAAAACATCAAACTTAAAATTTATGGTGCAATTAATTAAATATATATTTAATTACACAAATTTTTTTAAATAATTAGTATCATTATGATTGAATGTTAATTTGTCACTTTCTAAAAATTAGAAATAAGATAAAGTGACAAATTAAAATTTAATGATATTGTGATACTTATTTAAAAAATTCATAAGAATTTGTGTAATTATATATGTATATATTATATTGCACAATAAATATTATTTTTGATGTTTTATGTAATTTGTGCAATTTCAAATTTTTAAAATTTGATGCATATAAAACTGAATATATTACATTTATTTAGAACAAATATTAATGAATAATTAATATTTATATTTTACTTTATATATATTTATAAACAAATGAAGAAGTTAGTTCTTGAAATGTAATTAAAATTAAAAATAAAAAATTGTAATATTTAAATTTATGTAATAAAAGGGATCGAATTGCAAAAAGAGCCGTAAAAATTGAAAAAGAATTAAAAAAAATAATAAAAAAGAAAGAAGATTTTAGGGGAGGAAAGAATATTCAAATCAACCTGCGCGGACACGCGGCTGCTTAAAAAGATGGGCAGCACCGCAGCAGCCCTTCGCTGCTGCCAAGGGTTGCAGCCAAATTCTCTCCCTTTTTTTATTTCCCCTTCTCGCAAAAATGTTTCATATGCACTTAAATTCTGTTCTACCATATTAAATTTAAATTAATTTTTCTTTTGTTTTTCTAATGTTAATGAATTGCGTTTGGACGGGTAATTTAGCAAAACATGAGAGTTGGGGCCGCATGTTTAGTGGAAGGATGTGATTTGCACAATGAGCTTTTTGTATTCAAATCCAATATTAAAGCATTAATCTCTCTAGAAGCTTTTAAAATCTTTTGGTTATATGATGGTCAACTAAGTTAAGCCTCTTAATTAATTTCCACTAACTCCATACTTGATTTTCTTAATCAATTCGGAGTGATCCATTTTCATAGAATAAAGCAAAAAGACAAATGGCGAAACTGAAATGGGTTGTTACTTATAAATATTGATCAACCTCTTCGAAAGCAACCTGCGCTACTAACGTAAACAGTTTACCTAAATTTCTTAGGCCAATTATATGCTATAAAATAATATTACCAAATTGAATTTAGCTTCTTTAATGTCTGTAATATATTTCAAAAGATAATAATTATAATCATTAATAAGAAAATTAAAAATTAAAGATTTGATAAATAACAAAAAAACAATTTTTTTATTTATAATTATTTTATCTCTTAATTTTCTCAGTTATTATAATCCTAGAGTCTAAAATGTATAACACTTTAGTGAAGTGGCATCCTCATGGATTTAGTCGTAAGCAATTATATCATACTTCTTAATACTTAAGTCCTATTCAATAATGTTAATGCTATTTAAGGTGTCATTACTTTGAGTCCTTCCTTCTAATTAGTCTTAAACATCCTTAAGCTCTCACTCTAAGTCATAAACATGGTTGATGAAACTACGGTGCGTTTTGGCATTCTTGGCTGCGCACATATCGCCATAAAGCTCTGCAAAGCCATCAGCGTAGCTCCGAACGCCACTCTCAGAGCCATAGGCAGCCGTTCCCTCGAGAAAGCCACCAAGTTCGCGGCGGACAACAGCTTGCCTTCGTCGGTGCGGGTTTATGGAAGCTACGAGGCTGTGCTTGAAGATAATGAACTGGAGGCCGTGTATATACCTCTTCCGACGGGGCTGCACGTGAAGTGGGCCGTGATGGCCGCCGAGAAGCGGAAGCACGTGCTGCTGGAGAAGCCGGTGGCGCTGAAGGTGTCGGACCTTGACCGGATTCTTGAGGCATGCGAAGCCAACGGCGTGCAGTTCATGGATGGCACCATGTGGATGCACCATCCTCGGACGGCTAAAATGAAGGAGGTTTTATCCGATGCCCAGCGTTTTGGTCAACTCAAATGGGTACGTACGTATAACATATTGTCTAGAGTAAATTAGAAGTTACATCATATTTTTTGAAAAAAATTGTTTTACATCATATATTATATGAACTCATAAACTTCTTATTTCTATATTAAATATGTTTTTAAAAAATTGACGTTATATTAAATTTTTTTAAAAGTTATATCTAACTAATATAGAATAAATTTTTGAAATACATTCAATGTAACTTTAGACCAAGATGATTTAGACACATTAACTTGTAAGTTCCATCCTTTTCTTTTCACTAATCTACTTTACTTAATCTAGTGGTTTTTTTTACCTTCTTTCTTTATTTTAGAAATGGTTGAAGAAAAGAAAAATATGTTTAAAAATCGCAATTAATTACTCTGTAATTAATGAGTAAGAAAGGACAATTATTCCTTCTAATACTACATGACATAAGCTAGTTGCTAATATCAACTAAATTTAGGAGTTCAAGAATTGAATATACGTATAGTATTGGAGGAAGATCCTACAAATCCTAATGGAATTGCACTCTTCACATAAAAAGATGAGCAATATTACTTTCATTATTATTAATTACAATTATTTTTTAATTATATACATATAACATGTATAATTTGAATATCTCATTTTAAATTTTAAAAAGAAATGAGGCTAATATAACTTCAATTCTATATAACATATTATAAAAAATTTACAAAATATATATATAGTGACCTATGAAAGTTACTAATGGAAAGTGAAGCAATTTTAATAGATTTCCTACGTACATCCTGATTTTAGTGAAATAAGGTGACCTTTTTATCGAACCATTCGAATTGCATTGCATGGTTTGAAAGATACGAGAAAATTGTTTAGGGAGAATGTAATGAGGACAAAAAAGTCACCTATTAGGGGTTTAAAAAGAAGGACATCCCAAAGACATCCTAATATAATTATTGAAGCTGTCATACCTACTCTCACTAAGGAAATAATTCCCTGATTGTTGAAAACGAAGGAATAGACAAATTAACATCCTATATATAAAAATTATTTATTTTTCTTTTAATAATAGAGATCAATTAATGGATGTACATGAGACAATTTTTTAATTTTTATTACTAATATATTGCTGGAATTCTGAATAAGCTAATCTGTAAACCTTTACCTAATTGGTTATGATATTAGTGCACAAGTCATACATCAATAAACTTCACACGAAATACGTGCGCGTGTGATATATGTTAAAGAAACTAATCAATACGTATTGTTTAATGTCCTAACTTTGCAAGTGAAAACATATTCATTTCCTACGTGGATGAAAAGACTAATGCGGGATATGTACACGGAGATAATATTGTGTTTGATTTATTTGGGTATGTTATTTACTTAATTTTTAGAAATTATTTTAAAAAAATATTTTTGAATTTAAGAAAAAATGAATATAGAGTGTTCGAAAGAATAAATAGGAAAATAGTTTGTTTAATTATAAAATTGAGGTAAAAAATGAAAGAATAATTAAATTAAAAAATATCTAATAGTTATTTCTATTTTTTAATTATATATTAATAATTATAATTGTTAAAAATAATTGACTACATAAAACTTTTTATAGGATTTTTTACCACTCAAACCTGTCATTGACATTATGAGAATCTTTGGGTCTAATCTGTTTACCGCCAAACCAGCCACCATACATATGTCTTTATACTTCAAAATCATGCAAATTTAGTCAAATTTTTAAATGAGTTGTGGCTGGTTTAATTAAATATGATAATGTGTCATAGGATGAATTATTGTACAAAAAATTGCCACATAGCATGTGCCCATGCCAGTTTCTCATCAAATTGGTTAATATTCTTTCAAAATTTAAACTCATGTTAAAAAATCAAAATTTAATTCCTCAAATCAAAAAGATAAAATGAATACTCCTTTAAAAATAAAGAAACTAATCAACTGAAAATGTGAGTCTTTTATAATAAATAGGATTTTTCCCCCCTTTTTGGGAGCGAAGAAAAAGGGGAACGCAATCGTAACTTTCTAAGTACAAAAACCACGCTGCCAATTAGAGCGCGCTAACATCCATTGAACTTACATGATGAACAATAATATTATAGATATTAAAAATGAAATTTTAAATTGAGTTTCAGATAAAAAAAATAAAAAATTATTATTAAATATAGAATAGTGAGATAAATCTGTAAAACATAATTTAATAAATATACAAAATTTGTAATTTAACTTTAAAATTCATTTTTAGCATCCACAGTATTTTTTGGGTACCAAAACCATTAGGAATTTTGAATGACACAAATAAAAGGAGAATTACTTGCATTGGTCGAACGTAGAACCCCCGAAAACTTTATTTTTCTGCATAATATAGTACAAATATGTTTGATACATCCGCTTCGTTTTTTTGAGTATGTACGAATATTTATCTTTTTTTTTCTTTGATTGGTCCACTACTTATTGATCTTAAGCACTGTTGTTTCACATTTTTATCACAAACAAGCAGATTCGTTGAATTAATTTGAAATATTTTCTTGTCAACTAGATTTATTTCACTTCGACAAATAACAAATGACAACGTACGCAATCAACAAAGCAGAATTTATACAACAAAAAAATGGACATTAAACACAACCCACTCACAGTCCAAATTAGGAGCTTCGGCTGGAGACCCAACTAAATTGGCATAATTGGGCCTCAATTTTTGTTTTCCCAGCCTTACGGTCACACTCTGTTTTTGTGTACGGGCACAACCAGCCCTAAACATACTTCCTTTTGAAGGAGAGCTTGTTTTTCTATGAAGATAAACGTGAAAAATATATTAACTTGTATTTAATAAAATTATGCAATTTTTTCCTTTAGTTTTAAAATCTACTTAAATTTCCTTTTGAAATATGAAAGTTACATTTAAATATATAATTAGATTTTTTGTTAATGGAATAATGAGAAAACTAAAAATTATTATGAGTTTAAATTAAACAATATAACATATTATAAGCTTTTCACGACTAAAGATATACTCTGATCAAATTCAGATGCTGAAAAATCATTATATTTAGGTCAAATTTTCTTTTGTATCAGTCATTTTTTAGTTATTTAATCTTAATTAGAATATATATTTAATCACAAAATACATTGAATATCTCATGCTGATAGATTTGAAATGTATAATCATCTGTTTTTTTTTTATCAATTATTAATGAAAAATTCAAAATTAGAACTAAGTGTAGCATTTGTTTATGTTTTCAAAAGAGGTTTTGATAATATTAGAAGGAAATTTCACGTAACTTTATTAAATCTCAGGTCAGGAGAACATTTTTCTCAAAAATGAAGTATTCCTAAACCTCAATGGATTTTATTAATTTAATAACTAGATTGAAATATTTACAATTCCTAATGAAAATATATAATTTATGTTACAAATATTGTAGGGTCTGTAACATGCTCATACAATTATATTATAATGGCGTTCATAATTTGTGTGCATGATCAGATACACAGTTCGCTGACATACAATCCTGGTCCTGAGTTTTTCAAGAACAGCATCCGCATGAAACCAGACTTGGACGGGCTGGGAGCCCTGGGCGACGCAGGCTGGTACTGCGTCCGAGCCATCTTGTGGGCTGTCAACTACGACCTGCCAAACTCAGTTCTGGCATTTCCCGGCGCCGTTCGCAGCGAAGCCGGCGTCATTCTCTCCTGCGGTTCTTCTCTGCATTGGCAAGATGGCACATCAGCCACCTTCCATTGCTCCTTCTTAACCTACATCAACTTTGACCTAACAGTTTCCGGCACCAAAGGCTGCCTGAGTCTTCACGACTTTCCTGTTCCCTTTGAAGACAATCTTGGTTATGCTATTTTTTCCGAGGCTTCGGAATTGGATTTTGGCAAGATTGAGGCTGGAAGATGGTGTCCCAAGCCTAATGAGCACGTTGTTGAAACAGAAGTTCCTCAGGAAGTTCTGATGGTTAAGGAATTTGCTCGCTTGGTTGAGAAGATTGAAAAATATGGTGAGAAATCTGAGAAGAGTTGGCCGATTCTGAGTAGAAAGACTCAGCTGGTTTTGGATGCAGTCAGGGAGTCGATTGAGAGAGGCTGTCAGCCTGTTGAGATTGTGGCTTAGACATTAATATTTGGACATAAAATGTAGTACGTTGTACAAAGGTAAATGTTATAAAAGAAATTTATTACTTATAATTAGTTAAAAGGTGGGTTAATTTGTTGTAATCTTATATATGTATGGGAAATGCTTGGCAATTGTTGTCTCTTTCCAGTTTTCGTCATGTTTATTTGCGACTTGTGTATAATTTTTTTCTAATCTTATATCTGTTTGGAAACTTAATGTTTATTTTTATGTATATATGATGCACCGAATTGTGGGATTGCTAAGTATTAGTTTTTGCAGACATATTTATATGTCCTTCTTTTCCTACAAACACATTATTTATACTAAGAACCCGCCTAAATTAGCGTACCATAATGATCGAGGTAATGTGTGTGTATATATATATATATATATTCACTACTTGTAATTGATGCTTCTAACTAGAAATTGTTATGTGGTATATATTAGTCTCGGTAGATATTCAAATTTTCATACATCTCTTGTCAAAGGAGAATATTTTATTATGTGGCATGAAAAAATGGGCAACTTAATTATTAATATGATGCTTGAACGTATGGTTAAGCAAACACTCTTCTCAATTGACCAATATTCTATTCTGCTGCGTCCATAATAAGGAAATAAAAAAGAAAAAGTACCAATGAAGTGAGTCAAACCAAAAAAAAAAAAAAGGGAAAGCAGATGCATTAATGATAAAGTCTAATAGTGCTGTTGCAAATGTACTATATATAATTATATTTCTTCATAATGTCGCATCGTAATTGTAATTATCATATTGTTTGTCTTTCTAATATTATTAACCACAACAAAAATACAATGACAACCACAATTTAAACCATGATTAAAAATTTAAAAGCAATGGGCTTAAAGATGATGCAGTGGCAATCGCAGAAGATATGGATTTTGGGTTAAACGCATGGTGATGTGGCGAGAGGTATGGTCCTCTGATATGGTGATAAGGTATGCAGACTTTATGAAAAGTGGGAGTTGATAAAAAGCTAGAAAAGGGAACAGAAGACCCACACCTATTTCCATCATGGGATTGGGATTTGGGATCGATGCCCAAATTCAAAGGCTCATTTGATGTACGCCCATCATTATGATCAATCCCTTGGCCCATACCAGCTGCTATCTCTGAAACACAAGTTTCATTTAAAATAAATCTTCTTAATCTTGTTCCTGGTTAGTGAACAAATCCTTTTGTAATAGTGTAAAAGAAAACTTTACTTTATATGTAAAATTTTCTTGTGCTATTATTTATATATAATTAACTCTCAATATTTTAAATATGGTAGAGTCAGTTTGGATATATATATATATATATATATATATGCACGTATTGTATATATTCACACACCATAAATGATAGTGGCATTACACATTGATTCAGCAATGCCATATATATGCATAAAAACTGAAATTTAAAATTAAATTTTGAAGTTTAATCAAGAACTGTAGTTAAATATAATGGTAAAATAAATTTATGAAATTTAATTTAATAAATATAAAAGAATTGAAATTCAGTTTCAAATTTCATTTTCAATAACTTTAGCATTTTTTGCATCAATTATAAGTTAAGAAAAAAGAAACAAAAAGTAGGAGAATGGATATGAAAGAGATATACTGTTCGGAATTTTATCCACACATTGTGAAAAAGTTTGAAGTATTGATTTCAAAAGAAAAACGGAATACGCATATGTGCACCAGAGAGAATTTATTACTATTGTAGTAGAATTAATCCAAACAGGCGAAATTAACCAGCAAATTAGAATTTGCTTATTTTATTGAAAAATATTTTTTACAAAATATAGTTATAAAATATTAAAATAAAAAAAATATTATACTTGTTTAATATTAAATATAAAGAGACAAAAAGCAACTTCTTCTATTTAAAAAATGAATTTGCTTACTTCTATTTTCAAGTTTCTAGTATTATGTTTTTTAATTATTAATATAAATGATATATTATGCTTTTATTAATATATATATATATATATATATATATATATATATATATATATATTCCTATAAAAAATACTTTTTTTATGAAACAAATTAGAAACTAAGTCAATTCAAATTAAGTTTTGTACAATTTAACTATACATTATGAAGAGAAATAGAATAATATACACGGTCTTCATCTTATTTACTGAAATACAGAATTAAGATATATATATAATACTATAATAAAAAAAATTATTTGCATTGAGAAGTTCAAAATTGAATTACAAATTTTTTGTGTTAATTAAATTGGATTTTATAAATTTATTTTATAATCTTATATTTAAAATTTTTATTTCACATTTAAATTTCTATTTTCGATTCATTTTGGTAGATATAATATTATTAATCCCGAAAAGATTATTTTTCTCGACCGCTGCTTTTAAGTCTCTCGTATGATCTTAGATTCTTCTATATCATTCTCTCTTTGCAGACCTTTGCAGGTTATGGATGACACAGAGAAAGAGAAGTGGGGCAAATATTCTTGAATTGGTCCCCTATCTGCTATGCCCAATCAAGCAAGCTTTTGGATATGGATTTGGCATGCCGGCCGGCACTAACTTTTGCGGGGCGGCTCTTCGTTGGCAACTAAGGCCACTTGCTATCCTTGGAATCTTGCTGAATCAATGCACCATCAACCATCACCAAGCTACAGGGATCAGCATCTTGTATATATACGTGTCCATTTTATGCAACCTGCAGCAACAATGCCTTACATTTGAAATGTTGAAAAGAGAGATATACATACACGCATAGCCTAAGGGGAACTTGCATCAAGAGGTAGAGAGTGCAGTGCAGCCAAGGATGACTTGCCGGCGTTCCATAAGACGAGCTCATCGGCCGCCGGCCGGCAAGTTGCCCTTGGCTATATTGGGCTCTCTTCTTCTAATGTAAGTACTACAGTTAGGTTCAGACTCCGATCCTGGATTGGGAAGCCTTCTTCTGTAGGTGGGAGTGCAGAAATTCTCTATCCTTTTTTCTTTTTTCTATTTTCTTTTTAAACATTGACAGCAGCTTGAACTTGAAGTCTTGAACTGAAAGTTTTCAAAATAGTATTCAAATCTTTTATCATTAGATTATATTGATGGTTTCAAGCGTAATAATTCTTAAATATTGCAGCTATACATTACACAAATACTAGCTTCTTACTCTGCTCCAAGGAAGGAAGCCATTAATGTCAAGGAGCAGCTGCTAATAATGGATTTTGCTGGCAAGCACAAAAAGTTAATCATGATTGTCTGGGTTTGAATATGTGACTGTGAAGGAATAAGGTTTGATGCATAATCCAAAAAAATTCATATTATTATTTTTTTCATAAAACTCTGTTAAAATGCAAGATCTATTTTAAATAATAAAATAAAAATAAAATATTACAATTTTCGATGGAAAATTTTCAAAATTTAAAACTATTATTTTAATTCATAATTATTTATTAAATCCTAGAGCGTAATATCTTATGTTTTAAAGGAGTACAAATTATTTTTTATTAGTTTTATAAAAAAAAATTTATAGTTTTTATATTTTTTTATTAAAACCTGCAATATAAATATAGAAAAAAGTTGTGAAAATTATTTTAATGCAACTTTGGATGATGAAATTATAATTTTTTTTTATATATTTACCACACAAAATATAAACACACCAGCAACTTTTAAGGAAAATAACTATGGAATTTTACTTAAAAAGGTATAACTTTTATAATATTTGCGTTACATTAAAATTGCATGAAACATTGCGTGTTAAATGTCATTTTCTCTCGGTCAAATGTGCCTAATTTAAGCAGGTTTCCTTGTTTTACTAATGGGAAATCTGGTTTGGCAAAGGAATTGCCGTGTAGGTCAAGGATTACTTGCCGACCCAGAAAACTCATTTCAAAATTAGTTATTATGTGATCTTAATTAAGTGGAGGAACATCAATTATGGATACAGCATCACATTAATCTTTGACCATTTTGAATGATTAGTTCATTTTGAACAAGATAATTGAATTTGGGAACCAGAGAGTGATCATCAAAGCTCAGCACTGGAGGTTGCAAATGGATATGTGAGGATGAATCAGGATTAGAGTAAAAAGGGAATGGTCATTATTCACCTATCCATTTATTTATTATCTAATGTAAAATTTATGTATACATTGGATATATAATTAATATGATACATTCAATTATGTATCATATTATTATTTTATATTTTATTATTTTTATTAATTTTTTTCAATTATGTTATATTTTCTCTTACTATTTTAAATCAAACTTATTCTATTTGAAATATTTAATTATATTTTTACTCTCTCTTTTAAAATTATAATTTTTTTTGTCTTTAATGATATAAATAATTACATTTCTTAAAATTGAGATTAATAAAATTATATTTATTAAAATTGAAATTAATAAAATCAAATATGATTGACCAAATATTTTAACATTAACATACATTAGGTAAAATTCATTTAATTTAAAATTTATATTTCAATAAAATAAAATATTTAAAATATTAAAAAAACTATTCGTTTTTCTTCTATATTAATTAATTGAGATTCTACCTATCAAATTGTACCTAAATTTATCACAATATAATTTTTTAACAAAAAAAATCATGTATACAAACTGTTATGGACGTATAAAATTTTCAAATTCCTTTGTCGTTTTTATATATGTAGGCCGATGATTACAAGAATTAGATATAACTCACATTATATATAATTCGTATACTAAAAAATATCTTTAATCAACAATAATAATATCTGAAATTATTTTTAAAAATTAATTAACATCTTAAAATTATATTAAATTTATTTTTTATAAAGTTAATACAAATAGTTGACTTTATCTTTTTAGATAAGAATTAATATCATCATCATATATATTATGATAATTTATTTAAAATATATAATTTTAAATTATTAAAATATTTTAATATAATATTTTTATTTGTAATATTTATTTGTTTAATGTGCCGCAGTCATCCATCAATCAAAATTTGAATCAAGGTTGTTAATTTGTTGTTGGATAGACATGTGCTCAGATTGATAACATTATGAGGCTGATGCATGCAAGTTGACCTTTTTTCGCTCGGTGATGATAGGGGGCAATCCAAAGTGGACCACGCAATTATATGTCGCCTTTGTTCTGCATTTTGCTCCAAATGGAAATGCACTTTTGACTGGACCTCCATCCTTAATACACCTACTTTCAGCATCGATCTGTGGACCAAAAAATAGAATCTTAAAACGCAAATTAAAATTTATTATAAAATATAATATAATAAAATAAAATTTATAAAATTTTGTTTAATAAGCATAAAAATTTTAAATTTAATTTCAGTAATTATATATGAATAATACTAAATTTCCTTATGGAATTGTTTTGAAATTTGGTGCCGAAGAAGTTACAGGTATTGGGTGCATTTTCTTGAAATCCAACTTACTAATAGTATGACAGTCAAATCTTTTCCTTGTTATACAATTAATTGCCATATGTATTTGGCAAGATTTTAGAATAAAATATTCGGGTGAAATGGGATCACCACATTATATATAAGTGATATTTAAAATTGAATTTCAAATTAAAATTAATAATTATTATTAAATACAAAATAACAAATTAAATTTATAAAATTTAATTTAATAAATATAAAAAATTTGAAAGTCAAACTATAATATTTTCCATTCGATTTTGGATCTATTTTCAATACTATGACATCTTTTATTTACTTTTAATTATCGGCTTAATATTTATGTGTAGTATCTCTCAGAACACTATGCAATTTGTCATTTTTATCCTTATATCCATACCAGGTATATGGTTCATCAACACTTGCAACTTTAATGGAAGATATTTACTTTTAATTATCGGCTTAACATTTATGTGTAGTATCTCTTAGAACACTATACAATTTGTCATTTTTATCCTTATATCCATACTGGGTATATGGTTCATCAACACCTACAACTTTAACGGAAGAAAAACCACTTGCAACCTCAAACATATGGATAAATTACTTCAACTTCCCTCTAAATTAGGTGTAATTACATTCTCACCTCTCTTAATTGAATTGTTAAAATTTCATTCACCTTCCTTATCATTAACTTCTATCCTAGAAAAATAGAAAAGTATTACTATTTTGTGAAACCCACAATTATATTGTGGGGTCATCCTAATGCTAAAGAATGAGGATTAAAATTCTATTTTAATACTTAAAGTATTCGATTTGTTCTAATTTTATCCTTTATGATGTTATCATTATTTTTTAAACATTTTATCCCTTTAATAACTAAGGCATTAGATGGGTAATAGGATAAGCAATTGTATCGAAGCCAAAAACTTTGACTATCAGCATACACAGAAGAAAGGGAGGCATATTAAAGGACTTAGATAAGATGGCTCATTATTTTTTCCATCAAGGCATATTCATTTTTTATAAGTTTTTCAATGATGAGTAATGATTGATTAGGAATATGAAAAGATTAGAAATCTAAGAGGACAAACAACATTTGACTTATTATCGTAAGATTCAAGTTGGGGAAAGATAAAAAAAGCACGTAAGAGGATGGATAATGGTAAAACCGTCAGTTTTGATGGTATTCTTATTAAAGTTTGGAAATATTTACGAGAACATGGTATCTTTTAGTTCACTAAGTTATTTAATGAGATTTTAAAATTTAAGAAAATGCCAAATGAGTGGAGGAGGAGAATTTTAGTGCCTATATATAAAAATAAAGGAGATATCTAGAATTGATTAAACTATCAAGGGATAAAACTTATGAACCTTACTATGAAACTATAGAAAAAAGTGATTAAGCATAGATTAAGAAATGAAACTAGAATTGTAGAGAATCAATTTGGATTTATGCTAAGAAAATTTATAACATAGGCTTTTTATGTTTTACGGGGGTTGATAGAAAAGTATCAAAGTAAAGAAAGAAGACACTTACATATAGTTTTCATTGACCTAAAAAAAGCTTATGATCAAATACTAAGAAAAACGTTGTGAAAGGCTCTAAAACAGAAAGAAGTTCATGTCACATATATTCGGGCTATACAAGACATGTATGATAGTGTAACTACAAGTGTAACAACTCTCGGATGAGAGAAAAATAATTTTACTATTAGGATAGGTTTACATTAGAGTTTAGCTTTAAGTCTTTACTTGTTTAATCTAGTTTTGGATGTTCTTACTAGGGATATACAAGAGACTATCCCTAAATGTATGTTATTTGCAGATGATATAGCTCTAATTAAGAAATTATGGAAAGAGGTTAATTATAAATTGGAGTTTTGGATATAGACATTAGAATTAAAGGTTTTTCGCTTGAGTAAAAGTAAGACAGAGTATATGTATTGCAAATTTAATAAGAAGCAAGATAGAAAGCATTTAAAGATAAAAATTGGAAAGCATGCCATATGGCAAATATCTAAATTTAAGTATCTAGGATCTATATTACAAAGTAATGAGGAAATTGATGGAGATATCACACATAGGATACAAAAATGGAAAAAGACATCAGGAGTTATTTATGACCGCAAAGTACCTACTAAACTTAAAGGGAAGTTTTATTTGACTGCTATACGACTAGTTATACTTTATAATAGTGAATGTTCGATTTTGGAGAGATAACAAGAGCAAAAAATAGAGATAACAGAAATGAGAATGTTAAGATGAATATATGACCATACAAGAAATAACAAGATACGAAATGAATGTATACGAGAGTATATTAACAAGGCACTTATTGAGGAAAAGATAACAAAAAATTAATTAAAGTGATTTGGTCATGTGTAAAGAAGGCCATTGGAGGCACCAGTGAGAATAGTCGATCACATGATCTTTAACTTTGTGAAAAGGTGTAAAAGGAGGTTAGAAAGAATATTAGGAGAAGTTATAAAAAAGGATATTTTAGTGAATAATATTATTAAAAATCTTGTTCTAATAGAGCCCAATAGTATTATGTGATTCATGTAACTAATCTTATTTAGTGGGATAAGGCTTTATTTGTTGTTGTTATTGTTGTTGTTAAGGCATATTCATCTTGAAAAGAAGGATGAAAGGCTTTTGAGAGAATTCAATCACGTCATATGATAAGTGTAATTTTAATTTCAATTTAGTGTTTTTTTTAATTTTTTTTATTAAGTTAAATTGACAATAGAATAAATGTAATTTAATTGTAAAAGGATACCTCTTACAATAAATAATAAACAACTTTATTCTTAGATATAAAACTAAATTTCATATTAAGTTTAAACATTGCCACAAGCCCTTAGGAGACATTTGGTTTATGCAATCTTATATTCTCAGAAAAATGCACATCCCTAATAATATAATTCCTAAGCATGTGATTCTTGGGAATGTAAAATTTTTATATTTGGCTCAATATATATATTCCTAAGAATTTTTTTTTACATTTTCAGATATATTATATTTTTATGTTTAGTTCATACTTTATATTTTTAGGAATCTTATTACTTTCTTCAAAAAATATCTTGATCGATTTTTTGTTATAAATTGTAATAAATTATAGATTTAATTAAAAATATATGAAAAAAAACTTTTGAAGACCTAATAAATTAATACTTTGAATTCTATTCAATTAAAATGTAATAAATAATTTAATATATAAAATATTAAAATTTTTAAGAATTTAAATTTAAAATTTTCATATAGTTAATTATGTAAAATAAATAAGTAATTTCTCCATTGTTAACAACAAGCTTTCATTTTCTTTGAAAATAAAATAAGAGAAAAAAAAGAAATAATATCCTTTAAATTTAAATTGAAAAGAAAATAAAAAATTTTAAAATTTCAAATAATTAAAATATAATAATTAGATATTTTATCTTTAAATGCTCTTTTTTTCGTAAAATAAGAGAAGAAATTAAAGGTTCATTCATTTTATTAATAATATTTTTATAAAAAGTATTATTTATATATATATTTATAAAAGATGATATATCATTTATATTGATAATTAAAAAATAATATCTAAAAATTTAAAAATTTAAATTAAAAATTTTAAAATAAAAATTATTTTTTTCAAAATTTTTATATTTAATATCAAATAAAATATTTTTAATTTTAGCATTTTATAATTATATTTTATAAAAAAGTACTTTTCACTACAATAAATGCATATATTAATTCTACATTAGGTTAAAAGAATATGCTTGCATGACACAATCACACATATGATAGAAGTCCATGTATTAGAATAGTGTTTGTGGCATCTTACAAATATGTTTGTGACTACTAAAATTGATATTAATATAATAAGATCATAAGTGAGTAAATCACTCTGCCACAACTACAACTTTCATCATTTTATTGTATCCTAAAGTAGATGTTAGTGAAAATATCAATGTGAAAATTCAAAATTTAACACAAAATAATTAAATATTAAAAAGTATCATTTAAAATTCATTTATATGAATGATTATCTCAAAATTTATTTTGATTAGAAATGATATTTAATAAAATTATGAAAAATTCATTTTATTTATAAAACTTTTTTGGACCTTCTATTTATATCAAACATAAAAAATATTACTTACATATAAATTCAAATTTTTTGTATATAAATTAATAGGATTGAAATTTAGAAATTATTTATTTATTTAGTATAATTATCCTTGTTATCATGAAAAAATTAAATTCTCATGGAATAGAAATGCTGATATTAAAATAGAATGATAAAATTATCCTCATATTTAATTCTTTTTCTTGTTTATCATTTTATTAAATAATTTTTAATTTAAATTTGAAAACAATTATGACTTGATTTTTAAAATATTTATTATTATTAGGAAATATAATAATATTAATTTTTAATTATAATTTCTTTTCTATTGTTGTTCCTAATATTTGAAAGATTATTTTAATATAATTATATATGCATATAATTTTTCATTATAAAATAATACAACAAACTTGAAGTTTCTTTAAAAAAGTCACATTTATACATAATAAAATAATATTTTTATATTAGAGAAGATATTATAATGTAAAATTTAATACCAGTATGAAATATAATTGTAAAAATAATTTAGCTGTAAAAATTTATAATTTTGTAAAAATAGAAGTACTAAATATATTTAATATTATGATAATAATTTAAATAAATGTTGATACTAAAATAGGAATGCTTAAATTTACAATTTGAGATTCTCAACTCCTTCCCATGGAAGGAGGTGAGAATCTCAAATTCTCATAAAATAAGAAACTGATATTAAAATAGAATGATAAAATTATTCTCATATTTAATTTTTTTATTTATAATTTTATCAAATAATTTTTAATTTAAATATGAAAACAATTATCACTTTATTTTTAAAATATTTTTTATTATTAAGAAATATAATAATATTAATTTTTAACTATAATTTCTTTTTTATTGTTGTTCTTAATGTTTGAAAAATTATTTTAATATAATTATATATACATATAATTTTTTCATTAAAAAATAATACAACAGACTTGAAGTTTCTTTAAAAAAAGTCATATTTATACATAATAAAATAATAATATTTTTATATTAGAGAAGATATTATAATGTAAAATTTAATACCAGTATGAAATATAATTATAAAAATAATTTAGCCATAAAAATTTATAATTTTATAAAAAGAGAAATACTAAATATATTTAATATTATGATAATAAATTAAATAAATTATGCTCAGTTCATTTTGAAAATTAATCTCATAATAATATTAATAATTATAATAATAAAGTATAACATATAAAAATATAATACATTAAATATTAAGATATAATAAAGTGTAAAATATTTATATATATTAATGAATTTTTAGATGTTAAATATTAGAATTTAATTTATTAAGTGTTAAAAATTTTTAATTATTTATGTAGTTTTAAATAAAAATGTGATTTATTATATTATATTTTATAACAAAAAAATATGATAAGGGTATTTTTGAGATAATTTCAAGATTTATAAGAATATCAAATATGAATTAAACATAGTAATAAAACATATTTAGAATTTTGATAAAATATTTTTAGAAAAAATTATAGTGAACCAAACATAGGAATAGGAATGTTATATTTCTATTAATTAAATTCCTAAGAATCACATTCCAAAAAATGTATACCTTTTTAGTTTTTGGGAATACAAGATTCCGCAGACTAAATACCACTTTAATTGTATTTACTTAGCTTTACATATATAACGGATTATTGAACTAAAAGTGATGAATATTGAAGATTTTGTGTTTAATGTCCATAAGTATTTATTGTAGCATTTTCATTCTTGAGACATTTGATGAAGCTATGTATATAGATGATTGCTTTAAAATAATTTCTAGGTATTTCTGGGCTTGGAGTGATGTATGATGGTTTATGAAAGATTTAAAGTTAAATGAAGAGTAAATTCATAAGTAAATTTAGGGGAAAAAACCCAAGTTATATTTGATTACCATAATAGAATATATCCCAAAAGTAGCTCTCTAAAAGCATATATTTTATTGCAATAATAGATTATAACAACAATATTCTATTACTATAATAGATTATATTTTCATTTGTTCAATTACCATAATAGATTCTATAAGCATAAATTCTATTACTATAATATATTATGTCGACATATGTTTGGCTACCATAATAGAATATACAGATATATATTTAAGTACCACAATCAATTATAACTTAGAAATAATTATATGGATAAATATAATTAATTATAGTAGTTGAATATTATACTATTATTTCAAATTTTTACAAGTATTGTGAAATTCTATTGATCTTTATACTTAAAAATATTTGTGAGTGGATAAGGTAAATACTAAAGAGATAAAGATAGAATTTGTGATGAAATAAGGTTGACCTAAGAGGTATAAAAAGATTTAAATATTTTCTTGTATTATTTATTTATTCATTCTTACTATTCATATTTTCCTTTTGAATTTGAGTAATTATACATGGATGAGAAGTGGTCTAGATAGGAAAAAGTTTAATGTATTGAAGAACAAGTTGCTTGCTTTCTGATAGGTATAATATTATTGGTACATTGTAAATGAAATTGTTGTTATATAGATGTGATTTACTAATGAGGTTATATATAAATATAGTAGCCATATTATGAATGTTTCCTATGAGTATAACATTATAGGATGAATACGGCACTAGAGACTAAACCTTGCACTATGTACAAAATATTTATTCCTTAAAGGGATTAGTTCTAAACAAAATTTTCCCTTGGAAGGTATAGGTTCTCATTAATCTTTCTTTACATGGAGTATTTAGTTAAATAGATATTGAACTTTAGTTTGCCTAAACAAGTTACACCACCTTGCTTATTAAGTTTCCTATGAACATTTATTCTGTTTCTATTTTTATTTTTTTTACTTTATAGGGAATCTTTCCTTTAGATATTTAGCTATAGTCTACTGCAAAGGAAGTAAGCTTGTTCAAGTATTTTGGCATTAAGATGTATCACTTGATAGTGGAAGCAATTAGAGGTATATGTACATGTTCACTATATAATATAACTCCATCCTTTTACATTTTATCATTAGGTATACACATTTCCAATAAGGATTAGAATAACATATAGCTGCATTTTCATTTAATAATGCTAGTAGAATGTTGCTGAAGGTAACTTTCTACACTGGTTATATGCCCTAAATTGGCTGTTGATAAGTATGTATTTTTTTTAAATAAGGTAGTATAAACCAATTTCATGAGAGAAACCATATAAGCATTAACCCAACCAATCTTGAATGGCAGTAGTTACATTACCTTTAGCATGACAAGCTCCATCCATGTTGATTTTAATCCAATCATGATTAGGAGCTTGCCACTTATCCTCCACGTCACCTTATTCTATAAATAAAAACCATTTTAGGGAACTTTTACCTCATTAGTATAATCGTTAAATGAACATATTAAGTTTGTTTGTGAACTAATTCATGTGGATTAATAAAAAAAGGATTAGACCATCCGATCTATAAAAATTTCAAACCTTCTTATAAACTTGGTTTGTAGACTTTTTATTTTTTAATTATTTTAAATCTAAAATACTAATTATAAATTTAAAAATCACATATTTAATACATTCTTAGTTAACACTTACAATTTAAGATTAAATAAACTATAATAAAATTTAGTTAATTGTGAAATTATTAATTTAGAAATAAAATTATTCATTTAAAAATAATTTTTTTAGGTTAAGTTGATTTGAAAAATAAATAATTGAGTTTAGAAATGAGTTATGCATTGATTGAGTGAAGATTTGCATAATATATTTTTAATTTGAAGGTAAAAATGAATAAAAAAAATCCAAACATGTCCACAGACTATTTACTCCTTATGAATTGTGAACCTAGTAAATCGAATTACTTTAAGTTCGCATGGACACAGTTTTTATAAGTCTTAATTTGCACTTTTTTTTTCCAAATTTGCTAACCTACTTGCAGACCCCAATCTATTTTAATGGCATCACCCATTATAAATATGTATATTGAATATTATGATAAATGTATCTATATTTGCGTGATTCATGTGTGGTTAGGTTCATATAACTAAAATTATATGTAGATGTCAAAGAATCACTTAAATGTACTCAAAATTTATTTACAACGAGCATAATTGAAAATTTAAATACTTACCTTCCTACCAGCCTACACAGTACACCCTATGTGGACGTGACATCTTAGTATGTGTGTAGCAATTTTTAAAAGAAGGAGTTACTTTTGTTGAAGAAAATTAGCAGTAGTTTATCACAAGGGTTGCACTACAGATTCATATTTGTACTTATACGAAACTAGATTATAACCTGTGTGTTACACAAGCTTAAATGATTTAAATTATTAATAACATTTTATTTCATTAAAAATAAGAAATGAAACAACCTATCTAGTTAAATTTTTAAGAGACATTCAATATGAAAAATTTCAAATAGAAATTATATGATTCATATAGGATTCAACATATAAAAATCAAAATGTTTCTTCTTTCATATATTTCCAAATACTTCTTTAAATATAACATTTGTAGTAATATTTGAATCCTCATTCTTTGGATTATTGATTAAGATCTTTAATCTTTTTTTACTCTTAACACTAGAAATAGAAACATATAATTATCCATGACCAAATATAGATTTAGACAAATACAATCCAACTTACTTCAATGATTGACCTTGACTCTTATTGATAGACATTGCATATAAAATAATAATTGAAAATTATTTTATTTAAAATTTGAATGGCCATTTAGATTGTGAAGGGCTTAAGACCATTTTGGGAATGAATATTTATAATATCCCCAGACAGTGTTTCTAAAAATTATTTTTAGAATAAAAAAAAGAAAGGGAAAAAGAGGCACCCGAATGAAAATGAATTTTCAATTTAGTTCTCGAAAAACTTTCAGAAAAATTAGGTAAAATAACTGGATTATTTAAAATTCCTTTTAGACCAATTTAGTATGTTTCTTCAAGGCGCAATAAGCCCAAGGATTAAATTGAAAATTAGCCAAAGAAAGTTAAGAAAAAGTGAAATTATGAAAAATTATAGGACCAAATTGTAATTTTTCCTAAAAGACTTAGTTTTGCCTAATTTTCCCCAACTTTTGGATGGAAAGTTTAGCTTGGATCAACCAAAATTGTTGCCAATTTTCTTAAGAAAAATAAAAGGAAAAATCATAAAAAATCTAGAAATTTCTTCACTTTTTTCAAAAAGGCCCTTTTTTAAATATTTAAGGATTATCTCTTAAAAATGCAAGAAACCACCAGTACCATCTTCTCCCCTTGAGCTAGCTGAAACTTTTGCTATCATAGGAGGAAGAAATCAAGCTTCCAAGCCAATCTAAACACACAAATAAGAAGATTTAATTATAAAATTTGAAGGTAAATCACTTCCTCACCTTCCTTTTCTTAATTTTCTTGCAAGAATTTTTATAAATTTGAAGAACTCATCTCCTTCCTCCTAAAACCAGAAACCTATCTTTGTAGAAGAAAGTTTGGAGCTTAGAAGATTGCAAGTTAAAGGTGAGTGGCAATTTTCCTTTTACCTTCATGAAATTTCTACAAATTTAGTTAGTAAAATATCACTTAGAATGACCTATGATGCATTGGATGATTGTGGCCATGGATGGAAGGCATGGTTCTAAAATTTTTGCTCTTAAAGCCTCCTTGGTAATAATAGGATGATACCAAGAGGTATGAGTGATTGAAACTTTGATTATATAGCCTTATGTGGTGATTAATGGCAAAAACTAACAAGAACAAACTTGTTGACAGTTTTTTTGAAGTTGCTGGATTTATAGCACAAGTCACAAAATTTTTAGGGGAAGCTATGATTCCTTAAAAATTCCAAACTACTTATTTCCAATCGTCCAATGATGTTAGGATGTATATAGAATTTATTAGGAATTTTTAGAAATGGTTAAGAATTCGAAATAGAGACCTTTATGTGCATAGGTCCAGACTAGTTGAGAAGAGAAAGTTAGAAAAATTTTCTTTTGTAATTGAATTAATTGAGGCCTTTACAAGTGTTGAAAAATTCTGTAAAAATTTATGGAAACTCTTCAATATATTGGACAAATTTTGATAAAATTTCGTGGCAATTGAAGTTCGTTTTCTTGGTGAAATAAATCCTTATAATTCAAAACTCCAATGCTATCTAGTACTAGAACTGATTTAGAAGCGCCTAATCTATGAAATTCTAGGGCAATTTTTCCAGACTTTTCATGAAACCTAAAGTCTCAATTTTGTTAATAATCATGTTATAATAATTTGGTGATTTTTAGAGTTGATTTGAATACCATAAAGGGTTCCCCATTACAACATGTCCCTTGTTACCCTATTCTAGGACACAATACATGAACAGTGAATTAGAGTGAGAAAATATAGGAGAAACTTGATATTTAACATTTTGATGATGCATTGTTGTGTTATTAGAACATGCTTAGATAGTGGAATGTTTAAATGAAATTAATTGGATATTATAGAAAATTTAGAATGTGACATTAAAGTAAAACTCCTATGTATTGGAATAAGACAAATGTAGAATTCCTTAATACTTAATTCTTGCATTTTTGTTTGAATGAATGTTTTGTATGTGTGATTGTTATTATGTGTAATGATTAGAAATGGATATTATCTAAATAGCTAGTGAATGCATTGGACCATACCCATCTGATATGATTATGTATACACCTCGAAAGGCTAGTGGACCTTGAAGCATTGTTATGCTTTTGAGTCCTGTTTCCTATAACTTATGGGGGAAGTACTACATCCTTCTGAATGAAGGAGAGGTGTGGTAAGGGTTGGATGGATAAGGTTAGGGCTTTAGCCTTGGTGGTAGGAAATAAAGTTGGACTGAAGATATAAGGAGAAACCCTATACTTGATTAGCCATTTGTTAATATCCATTCTAATTATTCTTATTTGTATATTTTAGATGAGATTCTTAGTGGATGATATTAATTAAAAGTACATTAAATCTTTAGTTATAAATGATAATCCTACAATATAAGAATAATACGATAAAAGGATAATTGTTATTCACTGAGTATCATAAATACTCATTCCTTTATGTGATTTCTTATTTCTTTTACAGAGGATGAACTTGGACTAGCATAGATAGTTTGATACTTGCTTGAACTTCTGGCTATCACCATGAGTTAGTAGTCAAATGCATAAAGAGTTTTTGCATAGTGTACATACATCTTGATATGCACATGTATACATGTTTTGTGACATTATGTGTAATATTAATCGTATGTGTATTATTGTAATTTATTATATATGTAAGAAAATTTTCAGTTACATTTAGGTGTTATGAGTTGATGTGATAAAATAAAGCTTGTAAAGGTATTTAATTGATAATGTTTTATCAATTAGATACCTTTATGCTGGTTATGATGGCTATAAGAACAAGTCGTGACAATACCTTTTCTCTAATATTAGTTCCAGTTATAATTTTAGCTTCAATCACATGATTTGCTAGTTGCATAACAATCAAATTTGTCCTATTGCATATACCAAATGCTTGATCTATGTTTCTAATAAACATAACAGGAACACCAATGTTGAGCTTCAAATTATGGTTAGGTAATCTAGAACATTGAATGGTATTTGTACTTTTGGAGTCATTAGCTCAGTTTGTTAATATTTGTTCAAGCTAGTTTTGCATATTGAATATGAACTCAAGTACTTTCTTTGAACATTGTTAATTAGTAATAACATGTAAGAATTAACTTCTTCAATAATACTTAGTCTTGGACATAAAATTATCGAATCATATAGAATCTCTTTATTCTCACCATTATTTAAGAAAGAAAAGTATATTGATTTCATAATTGCTTCAATCAGGTTAAATGAATTCTTAGTAAGAAGAACTTCAGGTATAACTATGTCAACCTTGCCATCATCTAACTCTTTAAGTCTTCTATCACCAATTTTTAAAATCTATTCAGAGAATTCTTTAACTCTTTGAAGCTTATATGGGGAACTGGAATCCATTTAAAGTCACATATTCTTTGTTTAAGTCAAAACATGATAATAATCCAACTATAAGATGAATTTATTATGGCATGCACAATATCAAAATGATGCCTTCCAAGTATAATAGGAAGAATTTGTCAAAAATCACCACCAAAGATAATAATCTTTCTTCTAAAAGGTTAATTATAACTATTTAAATTATTAAACCAAAGTATATCCTTAAGAGTTTGATCAAGTGCTTCAAAATAAAATTTATTAACCATTAAAGCTTCATCCCATATTGTAAGATTAGTTTTCAGTAATAATTTAGCTTGAAGACTTCCTTACTTTATATTGCAAGTTGAATCTTCATTAATATATATTGGAATACCAAATCTTGAATGAGCATCTTGTCTATGTGGAAGTAAAATAAAAGCAATACCACTAAAAGCAATAGTTAAGATAATTTTACATTTTGATCTTAAAGAAGCAGTTAGAATTCTCCATACATATGTTTTCCCAGTACCACCATAATCACATACAAAAAAACCCACCTCTACTAAAATAAATAGCCTCAATTATTATTTGGAAGACATCTTTTTGCTCAGAAGTTATCAAATCTAGTAACTTAGTTGCTTTAACTTTCAAACTTGCTTTATTCTAATTTAATTCATTCACGACTAATCAATTACACATTTGAGTAAGATCAACGATATTTGAAACTAGCATGGGAGGAAACTTATTTTAAGAATGATCATTACTCCTCAAAATTTTCTTAATCTCAACAAGAGTATAATTTTGTAACTACTCATTTGTAAGCCTTAGATCTAACTAGAAAAAAAAATCTTATGTGAAAAAAAAATTACAATTACTTAGTGATTTGATAAAAAGAGCTATTTTTTAATTTAATTATAAGAAAATTATTTTATTTAATGAACTAACATTTAAACAACGATAATAATTATAGTAATTTTACTATAAAAAGATGGTCTTTTTTTTGTTTGTTAGTTAAATCAATTTCATTGACATGAAATAATTATATATGTGAGAATAGAAATTCTTATCATGTCTTTCTATAAATAATATAATATAATAAAAAATGTCTGAAAATGGATTATATTTTAAATATCTTCAATTTGAAGTGCTCTTCTTTTTATATGTAGAATATCTTCAATCAATAAAGTTCAAGTCTCTTTACATACAAGTTCAGGTCTTGATACACAATTGCTAAGTAACATAATGTAAAAAAGCTAATGAATATATTGACCAAATCCCTAAGAAGAAGATTTTTTAATTGTAACAATATATTTCTTTTCATCATTTAACAATCCCAAAGTATAACACGCTTCCTTGAACCACACCATCTATTATACGTATATTTTCATAACATGTTAGCCTTTTAACTTTATTGACTAATATATACAAGTAATATAATTCTCCTACTAAGAGTGGTACGAAGTTGATCCTACTAATGGAAAATTCATGTTTTCTTTTTACCTATTCTTGAATATCCTCTTTCCACACATATTCCAAAGGGAAGTCTATATAAGTTAACTTCTTTGATTGTGGATCTTCTTTGTTTTTTTTTTTTCAATCCATGTAGTAAACATCATTTCTTTGTTAGATTCTTGTATCAATATTTCTTCTAAAGATCCATCATTAGTAACAACTAAATTATGTTCACCAACTAAATGAAACTTCAATCTTTCTATTGCTAGTTACCTACGATGAATTTCATAACCAAAAATTCTCTAACATGCTTCATGAGTAGATACATATCGATAGCTATAATAACATCTAATTTCATCTTAATGTTGTCTAAATTACTTTCTTCAGCAAATTAATATAGTGATGTTATAACATGATCATACCCTTTGTCAATATATTTAAACAAATATTTGATGGACATAGCTTGGTTGCAAGATTCTACAATGATGTGTGCTTGGTATTTCCTTAACAACTGTGGATTGTATGGAATAATGTATCTATTATCCAATAAAATATGATTTTTTAATGGTTCTTCCATTGTTGTGATGTCTATACACTGGATAAGCATTATCATTAATTGAAGTATGATCAATGAATTTCTCTAGAAAATGTTTATTGTATTTTACTTTTTCCATGCATGGAGATTTTAGGTTAGCAACTTCATAAAGTTCATGTACCATGAAATTTTTTACTAATTCATACAAGATGGAGTCTTTTTCTTTGTTAACGATTTTTGTATGTATAATCCTATTAACATTTTTATTCATAATCTTATATTAAGGAGATAGAAAAAAATGACATGTGTATAAGGAAAGCCTCTCTTCTAGAACTTAATAGTATACATAACTGCAAATAATCATAAATATTTTATAATTCACATATAGAAAAAAAGTGTATATCTTCAATACATAAAAATATATTTCAAACTTATTCTCATTACTCATAAAGAGTAGAAAAAGCATAATGAAAATATAGGAAACAATTATAAATGAAATATAATGTAAAAAATTGTAATATATTTTAGTCTAGAAAGAATTATTACTTGTTAGAACTTTACTAAACCCTTTGTCAAATCTTGTATCATATATTATAATTTGATCTTGAATACTCTACATATCAAACCACAATGATTAAAAGGTTTCAAACTCAGAGGATTAACAATTCTTGTGATCTTAAGCCAATTAGGATTGCAAGTGAATGTCAAGAATATATTAGAATATATTGCCCATCGACATATAACCATTGTATCATGATAATTTTGAATCAGATATCTTGAATCACTAATAAAACTTGAATGTAAAATTATTCTTTTTCTTCTAGATGTTGCATTATTCTCACCATTTAAATAAGCTTCCTTTAAATAACTATACATATCCACCCTAAGGTTTTTTTGGTTATTTTGTATAAAACCAATTCTTTTAGCGTCAATCATTATATATGCATTAACAACAAATTGCTATAACATTCTTCTTGAATTCATCAAGATGGAGAACTCATTTAAATGATCTTGTAATCTAATAGAAAAGAATTCTTTCATTGATACTCGAGATCTCTTACTATTTTCATTCAAAAAAGATGCATGGAATTCAACATCAATTCTATATCCATCCTTTGCATATGAAAAAAAAGTGAATATTCAGTGGAAGATAAAGAGGAGGAAGCTTACTTATGTGCTAAACTCTATCTAATTTGGATTCTATTACTATGTCTCTTGTTGAATAATCAATCTTACTCACAATAAGAGCTGTAACCTCATTTGTTGTAGAAATGTTGTAGTTATGTCCATCTTTTTCTCTTGTGTTAATCAATTTCAATTTAAGATTTATAAAATTATCATTCTCATATCTTTCTCTTACCATCCTAAAAAATTGAACTAAAGGATTGATTTTATCTAGCATTGTCTTCAAATCCTCAATTAAAGATGGATCAATTCATTCTCTTAGGCCACACATTGAATATCACCGTGCTACTTGGCTAATATATATTTGATCTAAGTCTGCTACTATATAGATTACTACATATATAGATGGCTTTAAACAATCTAAGCTTCCGCTTCAATAAACAACCAAATCAAGTCTTTCTTTCTTCATCTTACCATACATGCAATTTAATGAATAATGCTTATCGTAAACTGATTTAAGGTGACTAATTTTGTTTAAATTTAACTAAATGTATGAATTTTAGGTACTCTTCACTGAGTAATTCTTGTGTGAAGAAAGCCAAATTGAATAGGCTAGAGAAACTAAATGTTCTCAACCATGAAATGGTAAGTTATTCAAATAGATCATGGATGTATTTATATATATATGTGTGCGCCCTCTTCTCCAAGATTACTACTCTTCTTTTAAACTTAGATAATAATGGATTAGTGGGAGAGAAAAAAAAAAGACAAAAGGAATAAATGATTCACCTTTCTATAACATCTTTTTCTTCCATGATAGGTTTATGAGATATCAAAGACCTTAAAGTTATATGAAAAGGTCCTACTTGCAAACTTGTCATTATGAAGGTAAAAGGGATAAAAATTGGTGGGGTTAATAAGAACCCAATGCTAGGGAGGAGACTTCCTTTAAGTTTAAGTTTTAGGAAAAATACAACACTAAAACACATTAGGAATTGATTCTTTAGTTTTGTACTATTAATGCATGTTAAATTTTTCTATGGAATTCTTGAGGGGGGATTACTCTATTCTTTTGCCATGTAGGCTAATGGAAGAGTTTTTTTGCTCTTGCTTGTTGGTATATATTCTTTTTATTTTTTATTATTTACCACAGTTAATCAATTTTACATATGTTAAAAATTAATTTAATTTATTTATTCTTAATGAATTTTATAAAACTATTAATTAATTCCTTATTATGTATAAAGTTTAGGATAGTTAGAAATAAAAAGAGAATTATGATGAAATAAATATGTTAAGACATTCTAAGAAGAATAATGAAGCATTTATTAATAAAAAAGAAGGATAAAATATAAAAAATAATATTTACTATTTTATTAAAATTTTAAAATAATAGATAAAAATAAAAAAATTAAAATACAATAAATAATAAGAAATAAATGGAGTATAACAATGATGATAATGATAGTAGCATGTACAATTTTTATAATGCTAAAAGATGAACAAAAAAAGAGTTTGTTATTTGTGATATAATATATATAATAAATAGTTCTATAAATAAGCAGTAAAATTGAAAGAAATAGGGCTCATGCATAATAAACAAAACAACTAAATTGAGTAGAATAGCCATTATTAGCAATTTGTAGTGGATCTACTCAATAAAAAGAAAAAAATAATCAATCAAGACACTGGAGCTATCTGGAGATATTTTACAGGATGACATTCATTTTATGGGCCTTGTTACAGTACTTTCATGGGTTTCAAATTCTGGGTGGTGTTACACAACATAAGAAATTGGATGAGATTACTAAAATATTTGATAATCTCATTTAATGACTTATATTGTATTACATTATTCTAGATTTAGAAACTTTAGAGATATCTTAGAATTTTCCTCATTTTACGCCATTTGATATCAACCTACGATAAGCCTCTAGTGAGTTATAAGTTAAAAGTGAATCTCAATTATTTCTAATTAATCCTTTTTATTAATTAATTATCTTTGAACTCTATGTATGTTTGATATATTAAATTAATTAATGTGGAAGGTGTACCTTATTACTGGAATTGTAATGGGAGGAGGAGCTGCTCTATCTATGATGGGAAGATTCAAAGTTGTCACAGAAAAACCTATATGCCTTAGTTTCTTCCATTTCCAAACTATACACAATAGGATAAAACAAAATAAATAATGCTTTAAAGAATTCGACCTCCCAAAAAATTGAATATTTTATCAATAAATTATTATTTTTTATTATAAAAAAAGTGAATTAAAATTAAAAATATAAATATAAATAAATTAAATTTAATTCAAATATGGAAATACTTAATTTTTTAAGAAATCAAATTTCTGATAATATTATTCAAATAAAATGGGACACTTTCTCCTAATTAATTGATCTGAGTGGGTGTTGTAGGTTTTCTCTATGTCAGAGACATCTATAGGACTTTGTCCAGATGCTGGTGCACGTTTTCTTCTTTCGAGGCTGCCCGGATACCTTGGTTTGTATCTATTATTCATAATGTGTTCTTGGCATCATCAACAGTAGAAATCATTAACCCTTTTGCAGTTTGTGAAAAATAAGCACCCTTTTCTATCCATTGTGTGTGTGCGTGTGTGTGTAGGGGAATACATAGGGCTAACAAGAGCCAAGTTGGACGGTGCAGAAATGGTCTCATGCGGCTTAGCCCCTCATTTTGTCCCCTCAAAGTCGATCCCATGAGAATATATTTTTAGCTAGATCAAAAAATTGTAATCTTTGAATTCGATCAATATGATTCATTTGTATTACATATTACAGAATCTGAGTTCATTAGAAAATGTTCTGGAGATTGCAACTCGTTCGGAGTAATCGACAGTTGCTGCTATCATAGACAAATTCACAGAAAAAACACATTTAGAAGAAGACAGCTCTTTAATGGGGTAAATATGTATGTGTTTTTGTCTGCTTGTAACTGCATGTATTTGAAACATCCCGACTTGCTGCTTGTTGACCAAACAGATTGGGGACAATAAACAAATGCTTCTCCGAAGAAACGGTGGAGGAAATCATTTTGTCCTTGGTGAGTATATGAATATGAATACACACGCCGACAGCAAATTGACCCTTAATTTGCTTTTCATCAGTAATTGAAATGATAGAACTTCCATTATTTTGTAGGAAAAGGAAATGAGGATTAATGGAACAGATAAGTGGATGATGGAGGCATTAAGTTGCATGCGTTCATCTAGCCCGACAGCCCTCAAGATATTTCTTAGATATGTAAATTATTATTAACAAATTGCATGCACTTGATGATGATTAATTAATAAAAAATACTGCAAGAACAAAAATGGAATTTGAAATTGAATTTAAATTTTTTATATTTATTAAATTAAATTTTACTTATTTTATCATTATGTATTTAATGTCAATTTTTTATTTGTATTTATAACTTAGTTTTAAATTTTATTTTCAATGCATATAATATTTTTATTAATTAATTATTAATTTGAGAAATTAAAGTGGACACCCGTGTTAATTAGGTAAGAGAAGCTCGGAAGCAAAACATTGGACAATGTGTTGCCCGCGATTACAATATTTGTGGCCACATGTTGAGAAGAAGTCACTAGATGATTTCAACGAGGTAACCAAATTCTGAGCTAATCAGTCCCAATTAAAGTTGCTTTGGCCGTTAAAATTTAAATTTCTTTTGACCTTTCTTGAATATGTAGGGGTAAAGAGCAAAGCTGATTGAGAAGGATAACAACCACAAGGTACATTATGTATTGTTTTGACTTTTATCTTATATTATTTTATTTTTTTTCCAACGAACACTGTGGCTTAATTTTTTTTCCATCTCTATGCGGAAACAAGTGGGAGCCTTCGAGACTGGAGGAGGTCAATGGAAAAACGGTTGATAAATATTTCAGAAGCTTTGATAATAAGGAATATTGGAAAAATCAACTAGTACTTCCTCATAGATCCAAAATATCAAGTAGATTATAAACTGAAGAAGTTGTCTCGTCTTGGGAACTAAATTAAATATTCCCAAATTTATTAGAAGAGTGAAAATATTTTCTTTGTAGGCATTATAATAATTCTGCTTCAGTGACAGCACAAAAATTTGGATTAATTTATAATGTCCATCCTATTGAACAGGGTTAATTATATGCAGAAAGTGGCAATCATACAACAAACAGCAGCAAAAAATCCAGAAAATATAAGCTTGAATACGTGTGTGCATATGTGTGGGCGCACATAGACACACACATATATATAGATGGAAATTATTAATCTCCACATTCATATTTGGAAATTAGTAATATCTACTTTTTTAATTAGATAAAAAATTATATTATTAATTTAATAATAATAAAATAATAAAAATATTATAATTAATTTGTCACCAACATTAACTACTTAATGTATTTATTATATATGGAGATGAAAGAATGAGTAGAATCGACTTTCATATTTTATATTGATATCTCTCTATTTCTTATTATTTTATTATTATTATTAAATTTTAACGTAATTTTTTTATTTAAATGAAAAGTGAAAGTTGCTAACCTCTGTATATGAATGTAGAAATTAACATTTCCCTATATATATAGGGATCAACTGACACCGACTTTAACTTGATCCAATTTGTACAAAGCATGCATATTAATTACTAAAATTGACTTTAATGATGGAAGAGAATTGATGTCTAAGTCATTTAATTTTTGTTTCTCTCTCTTAGGATTTTTTTTTTCATTTTTTTTTCAATTTGACATTCTAATTTATTTTTTTCCAATTTTGAAAATTTAATTTTTCTAATAAAATTGTAATCGCAGATGAAATGAAATGTGATTAAGATTTCATTTGTTTTATATTAATATTAGGAAAAAATGATATGACTTTCTTTAATTTTGTGTAATTAAAATCATAATGATTTTGTGTTGTAAGAATTTAATTTAGATCTTAAATTTGAGAAATTGATTTAATCTTAGCACAATTAGAATTATAATGTGTCAAAAAAATTAGAAAGTTTACAATAGTATTGCATTTCAAAAAAATTCCCCACCTAAAATTAGAAAAAATTAAATTAAATATTATCTCTATTTTTTCATAAAAATTTAAGATTCTTTATTAACAAATCTTTTTCTTCCTTTTTAATATATATATATATATATATATATATATATATATATATATATATATATATATATATATATATATATTATACAATGTCATTATCACTTTAAGGATCATGAGATAGTATTACTTAAATTTTGATATTAAGTGAATTGATTTTTTTTATCTTTTTTATATAAATCAATTAATATGTTTTATGTAATATATTTTTTTAAAAAGGGAGAGAATATTACAAAAAAAAGTTCTATACAGACAAATCTCGTCATTTTTATAAATTCCCATTGTCATCTATATATCTATTATAGGTGATATTATTATCTATATTGAGTCTTTTATATAAATTTGTATGTGTTTCAACCTACACAAATAACTTTTTACATTGTCTATATAAGTTACATCTATATAAATAATAAAGTCATCTACATAGGACAAGAAAATAGTTAATATTGTCTTACTTATATAGAAAACTTTTGTTTTCTGTATAAATAAACACCTATATTACCTATATAAATGACAATCACCTATGCAGATAATAAGAAGTGTGAATAGTATAAAAAAATTTCAATCCACACTAAATTTTTTTTAATAATTTTAATGATTTTATTTGTGAATGAATGGTAAAAAAATTTAATACACATTAAAATATTTTTATAATTATTAATAATTATATAAAAATATTATAATATCAATTGTAAAAATAAAAAAAATAAACTCCTAATAATATATAATAAAAAAATTTCACATCCATACATAACAATATGAAGTATCAAATAAAAATGTAAATGTATGATATATATATATATATATATATATATATATATATATATATATATATATATATATATATATATATATATATATTATCCATTATTACTTATATTTTTAATATTTTAAATTCTTAAATTACAAAAAATATAATAGAAATTTTTTTATTTTCATTAGTGTAATTGTGAAATTATTGTGTTATTATTTTTCAAATACTTTCATTCTTGTATAATATACTAAATTAATAATTATTATATGAATTACTTATAATATTAAATTATTATATATTTTATTATCCATTACTACTTATATTTTTAGTACTTTAAATTATTACTTAAATTACAAAATATTTCACATCATAATTTTTTTTATATTCATTATTGTAATTATCTAAATTAGTTGTTATCATTTTTTTATTGCATTGATTCTTATATAATTTAACAATTTAATAAAAATTATATAATTCACTTATAATATTAAATTATTATGCATTTTATTCTTCATTATTATATAATGATATATTTTTATTAAGTGTTAAATAGTTATTATTCAATAATTTTTATAAGGATTGAATTAAAATTTTTTATAAATATTCAAATTATTTATTTTTTTACTATTTTAAATGATTGCTTAAATTACTAAACATTTTGCATCATCAAAGATTTTATATTTTTATTTATGTAATTTTCAAATTTTATATTGATTCATTCTTATACACTTTTTAAATATAATTTAATAATTTAATTAATATAATTATTAAAATTATTACAAATTTTATTATCTTATTTTCTATCAAACTCACCAAATGTTTAACTGAAGAAGAATACCAACTTTCACAAAATATTAATTTTACCAACCAATACAATAAAGTATTAAAATAAATTCATATTCAACTATCATATCAATATCATCGAATTTTTAAAGCACTAATCATATCAAAGTGTATAAAATAATTATTTTTAAACTAAATATTATATTAAAATATGTAAAAAAATAACAGCATACTTATTATATATTTAACACAATAAATATACGTGTCATTATACAAAATAATAATTATATCAAGCTAGTTAATGAAATAAAATTTTATTTTCACATATTATATTAATACTATTAAAAATTTAATGTATGAATTTTTTTCCATATATTTATTTTTAAACTAAATCTTATATTAAAATATGTAAAAAATAATGCATACTTATATATATTTAACACAATAAATATACATGTAATTATACAAAATAATAATTATATCAAACTAGTTAATGAAATAAAATCTTATTTTCACATATTATATTAATACTATTAAAAAATTTAATGTATAAATTTTTTTAACATATCTCAATAAAATAATGAAGTAGTAATTAGAAATTTTAATAAAAAATGTAACAACATAAGCTAATTATATAACCAAATAAATATAAGAATTAATAAATAAATATAAAAAGAAAAGAACAAAATATACTTGAACTCCAAGGAAGAGAAAAAGCTCCACTTGCGTATATAAGAAATGAAAGAAATAATTTATAGGTGAGCATTGATAAATAAACTATATATAGATGATAAAAAGTTATCTTTATAGGTATTTAATCATCAATTTGCCTAAAATGATGTACATATGCATCACTTTGCCTTTTAAACCCATTGAAATGACAAAAAGTTATTTGTATATCCAAAAAATTGTTGTATTGCCTTTATAATTTTAATTCTCCAAATTTTTTCCAACCTTAAAATTTTGAACTCTATATAAACAAAGTTAATTGTGTAGAGAAAATATTTTTTTAAATTAAAAAAACCCATATAGATAATAAAAGTTATTTATATAGAGTTTTTAAATTTAAAAAAATTGAAAATCTCTATATAGATGACATTTTATTATTTGTGTAGGTTTTAAAAAAAATTTTAAACCTATACAAATGACTATTGTTGTCTACATAGAGTTTTTCAAAAAACTTAAAAACTCTATATAGAGGACGATAGTCGTCTGTATAGGTTATTTTAACCTCTTTCTAAAAAAATTTTTATAAATGACTTTTAATTATATGTATAAAGTTTTTTTTAATTTTTTTAAAAATTGAAATACTCTATACAGACAACAAAAATGATCTATATAGAGTTTTTAAATTTTTTATTTTTAAAAGAAATTGAAAAACTTATACAGTGTATAAGCATTGTCCATATATTATATAATTATTGTAGTAGAATAATTGTCAATAAAGAGTCTTAAATTTTTTTAAAGAAATAAAGAGAACATTTAGTTTTATTCCTCTCTCTCCTAACATTTTTTTTTAATTTTAAGTAGGGATTTTTTAAATAGAAAATTATTGTAAACTTTTTTTTTCACAAATTACAATTTTAATTTTGCAAAGATTAAATTGAATTCTTAAATTTGAGATCTAAATTAAATTCTTAGCATACAATAAATAACCATTATGATATTAATTACTCAAAATTGAAAAAAAAAAGGTCTAACCAATTTTTTCCTAATATATATTAATATAAACAAATGAAATCTTATTCACAATTCATCATCTCATTTTGCAACTATGATTTATTAGAATTGTTCCTATTATTTCATTTTCACAACACATAAATTTGATTCTTTCCTTCCTAAAATAATAATTAAATGAGTATAATGTATCCATGTTTATCATAAATTATGAATATTTATTGGCTACTAATGAGTTATATTGATTCTAATCGTAAATATTTATAATTTACATAATTTTGTATGACAAGAGAGATAAAAAAATTGAATAAAAATAAGTTAAAAAATAAAGCTTACAATACTTGTGTGCTCTAAAATAAATTAGAATTAAATGAAAATGTTAAAAGAGAAATAAAAATTAAATAAGTTAGACATTACTTCTATCTCATCATTAAAATCAAATGTCTCTTATCATTAAAGTTAATTTTAGTAATTAATATGCATAAATTATAGCCATTAGATCAAGTTAAAATAAATAATGGAGATTTGGCATAAATTTTTTAGACTTACATGGATATCAATTAATTCATTGATTTGACCAAAATGTAAATATGTAAGTTATTTGTGGGAAATAATAATAATAATTGTGTAGCTTCCATATGTCTCCTTTAATTAGCAAATGAAGTCTAAAGGTCACCATATATTAATAGTTAATCAATCATAAAGTTTAAAAGTCTTTCTAGAATGTATCTCTTTATATAATTTATTAAATATTTATGTCTCTTGAATTGTTTTTTATATCTACAAATACCTTTGATTGTAATTTTTTCTATTCATTCTAAATCTATGAGGCATAAATTAGTGTAATATATAATATATTTTATAAATATATGTTTCATATTTTAATATTAAAATATACTAAGTGATATCAGAGCTTGGTAAAAAGTATAAAGAAATGAATGAAATTCCTTTTCTAACAAGAAAAAGTCATGATAATTGGTTCATTGGTATGAAAGTGTTACTTAGTGAGCAAGATATTTAGGAAAAAGTAAAGAAAGGCTACTCCACCATGTAATGAGGTTGCTTTGTCTAAAAAAGAAAAGGATATTATGGCAGAGGCGAGGCAAAAAGACCAATTAGCCTTTATATTTATCTATGAAGATTTAGATGATTTGATGCTTATAATTGTAACAATGCATCCATTGCAAAACAAAACAAGGAAAAATTGCAAAAATTTCTTAAAAGAGGAGGAACAATGGAAGAAAAAGGAATAAAAAATAAGGACCATGAAAAAGTTGAAAGTGCAAAATGAGGAAGACAAGAAGAAGGAAAAAATGGAAAGAGATATTAAGGTTAGAAAATCAACTTAGAATTATAAAGTTCAAAAAGAGTAGGAGAATCATTCATCTCATATATTTGAGGTTAAGAAGGAAGAGAACCCAAAAATGACTCAAGATTTATGTACTATCAAAAGAGAGGATGAGAAGATTACATCACATGTGAAAGGTGTCAAGAATGAAAAACTAATTCAGTGCATATATCCAAGAAAAGATGATCTGTTATTTGTCTTGTCTCTTTAAAGACAAAGAAAATGTTGTTGTGACTAATGTTAAAAAAATAGTCTATGATTTGCATTATTGTTGTTGTTGTTGTTGTTGTTATTTGAAAAAAATGACGAAGAAAGGATTCAAGATAAAATATCATATGATTTGTCTAATCTCTTTAAAGATGAATAGCTTATGGTTGTAGCCAATGATAAAGAAAAAGATCAAAACAAAGATCAAAGTCAAGGAAGATAAAAAAATTATACCATCCATGGAAGAGATGATTCCATTGCTTTTCTTAACTTCAAAGCATGAAGCATCATCAATCTTCAAAAGAAATTCGAGTGAAAAGAATATATCAATGACAAATCTCAATGAATTCTTTCTTGTTGAAATTGTTGATGCTCATGATGTGTTATGTCTCATCAAAGATGAAGATATCGTAATCAAGGATAGAGAGAAAGGTAGAGATAAAATCATTTCAATTCAAATAATGATGATAGAAGAATTTGATCAATTAGAGGAACATTTGAGAGAAAGTCCATGGAAATAGATTATGAATGTAAATATTAGAGTCAAAAGGAAAGCGCAAGAAATGGGAGTATCTAAAAAGTTATGATACCGTTCATGTCAAATGGGTACTAAAGATGTTGTAATATCAATATGTTTCCTTGAATTACTAAGTAAAGTATAAAAGTCATCAAATATTAATAATTTATTAGTTATAAAATTTAAGAGTCACCATTAATAATTTATCAATATAAAGTTTAAGAGTTGTCATTAATAATTCATTAGTTATGAAGTTTAAGAGTGTTTTTAGAAGATATTTCTTTGTATAGTTTATAAATTTAATGTATCTCTTAAACTATCTTTTATACTTATAAATATCTCCTTATGCTAAACATTTTCAACAAAGCAAATTTAAGTTCTCTTTTAAAAACTCCTCCTCCTCCTTAATAGTCTGGCATTCCATGCAAAGTGGATGGTGGGCTAAAATGACATCACCATGAGCCATTTTGATATATATCCAAAATGCATTGCCAACTTTCTCTCTCTCTCTCTCTCTCTATATATATATAATTGTCAGATCTAATCAATTAATTTAAGATTTAAATATGATTTATAAAATACTAAATTTAATTGTTTAAATAATTTGAAGTAAACTTGTCGATGGATCAAACTTAACAATTATTTTAAGCTAGTTAAGTTTCGTGCATGACAATTTGTATATATAGATAAGGCCCGCTTACATGACAGATTTTATCATTTTTATTATTTTGGTAAAGTGTAGTTAACATTCAACTACAATTCCTTCTTTTATAAACAATAAGTTACAATATATAAGGAGAGAGATAAATATGAAAAATACAACAACTCAATTTACATTTTTTTAATTTTACATATATTTTTATTTCTATTATATAATATTTTAAATTGAGAAAAATATAAAATTAATTATGTAAATTAATAATTTGATTAAGTAAAACTTTATAATTGAGAAAAAAATTATCATCTTAAAAAATGATAAAATAAATATTTGCGGCATCCTAATAGGCAAAATATTTTGGTCACTGAAATATAAATGTTAAAATATATGTCACCCCTTTATATTTTATTTCATATGGAAAAATTTTCTTAGAATTTGAAAAATGAGCAATTTAGCATTTAAATTTTACAATTGGCCGGTGTAATTTACCACATTTCATTAATTTTTCATCCAAATTCCTAACATTTTAACTATACACACACACACATCGTACGACATCATTTTTAAATCTAATTATGTAAAAATCAACTCTAATTAATTGGGTTGAACAGTAAGTTAACACTTTTAAAATTTAGAGAGAACGAAGGTCGTTTAGAAGTCAGATTACACAATATATATATATATGTATATATATATATATATATGTATATATATATATATATACATCTATATATATATATATATATACATATATATATATATAGGTTTTCTTTGCTACTATTTTTAATTTTGCACCCAAATATCTATATTTTTTATTAATTATGAAATTAATTTTATTTGGGAAAATCAGCAAATGATAAATAGGTGCATCTAAGAGTTGGAATCTGGAAGAGCTTGAGATTTAACGCACTTCCATTGAGCCAACATCAGTTATACTTGGTTTTTCTTATGCTACTTGACAAATACAACAAGGTTCTTCTCTAATAAAATAAAAACCAATGCTAAATGATTTATGCGTGATATTAACACGTCGACAAGTAAATGAGTTATTTGAAATTCATTATTGGATTTTTCAAAGCATTAATATAGGAATGCATTCGATTAATTGAGGTTAATTTCAACGTAATTGATGTTGAATAAGGTCAAGTGATAATGTCAATGACTTGGATGAAAAATTAATAGAAGGGAATAAATTGCGCCGTTGCAAAGTTTAAGCATTAAGTTATTCCTTTTCAAATTATAGAAAATTTTTGCAGTTGAGGTAAAGGGTAAGAGATCACGTGTATTTCCCCCAAATATAAAATATGAAAGTAAATTTTGGAGGCTATTGAAACATTAAATACTAGGATAAATTATACTCATTTCTTCTGAAGTATAATTTAATTATATTTATATTCCTTTTATTTTTAGAAATATACACTCATCTTCTTATTTTCTAAAAGTAGGAGAAATAAGTATATGTTTAAAATAAAAAGGCAAAGAGGTGAATGACTAATAGGAACAAAGTTAATTAAGGTAAATATATAGAGAGGATTGGAATAATATTTATTAAGGACTAAAATGAATATTTATCAATTTTTGGGGGGCTAGATGTAATTTTCTTATAAGTTTAAAGAAAACGTAGGGAAAAATTTTTGAAGCCTCGCCACTAGTAACTGAGTATATATAAAAAGGAATTAGTGTATAATTGTCATTAAATTAAACCTTGGGAATGTAAGCGCAATTTGCTCATAATATTATAAAGGATTGACTATTGAGTCAATAATCACATGCAGAAAGTAATACCTTGATATTTTACTATAAATACTATATTTTCATTAAGTTCAGCTCACCCTCTTCTCATTTGTGGAAGCTGGTACCATGAAAAATATTGCTACAGATCACTAAAGTATAAAATATCAAGAATGCTAACTTAACAGGGACTTCATCTATATATTCATGAATTAAACCGTTTCTTATAATCTAGGATCAACGTTAAACCCTACTGATACTTGTGGTTGATGGGAAACATAGGTTCTGAGAGATGGCGATTGAGTAAGAGCATTTGGAGCGGTGGCTGGATTCTGTGTTAAACTCTTCTTCTTCATTCTTCTCCTGGCCATGTACCCTCTAACCCATGGAGTCACATCCTCACTTATTTTGATCATTATGAAGAATATTATGCGATAGATGATAATCATGCTGAAGATTACACTCAGATCAATCCACTTTGATCGGTTCACATCGATCTGGAACACATTTTCCAGAATGTATTCACCTGGTATCTTTGGAAGATCTGGTGTCTGGTTGTCGAACAACAAGCCATGAAGATCATTCTGGTATTGTCCCTGAAATGTTAACAATTTTTTCCTCGTTAAATAGATCATAAACTACTTATGGCACCAACAATTTTATTAGTACCAGTATTTAATATTACCTGTAATGCCCAGAAGTGGAAACTGATATATGACATTGGGTATCGCCAGACCGGCTTTGGGATATCATGTGGGAGCCTAAAGTATCCAGAGACCAACATAAAGATACCCTGAATTTTCGAAAATAGAACAAATTATTGGTCACTTACGATTAAGATAAGTGAGCCTTAGTTGCCATCATATATCCTCTCTCATTATTAAGATTTATGTTTTTTTTTTATATATATATCAAGATTCAAGGAATTTGAATAATATGAATTAAAATGTTTTAATTTTGGAAGGGTGGTATGTGACAAAACCAAAAATAAAAGTATTAATTTGCAGAAAAGGTGTGTGATGAAAATGAATTGATAGGATTGAGGTACAATGTATGTATACCTGAATTCCTGCTCCAATAATGATACCCATGAGGAAGTTGGGGACAATACTGGCAATGGCCATCATTAAACTTTCCACAACAGTGACACTGGCATAAAGGCACAGGACAAAGAACAAATAATGCAAAAATCCAGGATGAAGGCGAACCATGAAGTAACAAATTGTTCCAGACAAAAAGGTGATTAATATGAGAAACGGCATTGCGGATAATGTGTTGCTAATTACAAATCCAATGACACCATAATGCCCATTCAGCCTCTCCCTTTGGAAAACCTGCCATTCCAGGCAGATTATTCATATCAGATTGTGACATTTATGACGTTTTCCTAAAGTATAATGCTGACTGCAGCATTTGCATGGAGAAGAATAAAACTTACTTTCATGTCTTCAACAAATGAAGGGAAGCCACCAATTGACATGAAAGTCACAAAACCAAAGACAAAAGATGCACATGAACCCCTTGCCTATCCAACGCCGAAAAAGAAAAGACATCAATTAGGGAATAAAGAAAAAACCTTAATTGATTTGGTTTCGTATTCTCAGAAAGGGTGATTTTGAGTATTTCAGAAGGATAGATCGCAATACCAAAATTGAGTTGTAACCCGTCCCAACATTCAAATAGATGGTTCCAATGCAGACGGTGACTACAATGTAGATTATAAGCCTAAGCCAGTAGTATCCAAAGTCTCTTGACATGTTGATGAATGAGCGCTTGGTTAATGTGAAGGCCTGCATGAAGAAACTAGCCTGACTTCCTCCAGCTTCTAGAACAGTTCCTTTCTGCAAATATGATTGAGGGCATACCCAGTTATGAGAAACATGATTCCAAGACTTGAAACTAAATAAACATGAATTTCTAACTTGATTGAATCTACTATCAATTGGTAAGTAGTTGTTTATAAGGACTTACAACTCTGGATATCTCATTCACTTTCTCAATCGCAGCATAGGAGTACTGAGAAGTACGATACGAGTCAGTAAGGGTTCTGATAGCTTCAGCTGTTGTGATCTTGTCCAAGGGATCATCACTCATCTCAAACTGAGAACACGCAAATATCAGCAAAAATAAATAAATAATTAAATAAATGATGATGATAATAATAATAATTTAAAGCTTAAATAGTACAATTATGAAAACTAATATCACCATGAACCTAAACTAATCTCAAGCAAATCCATTTCTATTTTTTTCTCTAAAGAGGTTATAATACTTAATGAAGGCTTAGATATAAATAACAAAAATCTAATTTAGGCTCCGTTTATTTTTTCAGAAAGTATTTTCTCTAGAAAAATATTATTTATATATAAATTAATAAAAGAATGATATACTATTATATTAATGAATTAAAAAAAAATTTAAAAATTTGGAAATGGACGAAAGCAAATATTTTTTTGAAATCGGAGAAATGATTTTTCTTAAATTTTTTATATTTAATATTAAATAAATAAAATATTTTTTTATATTATTATTTTTATAACTATATTTTGCAGAGAAAGTATTTTATGAGGAAACAAATGAAGGCTTAGATGAATTGAAAAGAAGAAAACGTTAATACCCGTAGTTTCATGGACCCTTTAAGAGAGGTCTTGACTTTGTCAAAATCAGAGTTGATGCATCTCAGAAAATGATCAGATGGGTTCCTCAAAGCAGGGCAGGGAAAGCCGGATTGTGCAAAGAACTGCAGACCATAATCACTTGCAATAAATTTTAAAAAAAAAAATCTAAATGGAAGTAATTTTAAGGAAATTAGCTCAGAAAGTGAGGATGGAAAAACATGATGCTTGCCTCGTATGCTTCTGAAGCCTGGCCAAAGTAAACGGTTTTGCCACCAGAAAGCAGATACAATTGGTCAAACAGTTCAAACACTTCACTGCTAGGCTGATGAATGGAAGCTATGACAGTTCGACCATCCCTTGCAAGGGCACGCAGTGTTTGAGTCACAAAGAAAGCCGAAGCACTGCCACCAAAAAAAAAAAAAAATTTAACTTTCCTATTAATCTGTTGCACTGTTAGAGACAAGAAAAAAAATATGTAGTTTCAGTATGAGTAACATTATGAGTTGGAAACAGATTGGTGCAAAGTGTAAACTAACATCATCTAGGTAGGACCAATATAATTCAGATTGTCATACTTTTAATTGTGGGAATGGTGACAAGTTAAGTACTATCTTTTAAATTGGAAGTTGCTTATGCATAACGAGTAATCGACCGTGCACTCGTGACAAATTTTAAATCAAATTCAAAGTAGTTCGATTTAAATTGTAATTTGCATCCAAGTACAGAAAATCCAGTTAGAAATTTATGTGTGGATTTAGTATTGTTCTTGAAATCTGTGGCCATGAAACAGCATAAAGTCAACACATAAATCATAAATAATTATTATAAAATAATACTAAAACAATATTTTCAGTTAAAGGAACAAAGAGAAGATGCTGAACCTGTCCAGCCCACTGGTTGGCTCATCAAGGAAAAGCAATCTAGGCCTCATCAAGATTTCCAAAGCAATGCTGACTCTTCTCTTTTCTCCTCCACTGATCCCACGTAAATGCCAGTTTCCAATAACTGTATCAGCACAATCCTGAAGGCCCATCGCAATAATAGTGCTCTCAACCAGAGCTCGCTTATCAGACCATGCCATCCTATCAGGCAAACGGAGCTGAGCTGAATACGAAATGGTTTCTCGAACCGTCAAGGTACCGATCAAGTTGTCATCTTGGGTCACATATGCCTATGTTTGAATCACATAAATTGAATTACGCGTTGCCTTTTTACTCAAACTAGCAAATTATAATCCAAACAGAAATGGGGAAGAGAGAGAGAGAGAGAGAGAGAGAGAGAGAGAAGAACAGGTTCGAGCTAATTGTATGCGCAAATTTATTATCTTTTGTTAGGTATCATTAACCAAATCCTAGTATCAAAATCTAACCAGATTTAAAGAAAACAAAGAGTGTAATAGTTAGATCTTATGAGCATCTCACTGTTTTTTTTATTTTTAATCCATCAAAGGGACACAATGCTGGGCTAACTCGTTCGGTCAAACCTCATGCATTCTACCAAGAAGTTACGAGATTTCAGTTGATATTTCGAAAGAAACTTCTGAAACAGGGATGAATATCAGAGTCTGACAAGCCTAATCTACCTGAAAGGGTGGTCGAACAGAGCAGGTACAGTTGTAGGAAGACAATCAATCATGAAAAAGAAAGAGACTCACTGCAGTGCCAAAAGAGAGTTTGGCTTTGCGACCATTGAGGAGGACGGTGCCAGAGAGGAAGCAATTAGAAGCGAGACGACTAGACAGAGCATCAAGTAGAGTGGATTTGCCAGACCCAGAGGGACCCATCAGTGCAGTGAAGGTTCCAGGCTCAGCATACCCAGTTAACCCCTCTAGGACGTTCTGGGTCTCTCCATTACTGAGAGTCACCATCACCGTGAGATCCTTCCATGTGAGCTTAGCTGAGACATCTCCGATGAAGTCTGTGTTATAAGCCTTTTCCCTCCAGATGGTCTCGCTCAAAGGGCTCAACCCTGGCAGTGCTGCTCCATTCCCTGCTGGTTTGCTTGCTTCTATCTCCATCTTCACGTGATTTGTTATTGTGTTTCTCGTCTTGGGCTAAGTAAAGTTCTCCCCTTTTTCACTTCAATACAATATTGCCCAGATAGTTTTCTTGTACTGAATCTCAATTATTTGTACTTACCAAGGCAGGAGAGTAAAGATTGGCTATGAGAATCCAAGCAATGATCTCTTGAAAAAGGAGCCCAGAGTGAGCATTTAAACAGAAAAGGAAGAAGCTTGGAAGAAAAGGAGCAAGAGGATAAGGAAAGTGTGAATGGTGAAATGGCAAGTGTATGATGAGGAAGGGTTTGACTGAAGAAACTTAAGAAAAGAGATATGATCCCATGCAAAAAGAGCCTCTTCAATGAAGACAAAGCTTTGATTTTGGCATGAATGAGAGAAAAAGCATGAAACTTGATTGGAGGCAAAGAGATTAATATTCTTACAACTGATATAAGGAATGAGCACGCACGATGCCACCCATTGTCCTGAGAGCTAAATTTCAAATGGCAAGTAAACTACAAATAAGGGCCTTGAGAAGGCAGGAAATTCTATTCCTTGGTATTGAGCTATTAATTGTTTCAGCTGGCCGTTGGTTGATGCATTAAAAGCAAGAACCGACCCCTCACCCACTAATTAACTCGAGCCATGTTACAGAGCCATCCTCTGCCCATCTGTTATGAAATTTTTGTTCAATTTATCTTACACCGAAATTATAGAAAGAGACGTACATAATATTTAGGGGAAGAACGAAGAACCAATTCCATTAAATTTTAGTGGGTCATGCTTGGAAAAAGGGAATGGATACTACTTAACATACATTATCAATTTAATTAATTATTTTTTTAATATTTTTATCATAATATTATAATATATTATTTTATTTTATTTTTTAATAATTAATTAAAACTTTATATGTTTAATTTAATTTTTATTAATTACATAATACAGAAATTATTTATTAAAAAACAACAAAATAAGCTAACACATTATAATAGTATAATTTTTATTTTAGAAGATTATAAAAAAAATTATATAATTTGATAAAATAATAAATTAAATTAATCATTGGTATTAATTTCAAATTTTGTATAATTTAAAATGGTAATGTTTAAATGGCCAAAATTAAAGAAAGTAAAATCTAAGTTCTATAAAATTACAGGAGTATTTTGCATTTTTAAAAAAAAATGCCAGGAAAGATTTTATCTAATAATTATAAGATTAATTGACGTACATAGAATTTATATTTATTATTGTTTTTATTTATTTCTCCAAATTAACGATAAAATACATCTGTATAAAGAAAAATTTTCGCTGGCCGTCAACTCTGTTCTCTCTTGCACATGAATGCACGCATTGTGTATGAATAGGGCGAGTGAATTTAAAATGCTTCATGAAAGCAAGGCAAACCAAGTCAAATGATAAAATCATCAATTTGGATTTTAAAATTATAAAATGTTGATAAAATAATTCATAAATTATATCAAATATCAATTTTGGTCTTAAATAATAGTTAGTATAAATATTTAGAAATAAAATTATTTGTACAAATTTATATGAAAAAAATAAAATTATTTATATAAATTATTATTTAAAAATAAAATCAATTGTTTAATATAATTCAAAAATTATTTTATCAACAAGTCGTAATTTTGAAAACAAAGTTGATAATTTTATGTGGATCATACCAAACCCTTCTTTATTGGACAAGAGAAGTGGTACTGACTAGATATCGAAAGATGAATTGAAAGAGGGCTTCTTCGTGAGCTGATTGAATGGTCTGCCATTTAATACAAGTAGTTTTGTTTTGTGAATGAATGAATGAAGATGGGCAACAAAAAATTCTCCGAAAACTTAGAGCACAAATTCAACAAGACCCTTCATTTTAATTTTCTGGTGGGAAGGAGTTGGAAGGTTCAGAGGGTCCAAGTCATAAATTTCTTCTTCTATATCAATTTAGATTAGACTAGACGGAACTTTGAAACCTAATTCCCCAAGCTTTGCTCTCCATTACACATGCTACATAGCTTAAAAAAAAGGAAAAAAGCTTACCGTTCAACTTGGCTAAATAAATTTTCTTATACAAAATGGGGAAAATAGATGTTTTAGTCAATATAATGTTATTAAATTTGTGATTTCTTTTCTATATTTCTCATATGTGTAATTAAGTCTCTAAATTTCAAATAATTTGTAACTAACTTCTTGTTAAATTTAATTAACTTAATTGTATATATCATTTTTTGTGTCAATTAAATTTTACATGTTAACAATTTATTTTTGCTTAATCACTCAAATTCATTTATATCCACCAAAATCATTCTTCATCAAAATTAAAATACATTTCAGAGCTGTTCGGTTCAAGATAATAAAAAAAGATAAAGAAAATTGAGAATTTTTATTCCTTTTATATGTATTTGATTGAAAAATTATTTCCTTTTCTCATTTTCCTTTAATACAATTACTTCAAATAAGATAATAATGAGTCCTTCAATTTCTTAGGAAATGCACTTCCCTCATCTAGGTTTTAATTTATCCTCTTTAATAATAATAATAATAGCAATAATAATATCGATAAAGAAATACTATTAAATAAGAAAATAATTAATAAATTAAAAATACTAATTATTTTATTAATATAATATAAAATTAATTATTATTTTACAATAATAAATAATATAATTTAAAAATAATAATAAAATATTAATAATGCACAATATTAAGATAAATATTATAAAAATAATAATATTAGTTAATTATAAAATAAATAATAAAAAATAATTATAAGTAAATAGCAATAATTATTAAAATAATAACAAGTAATAAGATGATAATTATAATAATAAATATAATCATAATAAAAAATAAGTAAATTTTCTTTCAAATGTATCAATTGTTAACAAAGTGAATAAATGGAATTAGATATGAATCAAATAAAATGGATAACCATAAAATATTGATTCATTTTCCCTTATTACCTTTTTGTTTAGGATTTAGGGTTCCCTTTCCCCACACGTGGCTCTTCCAATTTATTGATTCCTTGATTTTTCTAAACTCCTATTCTACGAGACCAGTGGAATCAGCCTATAGAATTTTAAATTCTAATAATTTTATTTTAATTTTGAGAGGGAATGATTTTGGTGAGAATAGACAAATTTTAATAACTATGCAAAGATAAAATGTCATCTTATAAAATTTTAATTAACACATAAGATGAGATATAAAATTTTATTAGTTAGCTTTAACATCAGTTAAGACAAAAAAAATTAATTATAAATCATTTGAAACTGTAGAACTTAATATACAAATTAGAACTATAAGAATAAAAATATAAGTTTAGTAAAAATATAAAAACCGAAATCTCTATTTTTCCTAAAAAAATAAAAAAATGAAAACTCGTGTTTCTGAATGTAGAGATAAAAGTCTTCCTTCTTAATCATCATGGAATGGCATTGCGGTGGTAACCGTAACAGGTGACAATTGGTATTATTCATATCAATTCATTGATTAAACATATTAAAATGAATCAGCATCTTATTTATTTAATAATTTTAATTAATAAATTTTACTTCTTAAAATTATTTATTAAATTTAATTATTTTTATTATTTTATAACAAAATTTTTTAATTATTAATAAAATATTATTTTAAATTTTTATTATTATTTTATTAAAATAAAAATTTTATATCTTTATTATATATACTTATTTATTTTTAAATTATTAATTATTTTTTAAATAAAATTTTTAAAAATTTAAAATAAATTTTTAAATAAATTGATATATCAACGTGAACCCAAATAAATATATAATATTTACGTCAAATTATCACGTTGCATAAGAAATTGCTACTTCTAACTATAAGTGCACCACTGGTAAGATAGGTATATCACATAAAGCAGCAAGAAATATCCATGATTTGTGTGTTCAACTAACTTCTCTTTGACTGTTAACAACCTTAATTAATAATAAAAGCTCCTAGCTAAAATAATAGTGATAGAGAGAAAATACCAAAAGATGCTGGCAGGAGGAAGGAGTACACTTGAATGCATCACAATAAGAAAGTAACTTGATGCCAAAAATTGCAACTACATTTGGGATTTATGGGGAAAAAAAGCGGAAAGATGGTGTGCGAAAAGAAAATTTGTTGAAAATAACCTTTTAAATCCTTTGATGTTATGGAAAATTAAAGATTAAAAAAGTGTCTTGAGGATCGACAAAAATTTCTCACCAAATAGGTATAGAAAATAGATAAAAAAATTTATAATGTCAATTGTTCTTTTATAGAATTTATCAGACAACTTCATTAATTTGCGATAGAAAAAAATTTATAATTTAATAAATTATTTTTTATTTTTTTATCTTATAATCAAATTAAGTGAAAAAGTAGTTTTCCATATATTTTTATTATTTTTCATATATTTTTTATATATTCAAACAATAGTGAAAAGGTAATTTTTTATATATTTTCTTTCAACTCAAAGTTATTTGGTTGATATTAACGAATTAACACTTTTGTAATATGTTTTGTTTAATTTAATTCTAAATTTTTATAAAATATTTTTAAAATGATAGATATTCACTTCAAAATTGTAATATAAAAAATAAAAAAATATCAATAAATTTTAATTATCTCTAATTATCTCTTTATAAAATTATATCTTTAATCTCTCTTTCCATCACATATTTTTCTTTTAATTGATAATTTCTTATTTTTTAAGTTATTATAAAAAATTAAAATATATTTATATAAAAAATTAAGATGTCTTATATATATCTTTAATTATTTTAATATAATTAAAATAGAATTAATTTAAATTAAGAAAATATTAAATAAATAATTAATATAATAAATAATTAACTCTATTAAATTTATATAAAATAGATTAAAAAATACAAATTTTTATGCTTACAATTAAATATTAAAATAATAAATATAAATTAATATTAATCTAATATAATATATATAGCAAATATAATTATATTTAGAATTAAATTTTTATTATAATAATTTTTATCATTATATTTATAATATAATATTTAATTATTTAACATAAATAATTTTATATAATACTCATGAGAAATTCATCCTACAAAGGTGGCATGAATAATCAACTTTCATGGTTTGTGGAAAGCATTAAATTCGTAGATAATCCAATAACTTAAATACATCTTTATCTCATAAAATTATATTTCTCATATTATTTTTGTGAATCAAAGGATTGCTTCTCCTTTTTTTTTTTCCTATGAAATAAGAGGAAATGGTAAAGCCCTTCTTTTATTAATACTAGTCACACATAGAGGTGAACCTAGTTTTACGTACCGATGAGGGTGAACAATCTTTACTCATTATTTTTGAAAAACTCAAAATTATACAATTCTTTCATTTTTTTTATATATCACTTAAAGTTATTTAAATAGAGGTTAAGAAAATGAATTTATTATATTTAATTTTATTATACTTTCTAAACTTATCATTTACTTTAATAATGAAATGAATTTTATGATACCTTAAAATTTTCAAAATTTAAAGTGATAAGAAATTTTCAAAAATCATTAAATTGAAATTAAATAATTATGAACAATTTTACAATTTTAATTAAATAATTTTAATTTAACAATTTCAAATTTTACTACTTCATTTCAAATTTCAAAATTTTGAGGATAACATAACAAGCACTAAATAATAAAAATTTACTCCATCATTATAATCACAAAGTCAAAGGTGGTAAAGAGTGGAAAAAATATGATGAAATAAGTTTATTAGAATTTTTTATAATGAGAATATAAAATATTTAAGTATTATTAAAAATAAAAAATAATTAGTACTTTATTAAAATTTTAGAACGATAGATAAAAGAAGGATAAAAGAAATTCTTGGGACGACAATAAATAGAAGAGAACGGATTGATTACAAAGTAGCGGTCCACATAGAGTTCATAAAAGGAGATGGCATTCATGGATATAGGAAAAACTACTTGTGGTTGAGGTGAAAAAATAGCCCATATTTGGCTGTTCATTTACGTGTTTTTTTTTTCACTTTATTTATTTATCACAACAGCAGCAGATTTCCTTTCCTTTTTATAAAAAAAATACAGGGAGATTTTTTATAGAGAAGTAATTTATCTATTTTTTAGTCAATAAGTAATATTCTATATAAATAATATTCAAATTTGATTAACTAATTGTAAAAGTGTTCGGCACTGCTACTCGCTTATGCATCACTAACTTATAAAACTGGTAACATACTATTAATGTAAATAATAATTTGTAATTTTGTACGGTTCTTTTTTGACATTTTATCTTTTTTTAATTATAAGAGTAATTAAACTATTAAAAATATATATATAAAAATATGAAATCGGATCCTGAATATAATAAAAGATATAGATTCTTCAATGACCATTGAATTTCATTTAAACCAAAAGCTTTTAACGATTTTTTACCTTTTTATTATGTAAAAAAATAATATGATCTTAGTTATAAGTTTTAAATGTCAAAAAAAGAGGATACATGTAATTTGTACCTTAAAAACTCTACCTACCTGAGCTTATTTTCCACCCAAATGTAATGAAATATATCACATGCATTTTATGTATTCTTCTCCTTCTTCCTTTATTAAATTAAAATGACTTTCTAAAAATTTAATATATGTTATCTTGTCATGACCCAATTCAAAATACATAATCAATGTAAAAAGTTATTAAGTGTAACTGTCTACCAACCTTTTATACATGTTTAATAAAATGCCGAACATGCAATTATGCATAATTTACCTAATTATCATAATCATATTTGAGTATGCATGCATCAACAAGTACATGTGCACATTCAAATCAATTGTTTCGTAATTTATTTGAACATCAAAATTTTTTAATGGATCTATTTCTAACTCACTAGATGGCATCCAAAAAATGTATGGGAAAAAGATTCTCAAAGAATAGAAGAGAAAAAAAAAAGAGTAAATTCCATTATAAATCAGCAAATAATTATTTTAATTAAAAATGAATTTATTAAAAATTTTGATCATTCATATTTTAGAAAATACTAGGGTAACTTTTCTTTCACCAAGTGAAGTGATGGTTTATCATACCGTAATAGGAGGATATATTTTCATTTTATAGGGTGAATTGAACTTTATTTATTGATTTTTAGAGACACATCAAGATTACATGCTTACATGCCATAATAGAAATTTTCATCATTAATACCAAGATAACAATATCATATTTGGAAAATCCATTTTACGTATATTGGTTATATTTGAAGTTTCATATATTGAACATGCAACAATTTTTCAAATGATTAAAATAATTTTAAACGCAGCAATTAAATAAACCTGCGGTATTTACAAAGAATCTGGCTCCATACTTCATACTGGTAGATGACCGCGCTTCCATGGAAAACGTTCGAAGGGGAGCTTTAGACAGAGCATTGAAAAATAAATAAATAAATAAATAAAATAAAGAAGGGAAATAGAACAGGTAGAGGGAGTGACAACCGGAAACGAAACAGAAATAGAAAAATATATAAATAAAATGAAGTTTTCCTTAATTTAAGTTCAAACATTATTGAAAAGATATTAGTAAAATAAAGTAATATGTTATTTTCAGAACATAGAAGAAAATCATAAACATGTCGTTTTTATTTTTTAGGTTGTTTTAATTATAGTATTTCGTCATAACATGATCATTTAATTCGTACTTTATTAAAACGACATTTATTGATTATAAACAAAATGTTGGAAGTCACATCAATCAATTACAAATATATTAAGATTAAACGTGTTGAACCTGCGAAAATACACAAATCTCGACTAACACAATTATGTTGAAATAAGGAGGAAAAATGCTGTCAAATTAGAAGGCAAATTTCTACTGTGACTCTTATGTACAGGATTACAATTACGGTGCAAGACCTTTATTGTTGATAAATGATATATAAAGTTATTTGTAATTTTTAATACTTATTTTATTGGAAAAAATAACATATAAAAATATGGAGAGCATATTTTGAATATATTTATATTCTTATTCATTTTTTTAACTTCATTTGGCATACACGAACTTTAAATATAAAGGTATATATATAGTTATTAAGTGATTTTTGGAGATAAAACTATAACTTTAAATATATGAATTTAATCATACATAAATCATATATATCTAGATATATAAATTTTTACATTCAAAGTGTATAGTCACACACAGTAAACCTAATTAATATAAAATAAACTTAAATATTTAAAAGTTACAAAATTACTATCTTCAATACACTCTTTCTTTATTCTTTTTTTTTTCATATTAAAAAAATCATATATTCTTATAAACAATTGTTGCCATTCAACGCACATTAGACAACATTATTCATGAGGAAAAGAAAATATCTATGTAACTTTTAATACATTTTCCACTTAATTGTATATTTTTTTTGTGTAAATTATAACCCTTCCTTAAAAAAGAAAAAAAGGAACTACATAGATACTAAGCAAAGGGTAGATACCCCCATAAGATGACCAAAAATTAAATAATCTAATTTCATAGGAGGACTTCTCAAAATGATTAGACTCAAATCCCTTTTCAAATTGTAGTTGCAAGCCAATCTATACGAATATTTTTCTCCATAAGTGTATAATATAGTCACTTCTTTGTTTCTAGCAAGAAAGTTTTGGCATTATAGCATGAGAACTTTAAGTCCCTCCATTTGTATCATCTTATGGTCTTAGGCTTCAACAAACAACATGAAATCTACCTCTAGAAAAACTTTTGCAAATTCCAAGTATCAAGCCAAATGAAGATCATAAATAGGCCCCAAATTTTTACAATAAAGGAAGAACAAACTCTCAAATTACAAGTCATCATGTCAAGCACCCTTATAATTCCTAATAATGCATCCACAATCTACAAGACACATGCTATTTTTAGATGCACTATATATATTAATCTTAATCCAACCCAAAGGAAAAGGGGTTCTGTTTGATATTTAGTTGCTCAAAATGCTTCTATTGTTGAATGGAACAATAATTAGCTACTATTATTTTTACTTCCTTAGCAAAATTCAAAATAATTGTTGTTGGTTTGTCCGAGAAAGTAAAGAAAGATTCAAATATGTTTTTGTTCCACCATTTCCATAACATCCATATAGCCATATATACCCTAAACTAAAGCCCAATCTAGATCTTCATTCTTCCCCATCTACACAATTATAACTTTCTCAAATCACTTGGTGCCTTCAGCTCTATAAAAGAGAGCTTAATAATTAATGGCTACCAAGCTACTTCACATTAATTAGCAACACTACAATCTCATAATACATGAAAAGTATCTTTTGCATGAGAGTTATATATATTGCAAACAACCAAACCTATACTTCTTCTATGTTTAGCCACATTAGTCAATAGGCTATTTTTATAACTTTACCAAAAGAAAAAGTTTATTCTTTCTAGTCCCTTCTTTGCCCAAAGTCTCTTTTACAATTAATCTTGTTAGCTTCTATCAAAATTGGCTCTTATAATGTAGGCTTATTTAATGAAAAATTCTCCAAACAAAGAATGCTTCCATCATATAGATTCTGGACCAATTTGTTGAATAAGAGATAAATTGCATGAAATCACTATACCATATATAATAGTAACCACTGGGATAATAAATTTAAGTCCCAAGCTCTATCTAAAGTAACAAATTGAACAACCATATGTTGTATAAGACAATTAGGTAGTTGATGAAGTGCTTAGTTGCTAGGAACAAATTCATCAAGCTAGTAATTTTCCTAAAAAAGAGTTGAATTACTATCATTTAGATTTTTTCCTATGTCTTCTTTCATATGGATTCAAAATTATCCCAAACATCTCCATAACAATGAATTTGTATTTTAGACTATAATATCTTAAGTCTAATCATAGTTCCTTAAGTATTTATCTATTAGGACTTATGCCTATAACCTTTTATTACCACTAATAAGCTTCTAACCTAATTTTACCAAGCACATTTCATTCATAATTTTTAAATTTCAAAGGCCCAACCCTCCTAGTTATTTTGATTTTTTCATCACATCTGAGGAAATAATGTGAATTTTCCTCTTAGAACAATGGCATTTGATCCTAAAGAAGGTAATATGAGGAATTGCTATAAATTGCATAAAATAAGTAGGAAAAGCCCTTATTATAGGTTTAACAAGGATAAGCCTACCTTCCATTGCTTTCCACCCTACCGCTCTACCCTACACCTGTTTCACATTATGAGAATATGTGTATCTTGTCACTTTTTTAATGAATCAAGGGCATCCTTAAGTACATTCCAAGATCTATCAATATGGAGAATCCATATTTACCAATAATTTGTTGTTATAGATCTTGTTTAATGTTTTTAGAAACAAATGTTGGTTTTAGATTGATTAAGCCTTTGTCTCGACATTTTAAAGAATTTATTAAGGCAATTCATTAAATTTTCTATTTTATTGAACGGATGCCTCTTCAAGTAATAGAATATCATCAACAAACATGTGGTGTAAAATGGCTGAACCACTTTTCCCAACCTTAAAAGGGATCCAAAGACTTTTCATCCATAGTTCAACAAATTAAATAGGATATTATCCATATAAAGTACAAAAAAGTACAAAGAGAAAAAATTATTTGCCTTATTCTTCTAGATAGGTGAAACTTTCAATTTTTCCACCACTTCAAAGAAAATTTAAGGTATTTGATTGGACATATTTCATAATTAGCTCTATTATTCTATCTTCCATTTGAAATTGAACTATGACCTCTCTTATGAATCTCTAATTCAATCGGTCATAAATTTTCTCTAGATCCATTTTTATGCAAAGAAGTTTCTTTTACTTCTCATGTTTCTTATGGTATAAATCATCTCTTAAGCAATTATAATATTATCTTATATGTAATGTTTGGGAATAAAGCTAGCCTAGAAGAGAGAGAGATCAACTCCAGTAGCAATAATTTATTTTAGATCTACATATTTGTATAATTAATTCTATTTAGTCTAGTTACCATTTATCTTAGCCATTTTTTTATATATTAATGACCAAAAAGTTAAAATAGAAAAACTTTAAGTATATTAATCCAAACTTTTTCCTAAACTTATTTGTTAGGTTCGTCTAGTTTCTTCATTATCAATTTATGCAAATTTATAATAAATAGTTGAATTATATAGGTTAATAATAATTATAGATTGCCTAAATATAAATTTGAATCCTATATGTTATCCCAGCCCAAAAAATCAATTTGTGCATTTCTTTTAATAAATAAAAAAGGTTAAAAGCCCTAAAAAAAATTAAACAATAACAATTCTTAAGGTAGGAACTCCACTAACGTCAGTTAAAAGAATAAGTTGAACATTAAAGGAGGCCTATCCAACTGAAGCAGTCTTGGATCACCCAAAAGACTAAAATTTTCCAACCAATTTGCACAGTTATTTCCTTCCCTATATTTATGACAAATTTAAAACCTTTCAATTTCTATGGATGATCTTGTAACATTGCCTAATTAAGTTATTTGTGCTTAAATTCTTAATATCATTCATCAACATGTCCATTAAAATTTTGGAGTCTAACTCCAAGATAACTAATATATAACCCATATTTTAAGCTATTATGAGACCTTTCAAAGCCCAAGCCTCTGCATAGTAGCCTAAATTCTTGCAATAACACATTTGCTAATTTCCTTCAAAGTTTCTAATTAAGTTACCATACCTAGCCCTATTTAAAGCATTATTAACTGCACCATCATAATTAATTTCAAACCATCAATCATTTAGAAAGTTCTACTTTGTATTCAGAACATGATGTACTTTTTCATTCTTTCTATCATGCATGAAGCTTGTCACTACATTTGCCTCTTTCATGTAATTCAATATATCTATAATTAGGTATTTCAACAAAGTGAACTCCCAATCAAAAACCATCTTATGTCTCTAATGCTAAGCAACTATACAATAATCACCCATTTTAATGGCCAATCTTCATCATCTTTAAACCTCATTTTCTAGTAAGTTCAACTATACCCATTTTTAATATTCAAAGCAAAAAATATGGTGCATTTTGCCCATTAACCAACTTGAGCCAAATCATTCATATAATAGAGCAATCACGTAATGTATTGAAGACATTTTTATAAACCATTGAATATCTTAGGTAATGAGAGTTTCTAATGTTCCCTCTTCCTTTTTTAGCACAAGTAAGTAGTCCATTATTGTACAAATGCAAAGAAGGAATTGGATTTTTTTACCATTCCAATGCTATATAAGTCATTATATAGGATCAGTAACAATACTATCTTTTTGAAAAGTAACCTTATATGCATTTTAAACCGAAAATCTTCCATCCTTACTCCAATGCCATACTTCTTCATCTATAATTTCCTTATCATCCAATGGGAAGGCAACTTTCAATTCCATTAAAATATTTTGGGAAGACAATTATCAAGAAAATGCTAATTCCGATAGTGTAGTCTACTACTTAACTCAACTATAATAGTATTAAAATGATGCAAAATATGGCCAATAAAACTATTCCAAAGACAAGAATCACTAATACACAAATCATCCTAAAAATTAACTAGCTTACCATTACTAATATGTCATCTAGTCCCCTCTGAACAAACGATGCCAAAGCTTACAAAAAGCTTTCCATAACTAAGAATTTCCATTTTTCATAATAGGAACATTATTTAGAGTATCTTTAAGATACTGACGAGATAAGACTTAAGCCCACAAGTCAAAAGATCCTAGGTAAAGCTATTATATTGATTTTAGCACATAAACATAATTCGTGTTCTTCAATTCATAAAACCCAATCCACTAACATCTTTATTTTGGCAAAATTTCTCCTAAGTTATTATATGAAGTTTTCTTTCATGAATGTTATGACCTAAAATAAGGATCTTTCATATTTTTCAATATCCATGGAAATAGTATCTAGAATAGCAATTATTTGCATAATATAACTAGAAAAGCCTGAATATCAAATTTTGCCAGCACCACCCAACCAGCCATAGACAAGTAACTAGCTTGCCATCTTACTAAATGATTTTAAACTTTTTTAATGAGATAGCTATAGGTAGTTCTAGTTACTCCTTTTTAAACCAAAATACTTCCAAGTACATGCCAAGACCAATAGAATGAGAAAAGCCAAACCTATTAAAAATCTTATTTTTAGTCTTTACTTGCACATTTCTAGAAAAGATGTTTATTTTAAAATGATTGATCTTTTAGTTTGAGATCTTACAAAAAACTTTAAGATAATTCAGCATAATATCAATATGAGCCTCTAAAGCTTCCTTAAATAAAAGTAGATCATTTGTAAATATCAAGTGAGATATGGGAGGCACTAATCTGCTCGCGTTCATGGGAATTAATCTTTTCTTTCAACGATAACTTATCCATACATAAAACAAAAATATAAAAAAAAGTAAGTTACTTGATAAACTTTTTTAGGAGGGAAAAACTCTTCAATTTTGCTTCTATTCCATAGCAACATTCATAGAAATTAAATAAATGAAACCACATGATAAGATTAATGAATTGATTATTTATATTGTATCCTATTTAAAATCCTAGTGGAGATTGTGAAAATATTGTAAAGTTAGGTGGTTGTGAAATCTTAGTAGAAAATTATGAGAATCTTGTAAAGTTAGGTGATTGTGAAATTCTGGTAAAGATTGAAAAAATCTTATAAAGGTAAATGGTTGTGGAAATCTTAGTATAGATTGATAGAATCTTATAAAGTTAGGTGTTATAACTTGGTGAAAAGTTAGTGGATATCTCAAATGATACTTAGTAGCTTAAGAAAAAAAGGAATAGATTTAAAAGGCATTCTTTTTGGACAATCAAGCCCTTTATAAAAAATTCTTGGTATTTTTTTACTCTTTGCTTATTTCTTGTTTTTAAAAACAGTATTACATCAAATAAAAAGAAGTTCACTATTTTTCATCACATTAATCAAAGATACATTTTGAAATACTTTTGATAAATATTTTAATCATTATTAAGATATTTTATATTTTGAAAATACATATTCTTCAAAATATCAAGAGTTTTATTATTGCATATGACGGTTTTATTAGTAAATTTTCATCCAAGTTTTATTTATTAATTTTTAAAAAATAACTAATTCACCTCCTCTTAGCCTACAAGTTCTATCAATTAATATCCGAGCTTGATCTCATATTTTTAAAGTCTAACAACTTTAGGAGTTAAGATTATGTTAAAGTCTAACAATTGTGTGAGTTAACATCATGTAGATAATGGAGCTTTTTAGCCAAAATCAAATACAATGGACATTCAACAACTAAAGCTCCATTCTTTAATGATGCAACTATAACTAGTGAAAGTTTAGGATAATGATTTACATTAATTCACTGACATTAAAATATAAAAATTTATTAAAGAAGGTCATAAAGTACCTACAAAATTTTAAAGAAGAAATAAAACTACTTAAGCCTAAGAAGGAATGGACAAAAGCCAATTTCAAGGAGGAAGCAATACATGTAAAAAGCAATAAATGCTATTATGTGTGCTGTAACACCTAGTGAATTTAAAAAAGATCTCTAAATATACTTGTGCAAAATATAATGTGGAATAAACCTCAAGTGACTTATGAAGACACTAATCAAGTGAAAGATATTAGGATCAATATGCTAGCACACAAATATAAAATATTCGAAATAGAAGAAAATTAAAAGATAAAACCTACATTTGAAAAACTCTCAATCATCATTAATGATCTTCATACATTAAGAAAAATCAAATTTGATGGATAACTAGTAATGAAAATCTTGAAAACTCTTCTAAGAAACATGGCAATCTAAAGTAGATGTCATATAAGAAGGAAATAATCTTTCCACACTTATACATAATAAGCTAAGAGGAAAAACTCTTAACATATAAAAAAATATATATAAAAGAAGATCAAGTAAAGAAAAAGAAAATGAAAATGATAGCTTTTAAAACATCCTCATAAAAAGATGATGAAAAAGGAGAATGATCTTGATTAAGAAACAAAAGAACAAGAAGATAAGTTAGCCTTTTTAGCAAAAAGATTTTTTAAAATATATAGAAGAAAAAGTAGTTTTAAATCTAAATCACTTCACAAAAGAGAGTAAAATAAAGAAATAAGCAACTAACGGTTGGTTTGCTTTGAATATAAAAAGTCAAGACACAATAAAGTAAGTATCCAAAATTAAAGAAAAAAGCTTCTAAAGAATTAACCAAAAGGAAGGCAATAATGACTACATAGGATGGTGAAAGATGTTTCATTTAAAGAATTCCTTAATAAAATTCTAATTTAATCTATCTAAGGCCTTTTCACAATTAATTTAATGGTAAAAAAACCTTTTTTACAATTAATTTTATGCATTAAGTGGATCATTATTTAAGGAATAACTATATTATCATAAATTTATTGACTTGAGACAAAACTAGCTTAATAGGGAGAGATTAACTTTAGCAACATAGGCTTGAGCTAGTTCACAATGATTTTTGCCACTGCTTTTTAAATCACATTACATAAAAAGATAGGTCGAAATTGATTAATGAACTTTAGTTTATCCATATTTTAGAATAAGATAAATAAGAGTTTTATTAATGTTGAACAAATCCTTCCCTTAAAAGACTTCTTGAATGTATTTACATGCACTTGCCCCTACCACATTCCAATTTTTATGATTTTACAAGGTTAGATAAATATTATGCTCTAGAGCTTTCTTATTACCAATAGAAAAAATATCATCTTTAATTTCTACATAAAACACTAGGGCCACAAGCTAATCATTATTTTCATCAAATATGGAGAATTTCATATAAGTAATAATTCTGAAATGATCAAATACATCCTAGAAAATAAAATTTGGTAAAATCTCTTAATTAGCTCCAAAGATCCTTTTGTCTTTCCACCTAACATTTGTTAAAATTTCTTAACATAGTGAGTTTGTTTCTACTTTTTCTAATAATTGCTTTAGTGTAATAGTATTAAGTATTGTAATCATTTTTTATCAAGTCACTCCACGCTTGACTTTTGCTTCCACACAATTTCCACCTGTTTAAGAGTTTTGGTAATATTAGCTTGTAATTCTCTCTCTTACATTTAAAATGAAAATTGAATTTTCTTTTCTAAGTCTATTGAATGCCAGCAATTCTAGCTAATAATTTTCTTCCACTTTTGAATATGATCAAAGACATTTTTATTCTACTCCATAATTGTAGAGTTAAAATCTTCCAAGGCTTTAGTAATTTCAAATTTAGCATTCTAAGAAGCAGATAAAAAATTATTAAATGATTCATGAGTTAACCATATCATTTCAAACTAAAAAAGTCAATTACTTGTCTAAAAAATGCCTCTATTCAATTTATCATGATAAGATGGTGATCAAAATAGATATGTCTTGGAATTTTAACATAGGATTTAGGAAAATAAACCTTGCAATCTATATTGCATAGCATGCTATCTAACTTCTCAATAATGGGTCATAAATAGAGTTCAATGAGACTAATCCATGTAAAATGGACACCTTTGACTTAACATATAATAAATTACAATCATAAATCCTATCATTAAAGATTTGAGCCCTTTACTAATTAAAGAAGGCTCCACTTTTTTTTTCATAAAGATCTTAAGTGTCGTTAAAGTCTCCAATTACCACCTAAGCTCCTATTATATGATCATTAATATTTTTTCAAATGGCACTGTATATTGGTTTTCATCTCACTAGAGGCGTTTGCATAAACTACAATGAAAAACCATGCCTCCCGATGTTCCAAAATGATATTCAAATGAATGAATTGGAAAATTTCCATTATTACCTCTACTTTAACTTGTGAGCCTTCCATCCAATCTAGATACTTCATAAGAATCCATTTCCTAGACCCAAGCACAAATTAAAATAACTAATATTTTTAAGAATATCTTCACCTCTACTAACAACAATTTTTATCTCCATTAAAACCAACATATAAAGGAAACTCTTATTCAACATAGTATGAATATGTGTAACAATATTAACATTGTCAGCACCTCAGTAATTCCATAACATAATTTTTTTTAAAAAAATTAAGATAAAAAAAATTAAAAAAATACTAAAACTTAAAGGAAACTAAAATTCCATAACTTAGAGCTCTATGTCTTGTGTTATTATCAAATCATGATTTTTGCTTGCTTGCAGTTTATCTTTGTTAAGAAATAACCTTTAAATTCTCTATCATTACATGGCCCTAAAACTATTTAGTTGTGGGTCAGGAGGCTTCTAATTAAGTTTAATTCAACCTTAAAGTATCCACATTTATTAAGTTTCTAGGACCATAAATAGTTAAGAAATAGCTAGAATACCCTCAACCAAGGGTTGTATCAAATTTTTAGTTGAACTTCTCACTCTAATAGCATTTTTCACATGCTGATTTCTACTACCTTGTTTGACAGAAAATAGTTTATCCATTAGATTGTATATATTATTAGGGATATTCTTCTTCTCCTTCCACAAGTGTCATAAATATCCAGAACCTTTTTTTCATGTTTGTTACTAAATTTGTTTTTCATAAACCAAACCAAAATGGCACACCTTATTACCTTTAGGTTGGACCTTGATTATGAGATAATACCCTTCCCTGATTAATTTCTAACTAATGACTTTAGAGTTACATGGTTTTTTTCATCCTTTATGCAATCATTGACTCTCTATTAATAGTTTAGCTTGAAATCCATTTATGACTCTCTTTATATGAATATTTAAAGCCACATTTTTTCTCTATCCTTTTTTCGATCTCTATCAATTTAATGGGCAATGATCCATATAGTGGTCATATTTTCTACATTGGAAACACACCATATGGATGCTCTCATACTTAATAACATAATTTTTCCTTTAATAAAGAAGTTTGCTAGAAAAGGTTTTATAAAGTCAATCTCTATACATGCCTTAGCATAATTCCCTCTAGCGTGCTCAATTATTATAGTATCAACTTTTAAGGTTTCCTTTACCTTATTATCTAGAAATGTCAAAATTTTTTCATTATACAGATAAATTGGTAAACTAGAGAAACTAATTCATATAGCAACATAATTAATGGCTCTTCCTTTAGATTAAATCAAAGTCCTACTTTCAAAAAGTCAAATAATCATCATATATAGTTTATAGTCCACCCATTAAAGCAAAGCCATAGTTTTTATCCATGCTAAATTTGACCAAAAAATAGTCATCAGTAAGGTCAATGATATCAAGCAAACCCTTCTTTACCCATAGTTGATACAATTTATTCTCTAAGGGCCTTGAAACCAATTTTCTCCTTAAAGCTTAATAATCAACAATGGCCTTTATGGTTTACTCATTCTGTCTTTCTCCTTTTGAGAAATAAAAAATCTTAGATATGGTTTACCTTGATTAGTTTTTTCAAGGATATCAAAACCACTTAAGTCACCTCTTTCTTCCTCAAGTTCAATATCATTAGTATTACCAATCCTTATCTCCTTTTCTCTTAGCAAACAAATATTATAGGATCAAGGAATATCCTAAGAGCTAGGAACATATTCACCTATAACACAATCCTCATAATTGCATCTATCCTTCTTTTTCGAGAAAACTCCATCACAATTTTTTTTGCATTTCATTATAAAATATCTGTCTCTTCTATTATCACCTCTCTCACTTCCCTCCATGAAACCTTAGGAAGTTTTTTTTTTCCCTTTTATTTTATTTTTCATTTCAATGGGTTGCATGCTTTCTCTTTTTAAAAACACTCAATTTAAACCTTTTTCATAACAATTATTAACTTAAATTAACAATTATGGATCTTAAAATTATATATTTATAATATCCTTAATTCAAAACTGAGAATTTAAGATTAAAGTCATGTTTTATGCAATAAATAAACTAATATATAATTGATTAACTTAATCAAAAAATAACAAGGTAACTTTTAGAAATGTTTTACATACTAATTTATCAAAAAAAAAGTTTTAATTTAATAAAATACCTTAAACAACTTATAACTTTCAATTTTTTTTCCAAATTCATTCTTTTTCTTCTTATTAAATTATAATTGAGGCCCTTAATAAATAATTATGTTCCTATTTTAAATAATAAATAAAAAATAAATAAGTAAATAAATATATATTACAAATTTAGTATAAGTAATTAAATAAAAATAAGTAAGTAAATAAATAAATATATGATGTTATAAATTATATTTAATTCAATTTTGTTTAATTATATCCTTATTTTAAACTATAAATATATAAAAATATGTATATAAATAAATATATAATATCACAAAATTTAATTAATTATATTTAAAGTAATTATATTTTGTTATAAATAATAATCAAATAAAAATTATATATGTAAATAAATATGTAAGGTTATAAATTTTAATTAATTAAATTTTAGATAATTATATTTTTATTTTGAATATTTTGATTATATTAATATAATATAATTTTTAAATAAATATGAATTAATTTAATTAACATTAACATATCTTTTTATATAATTTTATATTTTCAACTAATTTAATTGCTAATTTAATAAATTATTTTTATACAATCAAATAACTTATCAATTATTAGTTATTAATTAATTTATTAACTATTTAATCAGCTATTTATGAAAAATAAAATCTAAATAAATTATAATTAAAAATTAATTGACTTTTGAATTGATTAATTTTTGAACAACATTATTAATTTAAAAATAATAAATTTAAGTAGAATTGGATTAGAAATGAAAGAATTGGATTTAAAAGTAAATTTTAAATTAGAGACCACAATTAGTATAAGTAGTTACTTTGATTTGAAAGTCAGAAATATTAAACAAATAAAAAAAAGACCAAACCACGGATTATTGGATTTGGCCCAAAAAAATTGCAAATCCAAAGAACCAAATCAATTCAAATCTATTTATTTGGATTTTAATTTTGTAGCATTTTCTTGTTGGCGACGCCCAACCTGTCTAGTTTACATAGGACATAGTGAAACTTTCTAAAATTAAAATTCTCTTAGAAAGAGTTTAAAATTATTTGTTTGACGTTAAAAAAATTAATATTTTCTAAAAATTAATTTTTTCATATTTTATGTGATTAAACATTAAAAATATTATTAAAATAAAAAATATAATCTTTAAAATTATAATATAAAATTTAGCAAAATATTCATAGAATTTAAGTTTCACTAATTATGTATTTTTTCTTTGCTTTTCAAACCTATTTCTCCATACAATTTTTTAAATTAATGATTTCTTATTTTTAATTTATTTAAAAAATTAAAATAAATTTACATAAAAATGTTAAAATTTTATATGTATATCTTAATATATTTAAAATGAAATATAATTTAATGAATAAGAATATTAATTAAATAATTAGTTCTATCAAATTTATATAAAATAGACTATAAAAAAATAATTTTTATTTTTTTAATTAATAATAAAGATAATAAATATAAAATAACAAAAAATATAGCAGATACATATAAAAATATAATTATATTTAGAATTAAATTTTTATCAGTATAGTAATATTTATGATTATATTTACCATTTATATTTATGATATAATATTTAATTTTTATTTTATATAATATTCAATATAATTATTATAAAATTAATAAAATAATTATTTTTGAATAAATATATTTATATTTTATAATTAATAAATTATATTTATTATTAATAAATAGTATTATAATTTTTCAATAATGAGAATAAAATATAAAAGTGATTATTTAATAAATTAAATAGAAATAATTTTATATTTTTATTTTATAAAGTATCCTAACTCTTCTTGTCAAGGAAAAATTTTGAATCTTACTATAGTACTAAAATTTCAATATTACTTCTTATTGTATTTTGATAAATTAATTATATGGCTTCATGGTTAAGTGATTCCTAAAATTATAGGGTCATTTTTTTGACTTGTTAAAAAATAATAACAAGTAACACTAAAATTTTTAAAATTATAGTAGAACTAGAATTTTTTTCTCTTACTAGGAACCTGTAGGAAAGCAATTTTTAATAATTTACAGAAAATGATTTTTTTAAAAAAATTCATTCCCCATTTTAACAATTAGTGACTAATCAAATAATCTAATAAATTTTTATTTCCTAAGAACAGGGGTGTGCTTGAATATATTTTTATTTTTATATTTTTTAAAAATTTATTAAAATTATTTTTAAAAATTATTTTTCTTCAAAAATTATTTTTAAATTGAAAGAAAATAAAGAATAAAAGGTAATTGATGTTGTAAATAAGAAAATATTTTACTTAATTATAAAATTAATATAAAAATAAGAATATAATTTTTTAAAATATATAAAAATCATTTTTATTTTTCTATTTTTAAATTATATATTCAAAATTATAATTTTAAAAATAAATTATTAAATAAATTTTTAATTTAAAAAAATAAAAATTAATTTTAAAAATAATAAATAAACATAACCTAACATTTTCCATGTATCACGGTCCAACAACTTAGGTTAAGGAATGTGCAGTACTTAAACTCTTACTACCTGAGAATAAGTTAGTTAATTAGTCATTCATCATTCAAAGTTTTGAAAATGACAAGTAACACTCATAATAATAATAAGTACATTGAGCAATCTTAAGGTAACATATAGCACATAATAACTTGACAACCAACAATAAAGCATATAATAAGACAACAATGAATACTTGAGTAATGCAAATAAATGGGACAATAAGCGAACACAATTATAGACTAATTGTAGTAGAAATGGGCTATTTCTTTTATTCATTAATATGCCTTATTACATATTATAAAGTGTGTAGAGGAGACACCAAGCCACACACTCCAACCTTTAAGTAAGTACTAAAGGACCACCAAAATCACCGATGACTCCCCTTTAAAAAAACATTCTAAGTAAAAGCTCATCTAGTAAAAGTTGATACACTTTTCTTAAACCATCATAAAGCCTTTTCTTAGAGTTTAGGAAGGATCTACTAGCTCATAATACATCAAAACAAAGATAAAAATCCAAGGATTATAGCAATGCACTTTCTTGCTAGTACTGGACAAGTTACCTAAGGTAAAATTATATAAATACCCCCCAACACAGGAAAAATTCTTAAAAATTATACATAAGTCAAAATCCTCCCAAATCTATGCTACAAGACCTCTACATGATACTTGATTTTTGTATAAAGTTTCATCTAAATCAAAGCTTATTTGCCTTACCAATTGTATAAAGTTTCATCCAAGGATCACAACCATATGTTTTCCTACTCACACTAAACAAGTTATCCTGGATAAAATTACATAAATACCCCTAACATGGAGAAAATCCTTAGAAATTATACACAAGTCAGAATCCTTCCAAATTTGTGCTACAAGGCCTCTACATGATATTTGATTTTTGTGCAAAGTTTCATTCAAATCATAGTTTATTTGCCTTGCAAATTAGGTCACAAGGCCGACTTGTAAAATGCCAAGAAACTAAATGACCTCTCAACTGATTATAGCTCGTAGTTGAAATAGTCTTTTAGAATATTTAACCCCATTATGGCTTTAGCAATAGCATGCCATTCCAAATCACCTTTAAAACTCATTGAATACTCTCTTTTAAGCGTGTGGACTAAAATTTCATTTTTATCCAAGTATTCCATTTATATTAATTTTATTTTTAAAATAAAATTTATATTAATTTAATTCTTAAAATTTTAAGTGATAAAAAATTAAAAAAATATAAAACAATAATCTCAATTGAATAATGTGAAAAGATAATATTAAACATGAATAAAATAATTTCTTATTCTCTAATAATCCATTTTTATGATGAATGTGGAATTTAAATTTATTTTAAATTAAGAACTATTCATGATCGATCTTAATTATGAACTCTGATAAAGATTCGCTACTTCTATCAATCTTAAATAATAACTTGATTGGGAAAACTTTTTGTCACCGATGGAAAGTATTTAAAATCTTTCTTAGAGTTTAAGAATAGCGATTCTTATTTACATTATAACATTAGTGAGTTAACTTATCGTCGAGATCCATTTGTCACCATATTATTATATTAGATTACCACTTGACCTAAACTATACAGTTACTTTAATATTAGATTAAACCTTTTACATTTTATTTTATTGTTAAATTAATAAGTTCATAATAGAAAATCTAACAATCTCCTACCTAAACCATGTAATTCAATAATAGTAACCATTTTAATAAAATGTAAAAGAAAACTATGACATCTTTACATCCATTTATCTAAATTAAGATAATAAATATCTAGTAACATAAAATATAGTATCTAATAGGGATATTGATGAAATATATTATACACTTACATTTTACTGATCATATACAATATCCGATAAAGATATATGTAATTAAATTGTGTTTAATAAGATTTACATAACAAATTATGACAATGTATATAAATCTTTACACATCAAGATAAAGTATCTGCCCAAGATACTAAATGAGAATTATAATTCTCAATATAGTATTGAGGCAAGGTTAGATATCTTTATAAATAAATTACAATAAGAATGTGTACAATATATGGCAAATTATAAATATTATATATATATATATATATATATATATATATATATATATATATATATATATATATATATATATATATATATATATACATATCGAGAAAATGATTTACACCACAATACTTCGTCTAATCTACAATATTAAAACTTAACTAATTTCATATTAACTACATGATCATAATATATTTCTAACGTTAAGCTTTTAGTCAGTAGACCCGCAAGTATACAATATGTGAAAATATGTTTAATACATATAATATGCTTGCGTACCTTCTCTTGCACAAACTAATACTTTATATCAAAATACTTTGTATAGGTCAAACTTTTATTGTATAAGACAAGTTTACAATAGTAATATTGTTGTAACAGATAGTTAAAAGTCTTGAGATACTCTTAATAATCTCGACAGTAGTCATAAAATTCCTCAACCATACAACAGTACAAGTAGCTTCATAATATACAACATATTTTACTTCTATAATGGAGGTAGCTATTAAAAACTGCTTAATACTTTTCCATAACATAACTCTTTTTACCATTATAAAGATATATTCAAATAAAGATTTCTGATCATCTCGACAACCACTAAAATTTAAGTCTAAGTAACTTGTAATTGTGAAATTTCTCGATCTCTTGTAGGTCAGCATATAATATTTTGTATCTTCTTTTTGTAGCAGTTTAATTTCTTTAATTACGATTACTCGAGTATCTCCCTAACATACTAATAACATAAGCTACATCAAGATATGCATATGCTTGAGCATACATCAAGTCTAACATATGTAGGACATTTTTCATTCTTTCTATTTCAACATAATTTTGAGAACACTAGGACTTAGAGAAACTTTTCCTTTTTGAAATAGGTGTGGAACTTGAGAGCATGTTGATATGTTAAACCTCTTTAGTACTTTCTTAATATATATCTATTGAGATAAACCAAGTAAGCCTCAATATCTATCATGATGGATCTCTATCTCCAAAATATAAGAGGTACTTTGAAGATCCTTTATATCAAAATATTTATATAATATTTATTTTGCCTTAATTAGTAGGTTCACATCATTGCTTATAAGGAGAATGTCATCTACGTATAATACCAGAATGACAAAAATGTTTGCACTTTTTAGTATATAATACACTAATTCACTGAATTCTTGTTGAATTCGAGAGAAGTCACTATCTTATCAAACTTGAGGTATTACTGTTTAGAAGCTTTTTTTAAGCCATAAATGAGTTTTTTATGTTAACACATAAGGTGCTTTATTCCTTTCTCATGGAAACTGTTTGGCTTGTTTATATAAATAAACTCTGATATATTACCATTTAGGAAGGCTATCTTTACATTTATCTGAGGTTGCTTTAAATCAAAATAAGCTACCAAATCCATGACAAAATGAGTTTTTAGTTAAAATTGGCAAAAAAGTTTCCTTATAATCTATACATTCATTCTAGGTATAGCCATTTACTACCAATCTAGCCTTATACCTCTTAACTTCACCTCTAACATTCCTCTAATTTTGAAAAGCCATTACTATCTAACCGACTTATAACCTATAACAAACTCTACTAGATCCTATACTTAATTCTTATACATTAAAGAGAACTCATCTTTTATAGCATTCATCTAATCAAAATGATTTGAACCGAATATTGCTTAAGAAAAGGTTCTAAAATTAGTATTATTATTAATATCATATTCATGCCCCTATAAATATACAAGATAATCATTAGGAATTATCGATGTGTGAACTTTATGAGATCTTCTTAATGAAATTTTTTTATTTATTTTATCTAGTTCGAGATCTTCTGTTATTGGTTGTATTGGATTAATTAGTGAAATAATATAATATAATTCTTCTAATATTGGTATTAACAAAACAATTGTTCTTTCTTCAAAAAAATTCTTGAGACGTGGTATTTAGCTCCCATTATTTAACTTATTCTCAAAAAAGATAACTTGATCAGACTTAATTACTTTGGTCAAATAAGTTAAACAATAAAATCTACTTTCCCTTAAGCCATTATAATACCTAATGAAGTATCTACTAATTGTCTTCGAATCAACTTTCTTTATGGATGGAATGCATGACTTTACTTCAACTTTATAATCCCAAACTTGCAAAATGCCTTAAATTAGGCTTCTTATTATACAACAGTTTGTAAAAGGTCTTAAGCACTAATTTACTAGGAACCAAATTTAAAATGTATGTTGTTATTCTCAACACATCACCCCATATGAATTTTAGTAGTGAAGTATAAGCTAACATGTATCCCACCATTTTCATAAGAATTCTATTTCTCCTTTTTACAATTCCATTTTGTTTTAGTGCTCTAAAAAATAATGTAATTTATTTGAATTTCACAATCTTGTAGTTTGATAAGAAAAATATTTACTATTTTATTTTTTACTATTTTATGTTTCTTAAATGTTATATTTGCTTAATTTTATAAAATAGGTCTTGTTTTATAATTTTGGATTGATTTTACAAGTTTTTGAATTTATTCGGTAAATACTGGATTTTGATACTGTTTCTTTTTTTTAGTCATATCTTGGACTCCAGATGTTAGATTGATGCAAACTTTATATTGATGTAAGGCTAAAATAAAGATCTACAACTTTTATACTATAGTTAAAGCCTAGTTCAGACTCCTTCAAGCTTTTACTTAGCCGATAAGACAAGGTCATGTTTTTGTCCTAACTGAACCCATTTTTGTGTTTAGGCCATATCCAGAGTTATAGTGGTCCGATTGACCTAAAATTAATGCTCAAATTCTCAGAAGACATAAACCTACAATTTTTATGTTTATAAATTTTCCAGAATTCATCGATTTTGTAGACTTATTCTACTTGGAAGACAAGCCTACGAGAATTCACTGATTTGTCTGATGGAATTAATTGACTTGTAAAATAAGTCTGGACTTCTAGAAATTGGGATGACTTATTTTTGTGATCCTAAGAAAATCTAATCCTATTCTAATTAGGTTTTAAGCTAATTAGGTTATATAAATAGGCAAGAGGGTTAAAAAGAAGAAGACAATTCAAATACATAGAAAATTCAGTAGTACAACTCTTCTCTTTTTCTTCTAACTCTCTTTGTTCTTCATCAATGGAAGCCTAAATTTATGGTTGATTCAAGGAGTTGAGGCTCTCCTCTTAAGAATACTAAATTCTATTCATAAATCAATTTCAATCTAGCGTAAGAATTATAATGATTGCTTAATTCAGCTAATTTTAATTAATAAAATCTTAGGCAATTATTTAGTGTAGAATTCATGAATTATTGTAAAGATTTCGGATAATTCAAGGTTGAAGAATTAATTAAAAAAAGTCAAATCCTAATTGATCTATGATTAATCCAATTTAGGGCTCTCAATTTCCTTGAATCAACTATTTGATTCCATTGAATTTTTTTTATTTTATTTCTATTTTACTTCTGTTTTGAGTTTAATTTCGTGCTTATTAAATATTTAATTCATGTAACCAAAACCCTCCCTCCATAATTTTAATTATGTTTTGCAAACTGCATAATATAACATTTTGCATATAGCATATTTTGTTTCTGTTCTATTTTTTTTTTCTATTTAGTATTCTATTTCATTGCATTGCCATTCTATTTGCATCCATTCTTCATGTTTTCATTGCATACATAATACAATAATTGCATACATAGATAAGTTCTAGAACATTCTCCTTTCTACTTTTTTGACCCTTTCTAACTTTAGCTATAAGTTTTTCTTTAATGTAGTCTACTCATGTTCCAAAATTTAAGAAATCTAGATCATAAATTACTTCTCCTTTTACGAGTCTCCAAACTTTCTTTAAAGATGGGTCCTAATCATTTATGCCACAACAATGATTATCTTTCATCAATTTAGTACCTTTTTTTACCAACAACAGAGTTTATTGAATTCACAAAATTAAGATCTAAATCAACTTTATATAAACCATTACACATAAAACTAATATTAATAATAGAATATTTATAAAATAATTTAACTTTTCTATTTCTAAAATAACAAGAGTATCTAATAGAATCCAAAGGAACAACTAAAATTAAATTTGTTCTTACAAAAGGTATAAAAGTTACATTATTCAATAAAAGCTCATGTCCAAATTTCAACTTTAACTTCACTAATCTTATATACTCCACTTCAATTCTATCTCCATTTTTTAGTCTTACAATTAACTCTCCTTCATTTGGTTTTCTCAAGTTTCTTAACATCTAAAAATAATTAGTCATATGAATAGTTATAACAATATCTAATCAACAAAAGTTTGATGGTACATCAACAATGTTTTTGGTCATTCTAGTAAGGGAAACAAAATTTTAGGTGCTAAACCTTTTTAGGTAAGGGAAATATTATGATATAAAGGTAATTTGGTCATTCTAGTGTACTTCAAGGCTAAAATTGAAAAAAAAATTAAATCTCTTTTATTCATATTATTTAACTATACACTAACCTCTAATGAATTCAATTATTGCCATTTTTATCATACAACCTTATTATCCAATTTAAAATTCTTTTAGAAAACATAAGCATAATATTTAAATAATTATTTACCTACTTAAAATAATAAATTAAATTCCTAATTTTTTAAGGGTTTTTAAGGGGTGTAACACCACCATTCTAATTTCAAAACATACACAAACTTCCTGTGAAACATAAAACAATGTCACATTTAAATCTAAAGATATGCTTTAGTTAAATTTAAACAGCTAAAAATCTATGACATTTGAAAATTTTTAACTTTTTTTATCAATCATATTTTAATTATTTTAAATTAATTGAAGTATTTTTTATCACAAAATACATAGAGTATTTCATATTAGTATATATTACTTGAATTGAATTTATAATAATTTGTTTCTCATTATTTTATTAAAGAAAAGTATATATTTAAATTTAAGTGTAGTATTATTTTATATTTTAAAAGAGATCTATATATATTTTGAAATTAAAGGAAAGCCATGTAAAAGTTCATGTAATTTCACTAAAATTTAAGGGATGTCAATTATTTCAATCTGCATTAATTGTGATCAATATGGAATCCATTAATTGGTTCTACTAGCTTAACTATTTTTCTAACTAATTATGTAACATTCACTTGATAGAAATACTTATATTTTTGTATAACCCAAATGCAATACAAATTTTAGAATAAACGAATAATGTTTCCTTTATTTTTAGACACTCATGAGAGATACTTTCCCTAAATATGCAAACATGTAATTCTACAAGTAACAATAAGATTTATACATAAATAACAATTTACTCACCACATACAACAATAATCAGACATAACTACAATTGACACTATTCTCCAACTACCAAATTCTTCAATTGGGATGTCTTGGGCTTTTGAGAAAACAACTTAAAAATTTAAGGAAATTTGAAAATGTTACAAGTAAAATAAAAAAATGGGTTTTATAAACTCAGCAAGTGTACACCTAGAGTAAACATGAAAATCAACTAAATATAATTTAAGAAAAACTTGACTTTAGCCAATGAGCAATTATAGCTAATTCCATACTTGGACTCTTGGTAATTAACAATTTAATCGTTCGTGTATTTTTCTATTTGGATTCACACTAAACTGCTACTGATATAAAAACTAATGGCACCCAAAGAGGTTGCCATAGTCAAGCAAACAAGATTCCAATAATACAAACAAAATCATCATTCCATTGGGTTATATTCATAGAATTCAATATTTTCACACGTATCAATAATTGGATATAAGAGTTTATAAAACACACACGCGCGCGCGCCCGTTTATATATATATATATATATATTAACATTCATAGCAATTTAATTTATAAATAAAATAATTAAAAAAATAATTTAAATATTTTTATAACTCTCACTTAACTTTATTTATTTACAAATTTAATCTTGTCTTTTTAATCATTTTACACGTTCACAAACAAATTTTAAAATAAGGCACTAAATTGATTTTCATAATCATCTTCTCCCATTTCATAATTTCATCATACCCTAGGCATTTTTCATCACATTTCATAAATCATCAATACATTACTTCTTTTCAAGCACAATTCATATCAAGAATTATAAAAAATATTCCCATACTTCCTTCGTATGGGCACAAATCATATGTATAACAATATATATATATATATATATATACACACACACACGTGGGTACCATGAACAGAAATATAGAATTATTGGAAATAAAAATGTTTGGATAATGTATACATTCACCCAAGGATGATAACTTTCTAAAAACTCTGAGGCGTTTATATCTATTCTTCCTTTTTCCTATCATCCATAACAAGGTATTCCTTATATCTATTCTTCTTTATCCTATTATATCTCTATAATTGATTATCTTCTTTTAAATCAAATTCCTTTTCTAGGTTCTAATCCCATTATATTAACTATTTGGATCATCAGTGCTTTATATTTCTAGGATCAAAACCCAAAATATGAGATAAACAAGAACATGAGATTTCCTAAATCATATTCACACAATTAGAAATATTGAAGTATTAAACTTTAAAATAGTTTAACTCTTGCTAAGGAGGCCGCCGACACCGAAAAAGATGAAGAACCCGTCAGAATCGACCGTGGCTGACGCTCTTGCACAACTAGAAACAAAAGAATGTCTTTGCGGTTCCTTTCTTCGTGAGAAAGCCACCGAGCATGAGGAGGGCGCATGCATAAGCACACGATGACGAACAGTGGTCGGAAAGAGTAAGGCGATAGCGGTGGTGAGGGGAAAAATGGAGGTCGGAGGGAGAAGGAGGGGAAGATGTGTTGCGGGCTTCTGTTGTTTGTGAAGGGGAAAATTTTCATGGGCAATTGCTCTCTTGTTTTAAAGTGGGCGGTGGCGAGCTCATCTCTTTCTTTTTAATCTTATTCCTTGATTTCACGTACTATTTAGTAAGTTAAGATTTCAAAGTAAATAGCCTGGATTTTTTTAAATTTTGTAAAAAAATCTAATAAATCCCACATAAGCATTTTTATAATTTCATATACTCCCTTCCTTTCTATTTATCTATCGCTATTAATTAATTTAATACATATTATTAAGAAAGTAGTTGAATTTATTTTTTTAATAAAATTTACAAAATTACCCTTTATACACAAAATTCAAGATAATTGAATATAGAGAAAAAAAATAAAAAAATAAATACAAGTTAACTAATAGTATAAAATAATAAAATATTTATTAATGAAAGAGAAGGATAAATTTAAAAAAAGAATATTTAATACTTTATTAGAATTCTAAAGCGACAAATAAAATGAAATAATTTTCTTTTTCAAAATGCAACAGATAAAAAGGAATGTAAGGAGTATCACAACTATTTATTATTCTTTATTTTTTAAAAAAATACACCTTAAAAATCATTCAAATTGATCTCAAATAGTAAGTAAAAATTTCATATTATCAAACCAAATTTTAATTTTTGAAAATTTATTGTAAGGTAAAATAAAAATGGATTAAATAGCGAAATATTAAACTAATTAGGTTATTTGTTCAAAATTCGTTCAATAAGGAGAAATTTGATTAAAACAATTATTTAAAAATAAAATTTCAAAACCTTAAAAATAAAAGGAATTAAATAATTCTTGGAATGTAGCATCAATATATTTTTTTTAAGTATAAATAAGTAAATAAATATATAATATTATAAAATATAATTATTTAAAATTTAAATAATTAAAATTTTATTATTAATATCTTAATTGTATCAAAATAATTTAATATTAAAATAAATATAAATAAATTTATTTATATCAATATATTAATTTATATTTTTAATTAATTCAACTATAAGAAAAAATACTCAGAAGAATTTGCTATTAACACATCAGCCAAATCCCTTTCTTACGTCTATAAATACTATGCAGGATATATCATATTTGTGAGTTAAATTCAAGGTAGTTAAGTCAATTATTATCTCTATCATTATATATAAAAAAATGCCCATGAAGTTTTTGTTTAAGCAATATACTTTATATTTTTTATTATATTTAAGATTCGATTTTTTATAATAATTTGATCACTTTTATAATTAAAAAAAAAAGAAATCCACAATGTGTTACACGAGGCATTAGAGATTTCGTATATTTTTCTAAAACTTTTATATAATAGTTTGTTTGAAAATTTGCAGAGTTTTGCATGAAGTTGTTTAAGATATGTAAAAAAAATTACTAGAAAAGTTACCAGAAAATATGATGACGTAGAAAATTAAAAATATTTAACCCTTTGTTTCGACTTATATAAAGAAATAATGGATAAAATGGTTGAAAATAAATTTTTTAATATTTAAATGCTATGAAAAATTTAAAATGGAGAGAAAAAATGCTAAAAAATATTTTAGGAAGTAACAAAATATTTTTCACTAAATAGAGACAGAAAATAGATAAAAAAATTTATAATTTTAAAATTATCCTTTAGTGGATGCTTCCTTGACAATTCTATTGACTTACAGTAAGGATAATTTTGTTATTTAACAACTAATTTTATTGTTTTTTAATCAAATTATATAAAAATATTATAATTTTTCCACATGTTTTCTTTATATCCAAATAATGAGAAAAAATTACTTTTCAATTTTTTATCATATTTTATCTTGCCACACTTAAAAGGGTTAAGGAAACGGAATTATAGGGGTAAAAGAATTGACTGACTATAAGTTATAGTCAATAATTGATATTGGTCAATGTGTTTTATGTCTAACAACATTGTTGGCAATTTACTTTATTAAAATTTAGTTAATTTTGAAAAATATTTATGACATAAAAATCACAATAAAACAAAAAGGTACCATATAAAACTAATTGATTTGGAGTTGCAAAGTGGACTTTAAATATCCAAAATCAATTACCTATCAAAACAGAAATCTATCCCATTTGGTTTATTGAAATAAAAAAACTAATTTCAGATAAGATATTCTTGAGGAGTCTGAGTTTTAAAATTGATACAAATCTATCTAAAACTTAAATAAATATCAAATATGCAACCAAAATAACTTATTTTCTCAAAAGTTGACTTTGAAAAAGAGAGAGCAGCCTAGAGAGCACGTGATAAGCACGTGAGGGAGACTCATTGTCAAAATCTAAGACATAAAGGAGACGTGTATAATAGATGAGCCAAGGCCATCAAACCCATACAGAAGAACGAGCAAAGCAACATGGTACTAACACTGACACTTCCTCCCTAACACGCGACGAAGCGAGCCCTCAATCTCCGCCATCACCTCTCTCTCTCTCTCTTCTCCTTGAAAAATCAATACATCACCCTTTCTCTCTCTAAAAAGTCTTCAAACTTTATCTGATCTCTCTTGGTCCCTACGAGTCGAGAAAAATCCCAAAATCCGTTTCTTATTTGCTCCATTAATAATCTGAATCAGATTTACACCACAAAACAAACAGAACGTTACATTCTCTCTCTTTAATCTGCTTCAGCTTTCTTCGAAATGAATCTTCACCCTTTATTTAATAAAAAGCACTAAAAGACCCGCAAAATTCAGGGGGTGCCCTTTGTCTCTCTGCCTTCTTCTCTCTTTGCAATTATTGTCAATGCCTCGTCATACTAAGTTTTTACATTCTCTGAATTTCGCTTTGTGAAAAATAAAAAAGGGTTAATGCAATTTATTTCAATAAGAAAGTGGTTTTATTTTCCGGGTACTCTTCCGTGATTGAATTATTTAATATCTTTTGAGGAAAAAAAGAAAAAGGGTAAAGGAGGAAAGCTAATAAATGTGGCAAATAGAGTCTTTTGTTGGTTACATTGGTCTTCGGCTCTCAATGACTGAAAATTAGCTCTCCGCTTTCTTTCTTAGCCAAAATCTGCCGCGAGAGATTTCTGTTCGAGATACCTAAAATTGTGCAAAAGCTTTGGTCCTTAAGGACAGTTGGGTCTCTGAGATTTCGGTTTTCGAGAAGGTTGATTGCTGGTCGAGAATGTCGTCTCCGGGGTGGTGCTGTTCGCGAAGTTCTCATTCGAATCTGGGACGCTTTCTTGAATGTGTGACTCCGGTTGTTCCTTCTGGGACTCTTCCTCGGGTAGGCTATCTTTTCTTTTCTTTTAATTCTTTTTCAGTTTAAATTTTCAGTTTCATCTGTTTCAGTTCCAGTGCAGATATTTCTTCCTAGTCTATCAGGTCTGTTTTCTATTTCTAAACGGAAATAAGGTGTTTATTTTATTTTATTTTTTTGCCTTTTCCGATGCTAAATTTATTGTTAACTTGTTGGGTGGATCAAAATTTTCTGGATTTCGATTCTCCCTGCCTTTTGATTTTTTTTTTAGATTGGATACAGATAAATATAATATCATTTTTATTCTATTGATACATAAAAAATTTTCAATCTTGTGCCATATGTACAAAGTTTATGTTTATTAAAAATTGACTTATTAAGAGGTAATCATAAGAATTTCAAAGGAGTCGTATGGTTCATTCCTGCATAAAGTTTGAACTGAGTTGAATATACCGGGAAACAAATTTCTTATAAAATGTTTAAAATTTCCTTACTTCTAAAAGAATTAATCATAAATCTAATCTCTTTTTTCTATCATATTTAAAATAAGTTAAGACTGCCTTTTTAGTCATATGTATCCGGCAGAGGATAAACAGTAGTTATTAGTTTATTTATATTAAGTAGAAGTATTTTTTTTTTTTTAATCTACCAAGGATGAAAAATTTTCCCATGTTGAAGAGTGTAGATAGGCAATTATTCATATTTGTTTTGTGGAATTAGAGCTTTTCACTTTATTATTCATTTTGTAACCAATCAAATATTATATCTATTTTGTATTTTTTTTTCCCTTGTAACCTCTTAAGTGTTTTTATCCATTAGTTTTAGTTTAAAATTTATTTTTTATTATTTCGTTGTTAAAATTTTCTTATTGCTTTTTTTAAAATAAAATAGTATAATTACTCGTGATCCGGTACTTAAAACAAATCCCGAGATTTTCTCATAATATTTATCTAAATCTCAAAATGGAAACATGAATTAGGCAGCACATGATGGAAATTAAAAAAAGGAAAATTGATTGACAAATGCATCGTGGGCCACAAAATGAGGTTTCTTTGATGGGCTAACGAGCCATTTGTCTTGGTAGGCCCTTTTATGGAGAATATTCGAGAGAAGCCTCCAGTTTTCTTCCTCTTATTGTCGTTTTGTTATGAAATGTCCTATGCGACCCAGACATTAATTTATTCGTCCGAATGTGGCATTCCCTATTCCCTATTTCCTATAGCATAAATAGAAAGTTAAATTTCGGATTATCCATGTATGAAATGATAAAAGATTTCTCTTTTCCAAATTTGGGTTCTAATTTTATGTTTCTGAAGATCAATTCCATATCAAATTTTTCCGATAATTAATGAATTCTGCACCCGGTTTCTTAAAAGGACAATAATAATAATAATAAATCAGTGTGCAAGCCTGCGGATTTTGTTAGGCATCAAAAGGTCACTTATGCGGAAATTCGAAATACGTGGTTTGATTTATCAGAGTTGTCAGTGATTTCTTTTGTGGAGTTGAATTCCACGTGTATCTTGTTGCCCCATAATGTTCATTTGCTTCACAAAGAGCCCCAGGGGAACAATATGTTAGTATTTCACTATTTTTTTTAGGGTAATTTGTAAGATTCGGGTCGTTTAAGAGATAGTAATGTCGTTTTGTAAAATCTTAACTTCGTACTTATGGTGTACAAATTTCGTGAACTGTAAATAAAAGTCACTCTTCACTGAAAAAGATGCTTAACTATTTCTCTCTTGGTTAGTCTAAGCCGACTAAAGCAAAGTCTTTACTTGGTTAACCGTTATTCTAGTTAACCGTTTCTCATTCTTCCTCAACGGAGGAGTCGGTGTTTGGCCGTGAAAGCAGCAGCAAATGGGGGGACAGGAAAAAAGTAAAGTACCACCGCATTTGCTGCGGGCTATCAGCCTGGCATTTTACTTTTTTGGTACATTGAAAAATTAATATGCTTATTGCACTTTTTAAAAGAAAAATAATCGTCCACTCTTTTAAAATAAATTGTGAAGTTCATATATAATTGTAGATCTCATAATTTCTAAGCAAAAAGTGAATACAGTGAAGATAATAGACTTCATATAAAAAATTTTTAATACTCTATCCAAATCTATCACTATTAAATCACGACCTAACTTACTGCCTGGCCCATTTTAATTATTGTTGTTTATGATTGGTTACATTTTTATTATATATAGCCTGTTTAATAAAACAAAATTGGAGATATAATTTCTTGGATGAATCGCATCTTTTCTGCTCTTGCAATTTTTAAATTCTGATATATATGCTCCCTTTCTTTTCAATGCCAAATTAAAATAGATGCTGCCATTTAATAAGCAAAAGGTTGCCAATGACTGGGTGATAAGTTTCCTTAATATGTCTCTTGTAGAGTTGCTTAAATGACGTAAATAGCCCCTGGCAATCCCCTGGAAAGGACGGAATTGAATACTTCACATTGAAAGATCTCTGGGATTCGTATGAGGAATGGAGTGCATACGGTGCCAGTATACCTGTAATGTTGGAATGTGACGACAATGTGATGCAATACTACGTCCCCTATCTTTCAGGGATGCAAATATTCTGCGACAAGTCCGTTGCAGCTTCTAGGTAACTAGAAACCAGCATTGTTTGCTTTTATACTGAATTCAGCAACAAAATATAATGGGGTCCATTTTTCTTTTTCTTTTTCTATTTTTGTGTGAATCGACGCAGGGATAGTGATGGGGTTGAATTTGAAAGTGATTACTCGTGGAGCGAGGACAGTAGAAGTGATGACTTTTCCAGATCCTTGAGTAACAATTCCAGCAAAGCATGGGATGCTGTTTCTGAGGATTCAAGCTATGATCAGGATGGTTCATGTCTCACAAGGGACAAGATTGGTTATCTTTACTTGCATTACAATGAAACTTCTTCTCCTTACAAGAGGGTTCCGCTGGTGGAGAAGGTATTTAGTATTTGCCTATTTGGATTGCTAATGTGGATGGCCACGTAATTCATGTTACGCTCAAATGATGTGTAGCTGATGATTGTTTCTCATTTCAGATTACTGAACTAGCAAGAAGCCATCCGGCATTAATGACGCTAAAGAGCGTGGATCTTTCCCCGGCAAGTTGGATGTCCGTTGCTTGGTGAGATTAATCAAGCTTTTATTTGTCAACTCATAGATCATGCTTAAAATATTCATGTTTCTGGAAATATGTTGATCAAATTGAACTGGTAACTTAAACCTGTTGATAAACAAGCCTCGTTAACTGCATTAATGAATGATATATTAATGGAAAATCAAGGGAATGGCATACTTTTTTTTTTTTGGGGTTAAATTTTTTTCTGCTAGATGCCTTGCAACTACTGCAAATTTGTCTTCATTGGCAGTATGGTGTTATTCTGACTCTTCATGGTTGATCAGGTATCCTATTTATTCCGTACCGAACCGGAATGATGAAAAGGACTTGGCTGCATGCTTCCTTACTTATCACACGTTGTCATCATCATTCCTAGGTATTCAATTATTCAAATATAATGAATTGTCTTCGCAAATAATTTTATGGTTACAAGTAGAAAAGTTTGGCCAATCATAGCTCCCCTCATGGAAGTTGTAGTAATCCTGCAATTGCATTAATTTTCCCCAAATACAGTAACTTTGGATATTGATTGAGGATTTTCATAGTGAATACTAGATCAACCGTATTTTGGTTGTATTGAATGCAGTGGGTAGTATTCTTTGTATTATTCATCGACACCTGCTGAAACTTGGTGTTTCTTTTATTTATGTTTCTGTGCAGACAGTGGAATGGATTGCGGTGACATTGACACGGGGAAAAATGTCATTAGTACAGAAAAGTCAGGATGTATGTTTGGAGAGGAATGCGAGAAAAAGAAGAGTGAGGAGGGCATATCCCTTTCTCCATTTGGACTAGCTACATACAAAATGAATGGAGAAGTTTGGTTGAACGGGGAGGCAGCAGATCATGAAAGGGTGGCCGATCTTTGCGGCGCGGCAGACTCGTGGCTGAAGCAGCTGAATGTTCATCATCATGACTTCAACTATTTCAGATACCAATCTTGTTTGTAGATCCATCACCGACTCACTGTTTTTAACTAGTTAGGTTCAAACTCTGACGCCGACAACTGACTTTCCTTTAGCTGCAAGTTAGAAAACACAGAGTCAGATAGTCTCCGAGGTTTAACCCAAAATTCCCAAAGTTCTGTAAATGGAGGGTCAGCTGGGGAGACTGTTTCTCTTATTTTGGGTTGTTAATGCAACTTTGCCAGGGAGAGGATGATAGTTTAGAGGGGCTCATCCTTAGGAAGTAGTTTTGTCTTGAATCGAACACTTTGCAGGGAGACAATATTTAAGAAGAATAGCTAACATTAATCGTTCCTACTTTTTCTTTTCATTTAAAAAATTTGTTATCAGCATTTACTAAAAAAAAATTGTGATTAGCTATTTGTTTTGTACTTTTATTTCTTCGTGCTTCTCATGATCGATCATTTTCGGGATGAGTTTTCTTCGCCTCATTTATCTTTCATTTTGCTCCCCCCCTTTTCTTCCTTGGACATTGTGATGCTGTCTATGATTTTTTTGGTGTTGTCTGATTGCTTTTTATGATAATCTAGCCGACTAATAAAAAATCACTATTAATAATTGCTAAATAGCTAAACGTGAGGAACAATAAATGTAGGGACATTCACATAATTGAAGTGCTGTTGTTGGAAATATATATATATATATATATATATATATATATATATATATATATATATATATATATATATATATATATATATATATAATCACTATGAATTCAGTTTCTTTTTCGTTTTGAATAAGCAAGATTCATGATTCCTTCAAATCAAACGTCAAATTTCATATCAACGACAAAATGGAAAATTTGAGCCTCAACCCGTCAGTCTTTAAGTCTGGAGCACAAAGAGTTGCTCTTAGTTAAAATCATAAAAAATATTTAAAAAAATGAATTTAGTACGTTTTAAGGAGACAAATGAAAAATAAATTGAATTTATAAATTATTCTGCAAATATAAGTTAGAATTTAGGCTTACCAATTTTATTATATATATCCAACTTATTTGGATTCAAAATTAATGGATTATAATTTTCAAACTCATCAAATATTTAATGAATTTTGGGCCATCATATTTTTATATTGGTAGAGTCCAATTGGTTTTATAAAAGTATATTTTTTCACGTGACAAAAATATTTTAAAATTTCTCATTTATTTTTATTTTGAAAATGCCAAACTTGCTTCCAAGAAATAATTTTACTAGCTACAATATAATATTTATTTTTCAAAGGAAAGATGACTAAATCTAATGGTCAATATTTAATAGTCATTTTGAGCCTTTGATTAGATAAAAATAGGAAAATCAAAATGAGAGAAAATTTTAAATTATCTAATATGTGCTAAAATTAATTAAAAAAATTATATACACTAGGTGTGACACTTTTTTTTCATCTAAATGAATAATTTCAAATATTACTCATGCAATACAAGCCAATTGAATTAAATTTCTAGAAGAAAATTCAATTTTAATAAAATAGTAATGTAGTTGTTATCGTAGGTGAAATTCAATAAAAAAAAGTAAAAAAGTTGTTGAAATCTGACATATATAGTACAAATATGAGATTTTTTAGATCATATGATATTTTAGGAAGCTTCTAAGGTAAGCCTAAATTTTTATGATGTAATTTTTCATATTTTAAATTCTTGGGGTCTAAAAGAGTCTTAGAGTTAAAAGTTAAAGCCTATAAGTGCTTTGGAGTCAAAAGTTCAAATATTAAATTTGGAACCTAAATTCAAACTTGGAGCCTAAGATAACTTGGAACCAAAGAAAAAATGACTTGAAACCAATATTGTTTTATCATCTTTTTCTCTATAAATAGGCTACATACCTTTAAAGAAAAGGAAGTATTGCACTACAACTTGTAAATTCTCTCTAACTCTCATTCTAGAAAAATTGTAGCTCTCATCTTCTCACTCTAAAATCAAAACTTGCATATCCATTCAATGAGTTTTAGTGAGTGAAAGCTTGTAAAATCTCTTCAAGAGATTGTGAGAAAAATCTTTCTTGTATACTATTTGAAATCTTAGTAGAGATTGTGAGAATCTTGTAAAGTTAGGTGATTGTGAAATCTTAATAAAGATTAGGAAAATCTTATAAAGTTAGGTAGTTATGAAAATCCTAGTATAGATTAGGAAAATCTTATAAAATTAAGTATTGTAACTTAGTGAAAAGTTAGTAAATACCTCAAGTAATATTTGGTAGTTTGAGAAAAGAAGAGTAGACCTAAAAAGTGTTCCTTTTAGACAATCAAGCCTCTATAAAAATTTTTGGTGTTCTCTCTTTACTCTTCTACTTATTTTTTAATTTTTAAAAATAGCATTACATCAAAGAAAAAAAAGCTCACTATTTTTCATTCTATTAATTAAAGAAACATTTTTGAAATACATTTGATAAAATATTTTCAATCATTATTGAGATATTTTATATTTTAAAATACATATTCTTTAAAACATTAAGAGTTTTATTATTGCACCTTACAGTTTCATTACTAATTTTTTATCTAAGTTTTATTTCTTAACTTTTAGAAAAAGGCCAATTCACCCTCTTCTTGGCTTATAAGCTTTATCAATTAGTATCCAAGCTTAGTCTCACATTTTTAAAGTCTAATAACTTTGTGAGTTAAGATCTTGTAGGTAATGAAACTTTTTAGCTAAAATCATAGACTTGAGAGACATTCTACAACTAGACCTCCACTTTTTAATGGTGCAAATTATGACTATTGAAAGTTTAGAATGATGATCTATGTCAAGTTCACTGACATTAAAGTATGAAAAGTTATTAAAAAAGGTTATGAAGTACTTACAAAATTTAAAAAGAAATAAAAATGCTTAAGCCCAAGAAGGAATGAACAAAATCCCATTACAAGAAGGGAGCAATATATGCAAAAGTAATGAATGCTATTATATGTGTTGTAACACCTAGTAAATTTAAAAGATTTCTAAATGTACTTCTACAAAAGTAATGTGGGATAAACTTGAAATAACTTATGAAGTTACTAATTAAGTGAAAGAAACTAGGATCAATATAGTTGTACATAAACATGAAATATTCAAAATGAAAGAAAAAGAAAAGATAGAGCCTGTATTTGAAAGGCTCTCAACTATTGCCAATGATCTTTATGCATTAGGAAGAATCATTATTGATGGAGAACTAGTGATAAAAATCTTGAGAACTTTTCTAAGAATATGGCAATCTAAAATAGATGCTATACCAAAAAGAAACAATATTCCTACACTTACATATGATGAACTAAGAGGAAAACTCTTAACATATGAAAAAATACAATGAAAGAAAATGAAGAAAATAAAAGGAAAATAATAACTTTTAAAACATTCTCACAAAAAGATGATGAAAAAAAGGATGATCTTAATCAAGAAATAAAAGAACAAGAAGATCAGCTACCTTTTCTAGCAAAAATATTTTTTAGAATGTATAAAAGAAAAAGTGATTTTAAACTTGAACTATTTCACAAAGAACAAAATAAAGAAATAAGCACCCAACATTTGGTTCGTTTTGAATGTAAAAAGTTAAGATATAAGAAAAGTGAGTGTCCAAAATTAAAGAAAAAGCTTTTAAAGAAATCAACAAAAAAGAAGGCAACGATGGCTACATAGGATGATAAAAATATTTCATCTAAAGAAGAGCTTAAAAAAGAAGATGAAATAAATGACATTATCAATTATTATTTTATGGTTAGAAGTGAAGAAAACAATGAGGTAATTGATGATGAACTTAAATTTACTTTATCTTACTATGAATTAATGGAAGATTTTCATAAAGTCGTAATCAAATATTTTTCTTTGAAAAAATAATTTTTTTTAATAAAATAAAATAATGTTCTCAAAAAGGAAAAAGGAATTTCAAACTCATTTGAAAAAGAAAATCAATTTTTGACAAAAAATTTAGAAATTTTGAAAAATGAAAATAAAGCTCTTTAAAAGGAAAAATAAGCTTTAGAAAATGATTTTAAATCTTTGAAAAATTAATTAAAAAGTTAGAAAAATAAAATCAATATTTGTTAAAAGAAAAAGATCTTTCAAAGAAAAAAAAATCAAGCTTTAGAAAGCAATCTTAAAATTTTAAAAATAGAAAATTATAAATAAGATTTAAGTTAGAGCATTAATCTTTGAACTTTAAAAAGGAAAGTATTCCTTTAAAAATAAAAATAAATACTATAATAAATGATCTTGTAAAATTTATTAAAAGAAAAAATAATTTGGATACTTTTTTAGGGATTCAAAATTATTCTTTGAAAAATGAAAGATTAGGATATCTTCACTCATACTATGACAAGCATTACATTTTTTTTTTTTGAAAGCTTTTCATCTTTCAGGTTCATATGTAACTTATAATTATTGTAGAGATAAAAATAACATTATTTTTTTTATTATTTAAGAAAAGAATGTTTATAAAGAAAAATCAAGATTAAATGCCTAATAAATAAAATGATAAAAAGAAAGCATTAACTAACCCCTAAGGACCTAAAAAGATTTAAATACCTAAGAAAAATTAATTTCTTGTTATAGGTGTGTCCTAACTCCACAATTAAAAAGGATGATTAGTTTTGTAGATAGTGAAAGCTCAAAACACATGATCAGAAATTGAAGTAAGTTTTAATCACTTATGATCATAAATGGCGGATTTATCACACTTGGAGATAATATCAAATGTAAAATCATTTATATAGGTAAGATAGGTATGGGTTTTACCTCCATTGATAATATTAGTTTGGTAAATGGTTCTAAGCAAAATCTCCTAAATATTAGCTAATTTTGTGATAAAGGCTATAAAGTGATTTTTTAAATCATCACACTATTTTATTCAAAATAAAAAGAAAAATAAAATTTATTTTATTGTAAAAAGAATTAATAATGGCTATGTTTCAAATATGCAAGATATTTCTTCAAACTTTTAAAAATATTTTACACCAATTGATGATAAAAGTTAGTTATGGCACACAAGATTTAGTTAAATTAATATGTGTTTCATTTCAAACTTTTTAAAGAAAGACTTAGTAATAGGTCTTCTAAAAATAAATTTTAAAAAAATTATATATATGATGCATGTCAATAAGGTAAGCAAGTAAAATTATCTTTTCAACCTATAAATGTAGTTTCAACTTCTAGATCACTAGAGTTTTTACATATGAATTTATTTGATCCTACCAAAATGTTAAGTTTTGGAGGAAAAAGGTATGGTTTGATAATTATTGATGATTTCTCTAAACTCATTTGGGTATATTTTCTTACATATAAAGATGACACTTTTTAAATATTTAAGAAATTTTGCAAGAAAGTTTAAAATGAAAAAGGCATTTGCATCATAAAGATTAGAAATGACTATGGTGGAGAATTTAAAAATTATAAATTTTTGGTGATAAAAATTGTATTGGTCATAACTTCTCTTATCCTAGAATTCCCCAACAAAATGGGGTGGTAGAAAGAAAGAATAAAAAATTACAAGATATGGTTAGAATTATACTTTATGAAAATAATTTACCAAAATGTTTTTGGGCTGAAGTTATTAATACATCATATTATATTTCAAATAGATACTTCTTAAAACTCATTTTAATGAAAATACCATATGAGTTATGGATGGGTAGAAAACCTAACATTGATTATTTTCATACTTTTGGATGTAAATATTTTATTTTAAATAATAAAAAAATAATCTTACAAAATTTGATTCAATATGTGATAAATTTTTATTAAATATTCTAATAAAATAAAGTATATAGAGTAAAAAATAAAAGAACCTTTACTATTGAAAAAAGTATACAAGTTATTTTTGATGAATCTAATGCATATTTCTTAAAAAAGCAAATTGATAATGAAGGTCAAATAATCTTAAAAGAGCAAAAATCTAAAAATCAAACCGAATTAACAAAAAAAAGAACAATTTGAATCTTCTTTCTCGAAAAGTAAGGAGGTTGGTATCTCAAATAGAATACTAATAACGAGCAAAGTAATTGCTATTTGAAACAACATGACAAAACAATTGATAATCTAACTGAAGAGCAGCAATATACACCTTAAAGAAATAAAGGTAATATACTAAGAGAATGGAGAAGTCATCCAAGCTATTCAAATGAATTTATTATCGGTAATCTATCTCACGGTATAAGAATTAGATTCTCTTTTAAAAATAAAACTAACTCGACTTTACTATCACATATAGAACCCAAAAATGTACAAAATACTTTTAATGATGAAAGTTGGTTTAAGGCCATCAAAAAGGAATTACATCAATTTAAGAAAAATGAAATATGAAAGCTTGTACCACAACCCTTAAATCATTCAATTATTGGAACCAAATGGATATTCAAAAATAAATTACATGAATTAGGTAAAATGGTAAAAAATAAGGCAAGGTTAGTAACATAAAGGTATAATTAATAAGGAGGTATTGATTATAATGAAACTTATACACCTGTTGCTAGACTTGAATCTATAAGAATGTTACTATCCTTTGTATGCTTAAAAATTTTAAACTATATTAAATAGATATGAAAATTGCTTTTCTAAATGGATTTCTAAATGAGGAAATTTATGTAAAATAAACTTGTGGATTTGAAATTAAAGAAAAGGCTACTTATGTTTTTAAACTCATTAAAACCCCTTAAGGATTAAAATAAGCTCTAAGAGCTTGGTATGAGAGGCTCAGTAAATTTCTTACTGAAAATGGTTTTCCAAAAAGTAAGCTTAATATAACTCTTTTTATTAAAATCATTAAACATGATATACTAATTATCGAAATTTATGTTAATGATATTGTTTTTGGATTTACTAATGACCTTTTATACAAAGATTCTTCAAATCTAATAAAAAGTGCATTTAAAAGAGTATGATAAAAGAACTCATATTTTTCCTTGAACTTCAAATAAAGTAAAAAAAAAGGAATATTCATAAATCAGACAAAATGTACAAGTGAGCTTTTAAAGAAATATGGGATGAAAAATGCAAAAGCTACTAGTACTCTTATGAATCCATCCATAAAATTAGATAAAGATGAAAATGATAAGATGGTTAATAAAAATCTATATAAAGGTATGATTGGTTCGTTTCTTTACTTAATCGCAAGTAAACCAGATATTATATTTAGTGTTTATGTATGTGGCAGATATTAATCAAATCCTAAAGAATCTTATTTATGTACTATTAAAAGAATTTTTAGATATTTACTAAGAACTAAGAACTATGGCTTTTAGTATCCCAAGGATAGTTCCTTAGATCTAGTTAGATATTCAAATACTAACTTTGCAAGATGTAAGTTAGACAGAAAAAAGTACTAGTAGAGTATGTCAATTTTTGGGATAAAAAATTATATCATAGCAGAGCAAAAAGTAAGCATCAATTGCCTTATCAATAATGGAATTAGAATATAGGACAGTAAGAAGTTATTGCACATAAATTTTATAGATAAAAAGATAATTTGAAGATTACGATTTAAAATTCTCATCTATACCATTTTTTGTGATAATATAAGGGCTATAAATTTAATGAAAAATCCTATTCATCACTCATGAACAAAGCGCATTAAAATTAAACACCACCTCATATGATATCATATGCTTAAAGGAGATATCCTACTTGAATTTAAAAATAATGAAAATTAATTAGCAGATATTTTTACAAAACCCTTACATAAAGATAAGTTTTACCATATGAGAAAGGAACTTGATATGTTAGTTTTGAATAAATTATTTTATATGTGATTTATGTGCTATTGTATGCTTACATGACATCACATGCATCTTTTCTTAGAAATGGAATTAGATTAGTTAGCAAATAATATTAAGAATACAAGATAGCAAGCTTGTTGCTATCTCAAACTTCTAGAAGGTTTGAAAACTTAAAATTTAAAATTGAATTTTTTGGATTGTGTTAAATCACTACCTAAAGCTAAGAGGACACTCCCACCTAAGTTACTATTATAGGTCATATCACTTTGTACTTGTAAGTACTTTCATCTTCCTCCTAAAATAGAGTTAGCATTCTTAATCAAAATTAAAATTATATTTTAATTCCTAAATCATTTTCTAACTTCCAACTACTCTTACAAGAATGATTCAATCAAATCTTAAGTTGTACTTTATAAATCTGTCTCATTCCAAGAAATTAAAATTAATGCAATGTTCATGAAGTAAAAGTCATTTCATATTTCTCTCTATTCTAGAAAACCTAAAATCATGTCATACATCTACTTTCTGACACCAAAATCTATATTTTCAAACCTAAAAATTCTAAAACCAGTTAATTGAAATTAATAAGTCATTTACATTCTAGTTCTTCACTTATTAACTATTGTAGCACCATCTCTATTTTCTTTAATAAACCTACACTCTGTCACTAATGGCAAAATTCATAATCTTCAATAAAGTAGATTTCAAGGATGTGTTTGCAGCTAGCAAATATGATAGTAGCTTTAAAAAGAGAAAATTTTTGAAACTTAGAAGAGTAAATGTTTAGTTTCTAGAAGATGAAGACGTAAAATGTTTTAAATAGCTAAAGGATATACAATAAGAAAATTTTCTAAAATTGGTTAAACTAGTGTATGAAAAGCACACCAACCTTTTCTACGCTAATGTTGGATCTTCAAGAAATGAAGAAGGATTGCTAATTTTCATCAATGGAGAAGAATAGAAAGTTAGTTTGGGTCTAATGAATCATTTACTGGGTTCCCTGAATGAAGGAGCAAAAGTAAATCTAAGTAAAATTATTAATGATGGAGATGGATTCAACTTTAATAAATGGTTTCAAAAATTGGAAAATAACAATGCAAACAAGGCTCCCCTTGTAAATCAACTAATTATGAACTGTGAGGTATTCCATTACTATATATGCAAAGTTCTATACCCGAAGGGAGTTCTATGAGTAATGTAAATAATTTTAAAGCTTACTATTATGAGCCATTGAAACTAATTATAAGATATGGTATGATAATTATCAAAATCCTAAAATACTTTAGAATGGATCTATCTAGGGAAAAAAGTTAAGAAGTTTCAAGAGGGAATGTGATGAATAATAGCTAGTTAAGGATATTAACATTTAGCAAAGAGCCTAAATTACTTGCTAATATGAATAGAAAAGTCATTAATTTAAAGAATTATTTTACTAAGATTTATGGTATTAGAAGAGGAAGAACAAGGAAGAAATTTGTGAAGAAAATGGAAAAAGAAAAGTAGAAGGATGAAAAATAAATAAATAGTTCCATTTGAATACCTATTGTTGGAGAAATAAATATTAGAAGAAGAATGGAGAATATAGGTAAAAAGGAATATAAAAAGAAAAGCAATATAGGAAAAGGAAAAAGAAAAATAAAATTATAAGAAGATCCAACAGACATAGAAGTCAAGAAATGAAGAGAGCTACCAAAATTCTAAAAACTATGAAACTTGGGAGTAGTAGTGGTAAGGATGAAAAGATAAAAATAGAAATTAGAGGAGAAAGAAGAAGATCAAGTAAGGTGAGAGATGTTGAAAAAATACCAAATTATTATGAAACCAAAGAAAATTAAAAGCATAAGAAGTTATTGAATTGGAAATAAGTGACTCACCCTCTAAAGATTTGAACTTGAAACCATGAATGAAGAATATTTGAACAAATTGCTTGATATTAAGATCAAAATAGCCATAGCAAGGAAGAAGCAATTGAAATAAGAAATTAAAAAACTAAAAGAAAAGCTAAATATAATGGATAGTGAGGAAGAAGAAAGGGAAGATAAAAAAGAAATAGAAATAGAAGAAGAAAAGGAAGAGAAAAAGGAAGAAGATAAAGAAAAGGAATAATCTATTGGTAATTAGGAAAATAAAATGTAGTATAAACCACTGATAGATGTAAAAGAAAAGGAAGAATTGGAAAAATCTCATATGGGAGCAAATATTGATTTTGAAGTATCAATGCATGAGAAACTAGAGAATCCATAGCCAAAATATGTGGGTGTTGAAGTGGAGCTATCAAAGAATGTTAGTGAGATTCCAGAATCTAAGGATGGTAGCAATCCATCTCAAAGTTCTTTTGGATTATAGCCATTGTAATTGTGCTTAAATTGCTAGACTTCTCATGTGCCATCATCATTTGAAGATCTATTCTTAGTTTCCAAATTGGCTATACTTCAGAGAAATAGGAAGATCTTAAACACCAACCTAATACAACTTATATCTAACAATCACTGAGTTCTTTGCAACTCAAGAAAATAACCTAAGACAATGGACTATCTCGGTAGAATAACCAAATGAAACTACTCCAATCTTACCATACACACCACAATCCTTAATCACTCTTAACCATGTTGAAGCATTGTCTGCTAAAGCAACACTTGTTGAAGTAGCTTTACTAAAGACAAAATAACTCTACCTACACCATAAACCTCTTTATTATACTCCAACTAATCATTACTTGACTTTTTTACCCTATTTGCTAATCCTATAGTTTACGAAGGATATTTACCTACCATACCCTATCTTCTACCTATGCCAAGACAAATAGGTCCATCCAATTCCAAGCTCAGCAATAAAGATAGACTTGACAGAATTGATGGAGATATTGTGAATCTCTTTAATAAAGTTGACAGTAATTTCTAAGACTTACAAGCACAAATGAAAACCACCATTGATTTATTGCTTTCACACAAAAAATCTTTCCTGAAGCTTTAGATAGCTTAATTTGCTGTTAAGTCTAAGCATATGCATTGTAGTTTCTCTTATCTTTGCATATGTATCTAAAACTATTAGGAAAGTTGACTTTGTTAGTAGTTTTTGTTAAACCATTACATGTCTTTATACTGCTTCTTGTTTTTAAATGACCTTTTTAGACTTAACTAATATTTACAATGATTAACAGTTACTTATCACTACCTTTATAATTTTTTTATCACTTGTTGTTATATTATTTGATACTTTTTATCTGTTATTATTTGGTGTGATAACTCTTTTCATGCAGGATCTTTAATATTTTTTAGATATATTTGTTGTTAACTACTATGCTACTCTGGCACTCCTTATTTTACATGCCTCTATTTTGCATTATTCTGATTGAATATCTCTTGACTCGAAATTGTTAACTTTTTAGTATTCTTTCTTTATTTTTCATGTTCTAATTTTTATCACTATTACTTTCTCCCACATATTTTCAAACCTATGATATATCTTTTATTTTTTCTCTGATACATTTTTTTTTATTTTGTTTTGCTATGATATATCTTCTTTAATATGTTTTTGCTTTGATATATCTTCATTTTTTTACTTCTGCTTTGATACTATTTCCACTTTTATCTCTACATTTTCTGCTTGTTTTACAAATGATAAAGAGGGGAAAAGACATGAATGCAAAGTTTATGGAAAAGAAATGCAAATTTTTAACAAAATGAGGGGTTTCTATATGCCTATGGTTTAGAGGGAGTAAAAAAATTTTTAAGAGTTTTTATATGAAAGAGGGAGAACATAAAAATTTTAATTTCAAAGAGAGCATTTTATAAAGCCTTACATGATTTATTTTTCAAAATGGAAAATTAATTTTTGCAAATAATTTTGCATAGTGTATGATATAATTTAATTCTTCTAACATGCTTTGATACCTCTCACGTATTAAATTGCTCTGATACCTTTTATAATATATTTATAACTCTGATAGTCTTTATAATATATGCTTTGACTCCTTCAAAATTCTTTTTCAATAAAACTTTGCAAAGGCTTGTTATTATCAAAAAGGGGGAGAATGAGGGAAAAATGGGAAATAAATTGGATTTATAAATTATTTTGCAAATATAAGTTGAAACTTAGGCTTCTTAGTTTTATTATATATATCCAACTTATTTAGGTTTAAAATTAATGGGTTATAATTTTCAAACCCATTAAATATTTAATAGACTTTGGACTATCATATTTTCATATTAATAAAGCCTAATTAGTTTTATAAAAGTATATTTTTCCATGTGGCAAAAATATTTTAGAATTTCCTATTTATTTTTATTTTGAAAATGTCAAACTTGCTTTACAAGAAATAATCTTATTAAGTATAATGTATTATCTATTTTTCAAAGGAAAGATGACTAAATCCAATTATCAATATTTAGTAATCATTTAAACTTTTGATCAAATAAGAGTGGGAAAATCAAAATGAGAGAAAATTTTAAATTTTAAATTGTCCAACATATGGTAAAATTAATAAAAAAATTTTATATATTAGTGTAACAGGTTTTTTACATTTGGATAAATAGTTTCAAATAGTATTCATATAGTACAAGCTAATTGAATCAAATTTTTAGAAGAAAATTCAGTTTTAGCAAAATAATAATATGATTGCTATGATGGACAAAATTTAAAAAAGGTGAAAAAGTGGTTGAAATTTGACATAAACAGTATCAATATGATATTTTTAAATCAAATGATATTTTAGGAAGTTTCTAAAGTAAGCTAATCTCTTTATGAAGTCATTTTTCAAATTTCAAATTCTCGGAGCCTAAAAAAGTCTTGGAGCTAAAAGTTAAAATTTCAAATTATTGAAGCTTAAAAGTACTTTGGAACTAAAAGTTCAAATTTCAAATTTGGAGTTAAAATTCAAACTTGAATCCTAAGACAACTTGAAGTCAAAGAAAAGATTATCTGAAGTCAAAGTTATTTCATCATCTTTTTTTTCTATAAATAGGCTACATGCCTTTGAAGATGAAGAAGTATTGTACTATAATTTACAAAATCTCTCTAACTCTCATTCTAGAAAAATCATAGCGCTTCTTCTTACTTTGTAATTAAAACTTGCATATGCACTAAAAGAATGTTAGTGAATGAAAACTTGTAAAATCTCTTCAAGAAATTATGAGAAATATCCTTCTTGTATCCTATTTAAAATCCTGGTAAAGATTGTGAAAATTTTATAAAATTAGATAGTTCTGAAATCCTAGTGGAGATTTTGAGAATCTTAAAAATTTAAATGGTCGTGAAATCCTAATAGAGATTAGGAAAATCTTGTGAAACTAGGTGGTTGTAGAAATCCTAGTATAAATTAGAAAATTTTTGTAAAGTTAGGTATTGTAACTTGGTAAAAAGTTAATAAATACTTCAAGTGATACTTGATAATTTAAGAAGAAAGAAGTAGACTCAAAAGGTATTTTTTTTGGACAATCGAGCTTTTATAAAAAATTCTTAGTGTTCTCTCTTTATTTTTCTATTATTTCTTATTTTAAAAAATAGCATTATATCAAAGAAAAAGAAGCTCACTATTTTCATCATATTGATCAAAGAAACATTTTTGAAATACCTTTGATAAAATATTTTCAATCCTTATTGAGATATTTTATATTTTAAAAATATATATTTTTCAAAATATCAAGAGTTTAATTATTGCACGTCACGGTTCCATTACCAATTATTTATCCAAGTTTTATTTCTTAATTTTTAGAAAAAGACAAATTCACCTCCTCTTGACTTATAAGCTCTATCATGTTTAAAATTAAACATGTATATAAAATTATGTATGAATAAGTATATTTTTGATGGTTTTGGTCAAGGGATAGAATAATATTGTAGTAAGTTGCATTTTTTCAAACAAAAAATTGAAATTTAATGTATAATCAATGTAATTTTTTTAATTATCAATAAAAAAATTACTGTGATTTTGCTTGATAGACAATTTCGCACACAGCAAGATAAAATTACTGTAAAATTAATTAATTTAAAAATATTTTTTTTGAAAAAATGACATATATTATACATGCGCTTTTTTGTCGTTTTGGTGTGTATTGATGAGTCTTGGTATAGTTGGAAGGGGTTGGTTATTCGGAATTTCCAAAACGTTTCATGATCATCCGATGGGTTTATAGCTAATGAAAATTTACTATTTTATTGCAATAATGATGTATGCAATCGAAAATTGAATTTAAAATATAAATAAAAATTGTTGATAAATATATAATAATAAAATAAATTTATATAGATTAATTTGATAAATATAAAATATTTTGGATTTCAATTTTAAATTCTATTTTTATTACTTATAGAATTTTTGGTGTAATTGTTATTAAAAGAATTAATAAAAAAAATACCCCATTCTCCATTCATTTGTGTGTTGCATAGGAAAAATACCAAAATCTTCTCCTTAATAAATAGATGAAATTAATGATCAAAGGCACACGTAGTGGCCGTTCTGCTGTGTAACCGTTTTTGCTACGTCTCGAGACCCCATTTGTTTATTTGATCCGTTCCCACAAACAGACCCCACAACGCGCTTCATTGCCATTTGCCTCTCCGACTTCTCTCCCTGTGAGGCTTTTAATTATCTTAATTATATAACAACCAAGTGAAAGGCAAAGTTGGAATCTGATTCTTGTTTGGAAGCTTCCATTTTTAGCATTTTCTCTATCATTCTCAAATTATTACAGTGATTTCACTCATAGCCACGTCCGTATCTGGCTTTGGGTTCCCGTAGCCGGTTTTGATCTCATTGTTGCGAAGGGCTTGTGAGATTGGAATTCGAATTGGTTGTGAAATGATTCTGCTTTTCGGGTTGATTCTTATTGGGTTTTTTCTGGGGGTGATGACGGTTGTTGCTGCCCAAGGTTTGGGGGTGTGGTTGATCATTAAACGGTTGAAAACCAAGATGAAACAGGATGAAGCCAAAATTTCATCGAAATCCCAAGTCGGTGGTGGAGAACTTGATCCTCGACAATCACTAAGTTTTGCATATAACAAGCAGGTAAATTCTCTTATGTTTGAATAGGTTTGCTGTGATTCCTCCCGGTTCTTTGCTTGGTTTCGAAGGAAACCATGTATAAAATGAAAAATAAGGAAGGAAATGGTCTTCAGCTAACCTGTTATTTTACATCACATTTGAAATTTTAATGCCCTTTGTTTTTGCTTGTGATTGGCTTTAAACGATATTATGTGGTTTCCAGAATTGTTACGTTACAAACCATTTATCTTGTTATATTTCCCTTTCAGGGCGTTGTTTGGGTTCTAGAACCAGAAAAAGTTCCAAGATTATGGCAGGAAAAACCATCAAGAGAGCAAAGAAGGAGAAGGGAAGCCTTCGAGATTTCCCCTGTTAAAAAGTACGGAAAAATCAAGGATCAATCACTTGTTCTGACAGAACCTGATAATTTTCATATTACTACTATTCAGCTGAAGGGATGCATAGTCGTAGCTGTTTCAGCATCAACCCATTCTTCTAGGAAATGGTAATGTGATTTTGAAGCCATTGTTATTGGGTGATATTATATCGTTTGAATTCACTGATCCTGGCAACGTTAGCTATGTAATATAGATTCAGGACTTACTATTGAAGTTTGGAGGAGCAGCTCATAATGACTTCAGAAAATATCTCTACGAGACCCAGTCATCAGCTTATCATGTATTTTATTTTGAATATTAACACATGATACATGCGAAATCTAAAATCCTTATTGGCACATTTTATCAGCCTAACTTGCAGGAAACATGTGATAAAATTGATTATGCGAAAATAGAGAGTACTTATTTCTCCGCTTTGTGTTTCTCTTTTGTTCTCTCCATTTTGATACATGTTGATGGGCATATCATCTGTTGGTTCAACAAATTATTCCTTTTTGAAAAATTTAGGTTATCTTGTTTCCTCTGCTTGCGCATACATGTTAATAAAAAACTCGACCTGTCATTTTAGCTCTGTCGATGGGTATCATAGATCAGATGATTACAGAAAGATACAATATGTTTTCTTTCTTGTATATTTACTGAGATAGGTGGTGCTCAGAGTTCTTATTCAGTTGATAATGGATCTTATAGGGCAAAGAAGTACCCCATTAAGCTGGAAAGCAAGACCTCTGTAATATACAATGGAAGCAAAACCTTGCATATTTATCTTGAGACTTCATGGGAGAAAGAAGCATGGTGTAAAGCCCTCCGTCTTGCTTCATGTGATATAACAGAAAAGCTCAGCTGGTTTGCCAAGATGAACGAAGAGTTCCATACTTATCTGACTTCTGTGAATTCTGAATATCATTCTTTTTTGAAACCATCAGTAGGATATAGTGTTGATTCAATAGATAGAACTAGTAAGCCTGATGCTGCTTCCTCAAAGGTTCGGCAATTTTGGAGAAAATTTTCAAGAAAGAGTTCCAGAGTTGGTTCGGATAATAAATCAACTTGCACTACATTGTCAGGCCGTGAAGAGAGAAAGAGCATAGACAAACTTCGTGCTGCACAAGATGCAGTTTTGGCTACTGGATTTATGAAGAGTGCTTCAACAGCAAAGCCTCCTAAGTTTCCCATGGAAGACAATGCTGCACCACTACCATCAACCTTGTCTCGCTCAGCAAGCCAGAATAGTCATACATCTGTCAACTCTGATGCTGATCTAGATGAGAAGTTTGGCATTGATGAGGGTACTTTGTGTTGGAATTTGTTGATTTCCCGACTCTTTTTTGATGCTATGGAAAATGCACAGGTGAAGAGTTCCATACAAGCGAGGATTCAGGTCTATGTCCATTCCATATGGATTTTGATTTTTAGAGGCTCTTTAAGCATGTGAATGAAATAAGACAACAAAAATATTGTATGATTCTCTGGGAGAATTTAGCTGCTCGACTCCTTTTATGGTGATTGGAGAGATTCCTAGTTGCATTAAGTCTATTTAGGTTGTGTGCACTAAACCAATCAGAAAAGACACAGAAAATTAAATATAACAGAGATAATGCATTAAAGTGCAATAGAAAACGGTGGAACCCTCTTTTGATTGGCGTAGTGCACACGGCTAAGTGCACTTAATGCAACCAAGAATCTCTCGTAGTTATTATGAGATAAATCTTTTTTCGATTTGCTTACAGAGAACATTGTCCAGTATGAGAACTCCCAGTTATATAGGTGAAGTCATCTGTACAGACATCAATATTGGGAATTTTCCACCTTTTATTGTTGGAATGAGGGTTCTTCCTATGGAAATGACAGAGGTATGGGCCTTTGAAGTCGACATTGTATATTCTGGCGGTGCAATAATAGAGATGGAGACACGGCTTGAAGTTTGTGAACAAGATCTACCCAGAGGTATAGAAGACTCAAATTCAAACTCGAGCAAAGTTGGAAATGATTCATCAGATCTTCTTGAAGGTTTTGAGAATACAGGGAAGCATTTGAATCTTGCTGAAGGAGCAACTGTTGTAAAAGAACTAAAGGAAGATGGTGAGTGATCACTGGTTAGTATATGAATCTTATCAAATAAAATTTCATGCAGTTTCTGTTTGGGTGTAAGGCCCAACAATTTGTGTCAAAGGTACTCGGCAGCAATAAAATAAATTTTCAAATGTAATCTTTAAGTACTATTGTTGGAAGTACATTAAAAAGTAAGAATGACAAACTGACTAAATGAGGAGACTGCTCTATCCTGAAAATTGTTTGTTTGTTTGAATGCTCCGTGTAATTTGGCAGTGCATCCAAGTTTTACTGCAATTATTACGCTCTATAAAATAGATGTACATTTAAAAGAGGAGAAAATAGTCAAGGGATTTGAAGTTTGAACCCCTGCTGTTTCTAATTTCACACCTTCCGAATGTTAGTGCAACATCAACGAAGAGTCTTTCGTCAATCTTGTTAATATTAGTTTTATTTTCTTGTTTAGCTGGAAGGATGTCTCATGAGCTGTTTCTCTTAGTCCTGATTTCTATTGCTATTAACAACTAGGAGGCATACTGTGTAGTTTTCTCATGTCCTTGAATCAAATATTTGGATTGATAATGTCAACATATATCTTACTTTACTCCTTTTCAGATGCATCTAAAAGCTCTAGGATCTCTGCATCTTCCTCAACTTATGGATCCAAGTGGAAATCCATGGTAAATTCGATTGCCAAACAGGTTTCACAGGTACCCTCTTAATTCTTTCCTTTTTGCATCAGTTGCTTGTTCCAGTCGTAAATGCTATCTGAAATGGGGTTCTCTTCTCTTCTAGCGCTGATGAACATCATGTAACATGATGAAACAAGAGTCTTTTGTTTAGTCCTTGGCACCTAGAGGCTTTAGGTTGTACAGATGTTTTATTGATCCATCAGGTCGTCTAAGTTTAGGAGCAGAATGCAGAAAAACTGTTATTCACAAAGTAACCGATTATTTGTGATTAAAAGGTACCTCTCTCTTTGGCAATAAGAGTAGCATCCCTCAAAGGGACACTGCGTTTGCATATAAAGCCTCCTCCGTCTGATCAATTATGGTATGGTTTCACTTCTATGCCTGAGATAGACTTCCACTTGGAGTCAGCTGTTGGCGTTCGTAAGATAACAAGTGCACACGTTGCTCTATTCCTGGTCAACCGACTTAAGGTATGGTAGATTTTATTGTGCAACTTGTGACAGCATTTAGCTCTTATTTGCACTTGATCTTTAGGATTTTCGAAGTTCAATTATTTTGTTCAATCCTATGTCCTAGGGGTCCTGGATGACTGGGATTATGTCCTGCTGTATAAAATAAAAGAGATCAAGAACAAGAAATGTTTCTTTGTATGTCCACTAAGAGTGGATCAGCGAACCTCCAGTTGAAAACTGAAGCTATTTGTGCTCCTGCAGGCCGCAATTCGTGAAACTATGGTACTTCCGAATTGTGAAACCATATGTATTCCTTGGATGCTAGCAGAAAAGGATGACTGGGTACCTCGGACCTTTGCTCCATTCGGATGGACTAACCAAGAATCTGGAAATGAGACTAGCACTGCCTCTTTTCAGCCTCCTGGTGAAGGGAAAGCGACACTGGAAGTTAGTGCTAGGACTTCAAATGACGGTTCACACCACAAGCAGCTAAAATCAAAGAGTGCAGTATATGGTCTAGAACCAACCTGGAAACCCTCAGATTCTACAGCACGACCATCAGGTTTCAGGGAAAGACTAAGGACCTGCAGAAGTTTGGAAGAAACGAAAATGCCTTCGATAAAGGATGACGTACCACAAGAAAGGAGAAATTCAGTATCGAGAACAATTTCATTACAGAATGACGGTCTACAAGAAACAGGTGAACGGAAGATGGAGAATTTTTCTGATTGTGAATCACCACCTAGAAATGACATTTTGTTGGATAAACAAAATAGCTTTAGGGAACAGGATGAGACAAGGCTAAAGAAAACGGGGAAAAGGGAAAAAATGCACCAATTGCGGAGAAGGATGAGTGAAAAATTTGAAGAAAAGAAACGAAACATTGTCGAGAAGATGCGAGGAACGTGAGAAATGCGAATACACTTCTGAATACAACTACAGCGAAGTGATATTGGTTTGTCGGGGAAGTTGTAAATTACTAGGCGTTTAGAAGCTCTTATGGTGTTGCTAATTATTGCACAACAGTATTCTGACCTCTTTGCTTCTTTCTATAGAAAATTCAAAAAAAAAATGAGAAAAAAAAAATATTTCCCTTTACTTGATTGTAAAGTAGAAAAGGAATAGAAGAAGAAAAGAATGTGAAAAAAAAAAGAGTGGGACCTAAACAAATATGGGTTGAAAAGGAGAGGAAAACTAATTTTTTGTAATTTTACTTTTGAATTTATTTAATTTAAAAATTAATTTATTAATTTAAAGGATAAAATTATTATTTAAATTAATTTAATTTTCTATTCACATACTCTTTTATTTAAATAAATGAGGAAAAATTAATTTTTTTTATTTTCCATACATCCAATTAAAAAAATGGAAACTTTTTTTTTTATTTTCTTCCTTTCTTTTTGTTTTTCTTTGCAGTCAAGCAGAAAAGGGAGTTCAGTTCATGTAAATTTGCCACCATACCACATAGTCAAAACATATGATATAGAATTCATTTGATTTACATTTTCTACATGAAATAATATTGGCATGATAAATTATGTATGGATATTTACTCACTTTTACTATTCGAAGAATGTCTTCATCTTGTATACTTGTCAAATAATGGTATGACAATTATTTATTTGTGATACTATTAATGTTTTGAAACTTTATTTGAATTCACTCATTAAATATGGCTTAACTTAGTGTGCGCACAACCCAATAATTAACTTGTTGATTATTAATGATTTTTTCATATTAATGTCCAACTTTTGTTGATTATCAATGGTTTTTTTATATTATAATTTTCAATGTCCTACTTTTTATTAAATTTAAGTGTACTTCCTTGTCAATGGCTATCCGCACTATATTTTCGTGATCTTATAAATTTTTATGTCAATAACAAAAATTATTTAAATTTTTATTATTATTAAAAAAATTTAATTATTATTACTTTTTAATAATGCATAATCTTCTCATTCACTAATAATTGGTAGTGGAGTCAAGATCCCAAGATCAATGGGGGTAACTATATTTTAATATTTTAGTAGAGGTAAAATTTAAATGTTATAGGAGTATTTTAGAAGATATATATAGTTTTACATAAAATTTTTAAAAAGTCAGTGAGGATACTTACCTATGTTGAAATATATATAGCTCCACCATTGCTAATAGTATAAAATATTTTACATTAACAATAATCAAATTTAAACTTAAACAAAAATGTAATCAAATATTAGCTCATACATTTAAGAAAAATAAATAATAAAATGATTTTTAATATAAAAATTTTACTTATAAGGTAATTATAATTTTTTAATTTATTGATTATGACATGATTTTTATAGCTAGATAGATAAAAATAACTTTATTTTTTTTCTTTTCAATTACATAAGAGTAGTAAGCCATGAATTAGAAGGACTTTATTAAGCCAAAACCACTTTTGAAATAAAAAAAAACTTCAATTTCTAATATACAAGCTTCAACTATTTTCATTGATATTTGAGTTTATTAAAAATTAATATAATAATAATTAAATATAGAAAAAAAAGTTATATATTATAGGATAGAAATAAATTTTTTATTAATTTTACAAAAATAAATAGTTATAAGTAATTTTCTTAATTTTAATGATATAAATAAAAAATGTCTATTTTAATTATTTATTTTTATACTTTGCCTTTTAATTTATATCCTTGTATGAATATTTTTAAGATTTAATTATTATTAATTTTATTGTATTTTAAGTAAAAGTTTTTTGGCCCCTTTAAAAATTTATCTCACTCTCCACTATTTTGCATGCTTAATTGTCAAGTCATTATTGGACAACATTAAAAACAGATGATATAATTGAAGTATACAAGAATTTCTTTACAAATAATAAAAATAATAATAATGATACAAATTAATTATGAGAAATAATTATGTAGACAATGGCAACCATATTATTTTTAATTATTACCACTCAAATACCACCAATTAAGATTGCATAAATCCATTTATTCCAATAATCAAACACAAGTAAGCTCACCTTGTACTTGGACAGCTTGACTTCTCTCTCATCATATTTATCAATAATTAATTATTAATTTATTATTTCTATTTTAGCTTGCTAATTTAGTTCTCATAACAATTCATTATAAACAATTTATCTTCTATACAAATAATTTTAACAAACAAATTGGAAAATTTCAATGTATAATTATTTTATAAAATGTAATCTTCCAGTTATTAACAACATTTCATCTCTCTAAAACATAAAATAATAATTTTAATTCTTCTTATTATTAATATTTTTACTAAGAAATAATTTTTTTAACATTTTGATAATTCAATCATTATTTCCCTTTGAATTTATTAATTTGACTCTTATACTCATCAAATAATAAATCTTATGCAATTTGTTAATTGAGAAAGAAATGTAAAAAATTTTCACTATAGCTCCATTTCGCACAACAAATAAGCTAACATATAAGTCAGCTTCTAGAGGTATTTCTTGCATTAACTTGTATATAAACTACTACTTCTTTAAATTCTTTCCAAATCTATCCTTATTCTTTTTATTAATTTACAACTTATACTCTTTATAATATAAATCTAAATAATTTTTATAAGATATAATCAATTTAATTTAACGTAATTATATCTTAATTCTAAATTATAAATATATGTAAATAAATAATATCATAAAATATAATTAATTATATTTTAAGTAATTATAATTTTATAATAAATAATAAAATAAAAATTATATAAGTAAATAAATATATAAGTTTATAAATATAATTAATTAAATATTAAAAATTATACTTTCATTTTAAAATTTTTAATTATGTTAATATAATTTAATTTTTAGATAAATATAAATTATTTTAATTATATATCTATTTCTATTAATATATCTTTTTATGTCATTTTATAATTTCAGCTATTTTAATAACTAATTTTATGAAATACTTTAACTAGTTTATCAATTATTAGTTATTAATTATAAACTATTAACTATCAACTAATATATCAACTATCGACTAATTTAATAACTAATTTTATGAAATACTTTAACTAACTTATCAGCCATTAGTTATTAACTATAAGCTATCAACTATCACCTATCACTTAACTTATTAATTATCAACTAACTTATTAGTTACTTGCACAAAACAAAGCCTATATCCTTCACTGAATAATATTAAATGAATTCCTACTTTTTGGTCATGCTAAAAATAAAAATTATATTAAGTGAAATGTAATACAAAAAATTTATGAATATTACAAGTTTTTTGTTTATGTCACAAGTATAAAATTTTGTATAAAAACTTTGTCTTATTTTAAAAATAAGAATAAATAATTATTTCTTAATATTAAAGTTTTGATCTAATGAGATTTTTATTTTAAAATTTGATAAACTTTCTATCAAAACATCATGAATGAAACTATTTTATTAGAAAAAATAATGATGGTTAATTATCAATATTTTTTTATTTGAGATCACTATGTCAACATCCTAAGGTGTGCTGGAATACAATATATTAAAAATTGATTAATGATGTGAAGATATATATGAATTTTTATTTCTATAAATAATTAAATTTTGATTAAAAATTTTAGGAAAAAAATCAACAATTGAAAGAGATTGAATTAAAGAAATATTGATTGTATGTTGGTAATAAAATTATTGTTAATAAAAAATCATTAATGGTTGAGTCAAAACAATAGATAATTGATTGGCATATAGTTTTTTTCCTTCAATAAACTATATTTGAATGAAAATGTTGAAAAGGTTAAAAAATAAATAAATATAATATTTAGTCCTTCATTTATAAAGGTTGTGATTATTACATTTTTAAAATTTTATAACTAGCACTATCAATTCTTTATTTTTACACTTGTTATAATTATTTTTTCCTCCTTTCACTTACAATGTAAAATAAATGAAAAATATTGAAGTGGAATGATAAACTCCACTTTGACAATGTCAAATACATGCTTATTTTTTGGTTATATTTTTTATTTTCATCATTTATCTTAGTATTACTTATGAAGAAAAGAATGAATAATTATAATAAATAAAAAATTAATTATATTAGTTATAAAATTTAAGAAAGTAATTGTCTCCAACTCTATAAATAAAGAATTAAATATCATGTTTACTTATTAAAAAATTATTTTTTGAATAAGGTATCATTTAGTTCAATTTATGGGAATGAAAATAGGATAGAATTAGATAAAAGGGAGTAAGGGAAAAGAAATTATTATTTTTTGAAATTATTTGCTTTGTTCAAGGAATGGAATCACACTTTTTGTGATTCTTTTTTTTATTATTTGGTTTATTAGCCAATGAATAGGCAATGATGGTAATAGTGATAACATTGGTATTAGTTGTGGCAATAATGGTAATGTTAACAGTAATAGTAGTGGTAATAGTAATAACTAATAATAAAGAAGGTAGCGATGGTTTTGGTGGTTAATGGTGATGGTGTTAGTAATGTAGTGACAATGGTTAGATGGAAATAGTGGTAGTAGTAGTAGCAATGAAAATGGTGATGGATGTTACTGGTGTAGTAGTGGTAGTAGTGGTAATAGCAATAACAATAACAATGATAAATAGTAGTGGTGGGTGATGATGGTGAGATAAGTGTTTTCTATTTTTACTAGATAACGTGATTTGAAACTTTAAGAAAATGAAGGAAATCAAATGTGAAGATTTGTTAGAGGTAATTAAGGATAATGAATTTGACTAAACATGAACTAAACAATTAATAAGGGAACTAGTTTTTTATTCCATTTTCAACTTCTTAAAATCTTCAAATCAAACACTACTTAATTTCTATTTGACAATGTCTACTAAAAAGGAATATTATCTTGTTTAAAACGGTAAGAAAAACTTATTTATTTTAATGTTGTTAAATTATTATTCTATGATTTTCCAACTTTTTGACTAAGATGTATGTAGCACTCAACTAACCCATATATGACAAACTAATAATACATCTAATTTGTATATTTGAATGGAAATGAGGATTAATTATTTCTAATTCCATTTGCAACTCTCTAAAATCTTTAAATCAAACATCACCTAATTTCTATTCGACAACTTCTACTTAAAAGGAATATTATCTTGTTTAAAACTATAAAAAAAATTATCTATTTTAACGTTGTTAAATTATTATTCTATGATATTCCAACTTTTTTATTAAGATATATATAATGCTTGACCCACCCACCTATAACAAATTAATAATACATCTATTTGTATATTCGAATGGAGATGAGGGTCATTTATTTCATTTTTATCAACAGTTTGTATGAGATTTATTATTTGATTACCTTGAGAGTCAAATTAATATATTAAAAGGAAACTAACTAATGGAATTATTAGAATGTTAAAAAACAATTATTTGTTGATAAAAATGTTGATAATTAGTAGAATTGAAATCATTATTTTGTTTTGTATAGAGATGAAATATTGTAAATGATTGCAAGATTACATTTTATGAAATAATTATACATTGAAACCTTTCATTTTTTGTGTAAGAATTATTTTGTATGGAAAATAAATTATTAGTATTTGATTATTATGAGAGTCCAATTAGTAAACCAATACAAGAATAATATATTAATAATGAATTATTTATAAATATGATGAGTGCAAAGCCAATGACTTTAAGCCAAATCACTTAGGTATAAGCTAAGCTAGCTTGCATTTGATTATTGAGATAAATGGGCCTACACATTCCTAGTTGGAAATGTTTAAGTAATAATGCCTAAAAAAAGGATGGTTGAGTAAGCAATGTCTATATAAGTATTTCTCATTGGGCTTTGCATACATTGATTCAAATTACATTTATTGAGCTAGCTCAAACAAAGTTTCAAAATATAAATAATAGATCTAACGCATGCACAAGTATCAAACCATTATTTGCTAATATTCAAGTCAGGTGATTTGGTTGGAGCACAAGAGAATCTTTCTATAGGATATTTTGCACTTGTGAAGTCTTTTGAATTGATATTTGAAAAGGACACCTTAATGATAGTTTGGCCTAGAAGTTGAATCAAGTGGAGTGTTTTAACTTTATCAAACATGATTTTTTTAAAATAGAATGAGTTTATGCTAAGCTCAAGCTGAAATTTATGTATATTATTAATTAATTAAATAATAAATACATATTTTTGAAAAGTATAATATTTAATATTATTATAAATATTATTAAATAATATAAATTTAAACCTATAAGAATATATTGGATTTTCATTATATATAAATAAAAAATAAAATATATATTTTTAATATATATATATATATATATATATATATATATATATATATATATATATATATATATATATATATAAGTATATGATAAAAATAAAATGAGAACATACCCTAAAATTCTTCCAAACTCATATACTTACTTCTAAATACTTATAACCTTTAAATACTTTATTTTATCTTTTTATCTGAAATTTTATTCTATTAATTAATTATCATTTACCCAATATCTCATCCTATCCTTTATCATTATAATTATTCATTTTAATTATTATTATCATAATCATGTAATTACTTCATTTATGAAATAAAATTTTAAATTGCTTAGAGAGGGAATAACTTTTATCCTTATCTCTTAAATACTTTTTTTTTTAAAAAAGTTTCCTTTAACTTATGACCACTTTAATCAAAAGAGCAACTTTATTCTTTTTGTTAACAAAAAAATTCCTTACCCACAGATAAACCGCATCTTATGTGATATGAAATAAATTAACAACTTTTAAATGTTGAAAAAGATTTTGTTATAGTTGCAAAGCGTTAGAATTTTACACAAATTCTGATAATTGTGAACTGGTGATAGTTTCTTATTTTGTATTATTTTTCTATTACATTCAAAATTTTTATCAATTAATTTGTGATTATTTCCTATTTTAAATTATTCTTCCTTCTGAATTAGGGTTCTATTGTTTAGTCTTTTGACTTATTAATATGTGGCATTGGGCATGGGCAATTTTGTTAGAAAGTCCAGTGTGACAAAATTTATATATGTAATCTACAATTAACTCTTATTTTTTTGGTGAGATTATTTATATTGAGTAAAGAGTACATACACTGTTTGCCAAAATATATACTGCCAGTTAGAGGAAGATTACAAAAATTACTTTAGATATATTTGAGGTATGGGTTTCAAAATAGTCAAACATTTTATAATTTCTTTATTTAATTCCTCTTAGTGAATTTTGTTGAACTACATTAAATTTTCATGTCCTGTTGATTTTCTGCTTTATCAGGAAATTTTCCCAATACAGAGACAGGATTTTGAAGAAGAAAATATGTCAAGCATCCTTAACTAACTTTGGAAGCAAAATGATTTACTGCTGTTGTGAGATCCCCACGTCTCAAATTGAAGCTAATACAGCCTAATTATTTTGAAGTTGCAAGAAGGGGGTAAAAGAAAAAAAATTTACAATTTCTAGTATAATGGTTTTTATTTCTATATTGAAAATTGATTGTTTTGTTATAGAGATGATTTGATTGGATTTTCTTTTAATGGGCTGACTCACACTGATGGGTGATAGAGATTATGAGTTGATGCAACTTAGGAGAAGGAATAATCATCTGCCATCAATTGGCGCCCACTACAAAAGATGCAACAGAAATTTTATAACAGATAAATTTTTTTGAGAGGAAAAACAACATTTTTGGCCCTCAATTAGGCACCTAATTTATTTCATACTACGTGGAAAGCGAGCCTGTCGGCCAGCGAGGATTTTTTTTTTTTTTTGGTTAGCAAAGTGAATGCAATTAGTATTCTGAATGAAC